>LR738711.1:714168132-714191108 GCA_902687465.1 Secale cereale | reverse complement strand
TTCTCAAGCGCAAGGGCCTTGTTCCTCACAGGCACGGAGCCTAGTCTTCTCAGGCGCAAGGGCCTTGTTCCTCATAGGCACAGAGCCTAGTCTTCTTAGGCGCAAGGGCCTTGTTCCTAGCAGGCACGAAGCCTAGTCTTCTCATGCACAAGGGCCTTGTTCCCCGCACGCACGGAGCCTAGTCTTCTCAGGCGCAAGGGCCTTGTTCCTCGCAGGCACGGAGCCTAGTATTCTCAGGCGCAAGGGCCTTGTTTCATGGGTAGAACCTCTTGAGGTGCCAGATATTCCATACGTTCAGGACGGGGATGTCGTCTCCTGTTTCCAGGCGCACAGCGCTGGGTCTGGAGACGTGGGTGATCCTGAATGGCCCTTCCCACATGGGTGAGAGTCTGTGCAGTCCTTCTCTGGAGAGAACCCTTCTTAAAACGAGGTCACCTTCCTCAAGCGTCCTGGGGCGAATGTTGCGGCAATGGTACCACCGCAGAGCCTGCTGGTATCTTGCTCCTCGGAGTGAAGCGTCACGTCGGCGCTCCTCCCCTAGCACATGGTTTGTTCCCTGAGCGGCGCCTTGTTGTGCTTCGCCAAATGCCAATACCCGCGCCGGCCGGTGCCTGACCTTGTGAGGGAGGACTGCCTTGGCTCCGTAGACGAGGAAGAATGGGGTCTCGCCGGTTGGCTTGGTGGCGGTGGTTCAGATTGACCATAGCACGGATTGGAGCTCGTCGTGCCAACCCGTTCTGCGGGCTTCGAGCTTCTTCTTGAAGGTCCGGGTCTTGAGGCCCCTCAGGACCTCTGCGTTGGCGCGCTTGGCCTGGCCGTTGCTCCTGGGGTGTGCTACAGAGGCATAGCAAATCTGCGTTCCAAGGTTAGCACGGTATGTCTTAAATAGGTTACTAGTGAACTGCGAACCCTTGTCGGTGATGATGTGGTCAGGGACCCCGAACTGGTTTACGAGGCCCTTGATGAACTTGACTACGGAGCTGGCTGGGATGGTTTGGACTGCCGCCACCTCGACCCATTTGGTAAACTTGTCGACGGCGACGTAGGGGTCGCGATAGCCCCCGAGCGCTCGCGGGAAAGGGCCCAGGATGTCAAGCCCCCAGACCACGAACGACCAGGAGAACGAGATAGTTTGCAGGCCCTGAGCCGGTTGATGGATTTGTTTGGCGTGGAACTGGCAGGCCTCACAAGACTTCACTAGCTCGGCCGCATCGTTCAGCACCGCGGGTAGTAAAAGCCACTGCGGAACGCCTTGCCGACCAGGGTGCGCGATGATGAGTGATGTCCGCAGTCTCCGGCATGGATGTCGGCTAGCAGCTCGCCTCCCTGCTCCCTGATAACCCACAAGTGTAGGGGATGGCAACAGTTTTCGAGGGTAAAGTATTCAACCAAAATTTATTGATTCAACACAAGGGGAGCCAAAGAATACTCTTAAGTATTAGCAGCTAAGTTGTCAATTCAACCACACCTGGAAACTTATTATCGGCGGCAAGGTAGTTTAGTAGCAAAGTAATATGAAGATAGCGGTAACAGCAATAAACGTAACGGTAGTGTTTTTGTTGTTTTTGTAATAGTAGCAGCAGAAAAGTAAATAAGCAACAAGCAATATGTGAAAAGCTCGTAGGCATTGGATCGGTGATGGGGAATTATGTCGGAGGCAATTCAGCATGTAAAAGTTATAACCTAGGGTGACACAGAACTAGCTCCAGTTCATCAATGTAATGTAGGCATGTATTCTGAATATAGTCATACGCGCTTATGGAAAAGAACTTGCATGACATCTTTTGTCCTACCCTCCCGTGGCTGCGGGGTTCTAGTGGAAACTAAGGGATATTAAGGCCTCCTTTTAATATAGTACCGGACCAAAGCATTAACACATAGTGAATACATGAACTCCTCAAACTATGGTCATCGCCAGGAGTGGTCCCGATTATTGTCACTTTGGGGTTGCCGGATTATAACACATAGTAGGTGAATATAGACTTGCAAGATAGGTTCAAGAACACACATATATTCATGAAAACATAATAGGTTTAGATCTGAAATCATGGCACTCGGGCCCTAGTGACAAGCATTAAGCATGGCAAAGTCATAGCAACATCAATCTTAGAACATAGTGGATACTAGATATCAAACCCTAACAAAACTAACTTGATTACATGGTAAATCTCATCCAACACATCACCGTCCAGCAAGCCTACGATGGGATTACTCACGCACAACGGTGAGCATCATGGAATTGGTGATGGATGAAGGTGGATGATGACGATGGCGACGATATCCACTCTTCGGAGCCCCGGACGGACTCCAGATCAGCCCTCCCGAGAGAGATTAGGGCTTGGCGGCGGCTCCGTATCGTAAAACGCGATAATTCTTCCTCTCTAATTTTTTCTCCCCGAAAGTGAATATATGGAGTCCGGGGGTACGTCGGTGGAGCATCAGGGGGCCCATGAGGTAGGGGGCACGCCCAGGGGGAGGGGCGCGCCCCCACCCTCGTGGACAGGGTGTGGGCCCCTTGACGTAGATCTTTCCGCATGTATTTTTTATATTTTCCAAAATAATTCTCCGTGGATTTTTAGGTCATTCCGAGAACTTTTTATTTCTGCACAAAAACAACACCATGGCATTTCTGCTGAAAACAGCATCAGTCCGGGTTAGTTCCATTCAAATCATGCAAGTTAGAGTCCAAAACAAGGGCAAAAGTGTTCGGAAAAGTAGATACGTTGGAGACGTATCAACTCCCCCAAGCTTAAACCTTTGCTTGTCCTCAAGCAATTTAGTTGATAAACTGAAAGTGACAAAGAAAAACTTTGACAAACTCTGTTTGCTCCTCTTGTTGTAAATATGTAAACCAACATTCAAGTTTTCAGCAAGATCATGACCTAACCACATTCACAATAACTTTCAGGTCTCATGTCTACTCGTATCAATGGCATAATCAACTAGCGAGCAATAATAATAAACCTCGGATGAAAACACTTTCTCAAAACAATCATAATATGATATAACAAGATGGTATCTTCCTAGCCCTTTCTGAGACCGAAACCATAAATGCAGAGCACCTTTAAGGATCAAGGACTGACTAGACATTGTAATTCATGGTAAAAGAGATCCAGTCACAATCATACTCAATGCAAATTAATAGTAATACATGCAAATGACAGAGGTGCTCTCCAAAAGGTTCTCTTTTATAAGAGGATGATGACTCAGCATAAAAGTAAATAGATTGGCCCTTCGCTGAGGGAAGCAGGGATTTGTAGAGGTGCCGGAGCTCGATTTTTAAATAGAGATGAATAACATTTTGAGCGGTATACTCTCATTGTCAACATAACAACCAAGAATCTCGATATCTTCCATGCTACACACATTATAGGCGATTCCCAAACAGAATGGTAAAGTTTATACTCCCCCAACCACCAACAAGCACACTCCACGGCTAGCCTGAAACAACGGGTACCGTCCAAACCAGCAACAACCCTTGGGGAGTTTTGTTTAATTATTATATGATTTTGAGCATGGGACTGGGCATCCCGGTTACCAGCCATTTTCTCATGAATGACGAGCGGAGTCCACTCATCGTGAGAATAACCCACCTAGCATGGATGATATAGACACCCCTAGTTGATACATGAGGTGTTCGAGCATGCAAAACAGAATTTTATTTGAAGTTTTAGAGTTTGGCACATACAAATTTACTTGGAACGGCAGGTAAATACCGCATATAGGAAAGTATGGCGGACTCATATGGAATAACTTTGGGGTTTATGGAAGTGGATGCACAAGCAGTATTCCCGCTTAGTACAAGTGAAGGCTGGAAAGAGACTGGGAAGCGACCAGCTAGAGAGCGACAACAGTCATGAACATGCATTAAAATTAATTAACAATGAATGCAAGCATGAGTAGGATATAGATCACCATGAACATAAATATCGTGGAGGCTATGTTGATTTGTTTCAACTACATGCGTGAACATGTGCCAAGTCAGACCACTTGAATCGTTCAAAGGAGGATACCACCCTACCATACCACATCACAACCATTTTAATATCATGTTGGCAAGCAAGATAGACCATTATAAACTCTCTAGTAATTAAGCATGGCATAAGCAGCTATAATCTCTAATTGTCATTGCAAGCATGTTTCCTTCATGACAAGCCAAATCAGGAACGATGAACTATCATATTTACAAAAACAAGAGAGGTCGAGTTCATACCAGCTTTTCTCATTTCAATTAGTTCATCATATATCATCCTTATTGCCTTTCACTCACACGACCGAATGGTGTGGATAATAATAATAGTGCACGTGCATTGGACTAAGCTGGACTCTGCGAGCATTTAATATAAGAGAGAAGACAAGGTAATATGGCTCATGGTTAAATCAACAATAAAGCATATGAGAGCCACTAAGCATTTTCAATCATGGTCTTATACTCTTGACCCCCAAAGAAAAGAAAATAAACTATTTACACGAGAAAGCTCTCAACAAGCAAAAGAAGAATGAGAAATCTTTTTGGGTTTTCTTTTAATTACTAATACTACAGGCAAGGAACGTAAACTAGCTAAAAGGTACAACTAATATTTTTTGTTTTTCTTAAGGTTTTTCTAACACACAAAAAAAAGACAAAGAAAAAAATGAAACTAAGCATGGATAGTACAATGAAAGAGTGGGAGCACCGACAACTAGAATAAGTGTGTGAACATGAATGTATTGTCGGTGAGAAACACGTACTCCCCCAAGCTTAGGCTTTTGGCCTAAGTTGGTCTATGGCCAGTATTGGCCTAACGGATATCCAAAGTTGTAGTTGGGTTTGTACTGAGATGCAGCAGCTATCGCCTGCTGAGCTGCAGCTTGGAGACGGGCTGCTTCCATCATCTCATGATACTCATTTGCCTCCTCCCTGGTTATAGTATATCTCCCTTTTGCCTGAAAGTCAAACAAGGTAGGAGCAGGAAGAGCAATATGGACGGCATGATGCTTGTTAAATATTAGTCAATACTTGAGGGATTGTTCATCCCTTTCTATAAACCGATGACTAACCATAGCATTGTAATCCAAATAAGCAGGCGGTAAAGGTTCATCATTATCATGTATAGGCACACCAAGACGGTGGGCTATGCGAGTGGCATAGATCCCACCAAATAAATCTCCGTACAAACCATTATGATGTAGCCTACGTGCAACAATGGCTCCCAAGTTATATTGTCTATCACCTAATACAGCACTCTTGAGAACACTAAGATCTGGAACACACATGTGGCAAGCCTCATCTTTAGCATTTATGCATCTATCAATAAAGAAAGCAAAGTAATGAATAGCAGGAAAATGAATGCTCCCCATGGTAGCTTGTGTGATTTATCTAGATTTCCCCACAGTGATACTAGCAAGGAAGTCTCTATATTCAGATTTGTGAGGATCACCCATACTGCCCCACTGCAGGAGCTTACAAGCATCATTAAAATCCTCTAAGTCCATGGTGTAAGATTTATCATAAAGGTCAAACAGGACAGTGTGAGAACTACGTGAAGATGAAAATTTAAACCTTCTCACAAAGGTATCAGTTAAGTAACGATATTGAGGGCACTTATGTTGTATGAAGCCCTCGAGGTCAGCGTTACGCACATATGCGTCAAATTCCTCCTTAATGCCAACACGAACCATAAATTCCTCCGACAGCCATTCACAAGTCCGCACTTCAGCTTCCCTTGGTAGTTCATCGTCTAGCTCACGCATCACGAGCCTTGGTTCTTGCTTCCTTGAGGGACCACCCTGGAAGATTTTCCTATGCATTTTTCTGAAATTTTTTGTAACTCAAAATAAAAATTAACCAAACTTAACAAGATTGATAGCAACAAATCCTACAAGTGCCTAGAGACTATATCATGCATTAGAACTACTTGGGACCAAAGAAATTTGACATGCAAACTCAAGAACAAGGTCACCAACGAAGGAAAAATTTGCAATAAATAAAGCACTAGAGCAAAAACTAATTGGACCAATGGAGGAGTCATATCCCAAGGAACAATCTCCCCAAACAGTTTTGTGAATGGAGCTTTGAGCAAGGAGATCAAAAATGGCAGCAAGATGAGCTAGAACTCGTGGTTGAGCTGGATAGTGATTTTTTTGGGAGGAAGAAGAAGGGTACAGGTGCAGGAATAAGTGGAGGGGGGCCACATGGGGCCCATAAGGCAGGGGGCGCGCCCTGTGAGGGTGGGCGCGCCTTGGACCCTCGTGGCCAGGTGTTGGCTCCCCTCGTTGTGTTTTCTGTGCCATATATTCTCAAATATTCTAGAAAAAATCATATTTCATTTTCATGGCATTTGGAGAACTTTTATTTTTGGGGTATTTTTTATTGCACGGATAAGTCTGGAAACAGACAGAAAATACTATTTTTGCTTTATTTAATCTAATTAACAGAAAGTAAAAGGAGGGTACAGAAGGTTGTGCTATCTAGATTCACCCATCTCATGCTCATCAAAAGGAATCCATTAACAAGGTTGATCAGGTCTTGTTGATAAACTCTTTCCGAATAACATGAAACCGGAGAATTTTTGAATAACACTAGGTTACCTCAATGGGGATATGTATGTCCCCAACAATAAGGATATGATATGTCTTCTTGACAGTAGGAAGGGGAAATTCAAAACCTCCAATAGTAAAAGTTGAGATTTTTCCAATATAATTGATACTGTGGACCTGAGGTTGTTTCCTCGGAAAGTGTACCGTATGCTCATTACCATTGACATGAAAAGTGACATTGCCTTTGTTGCAATCAATAGCAGCCCCTGCAGTATTCAAAAAGGGTCTAACGAAGGATAATAGACATATTATCGTCCTCGAGAATATCAAGTATAACAAAGTCCGATACAATAGTAACATTTGCAACCACAACAGGCACATCCTCACAAATACCAACAGGTATAGCAGTTAATTTATCGACCATTTGCAAAGATATTTCAGTAGGTGTCAACTTACTCAAGTCAAGTCTACGATATAACGAGAGAGGCATAACACTAACACCGGCTCCAAGATCACATAAAGCAGTTTTAACATAGTTTCCTTTAATGGAGCAAGGTATAGTCGGTACTCCTCGATCTCCTAGTTTCTTAGGTATTCCACTTTTAAAAGTGTAATTGGCAAGCATGGTGGAAATTTATACTTCAGGTATATTTCTTTTATTGGTAATAATATCTTTCATATACTTAGCATAAGGATTTGTTTTAAGCATATCAGTCAAACACATATGCAAAATGATAGGTCTAATCATTTCAGCAAAGCGCTCAAAATCCTCATCATCCTTTTTCTTGGAAGGTTTAGGAGGAAAAGGCATGGGTTTCTGAACCCATGGTTCTCTTTCCTTACTATGCTTCCTAGCAACAAAGTATCTCTTATCATACAGTTGATTATTTGATTGTGGGTTATCAAGATCAACAGCAGGTTCAATTTCTACATCATTATCATTGCTAGGTTGAGCATCATCACGAACATCATCATTAACATTATCACTAGGTTCATGTTCATTACCAGATTGTGTCTCAGCATCAGAAACAGATATATCATTGGGATTCTTAGGTGTGTCAGCTATAGGTTCACTAGAAGCATGCAAAGTTCTATCATTTTTCTTTTTATTCTTCTTATAAGAACTAGGTGCATCTAAATTAGCTCTCTGAGAATCTTGCTCAATTCTCTTAGGGTGGCCCTCATGATACAAAGGTTCCTGAGTCATTTTACCACCTCTGGTTGCAACTCTAACAACATAATCATTATTCTTACTATTTAATTTATTGAGAAAATCATTTTGAGCCTTAAGTACTTGTTCTACTTGAGTGGTAACCATAGAAGCATGTTTACTAATGAGTTTCAATTCACCTTTATCTCTAGACATATAATCACTCAAGCGTTCAATCATATAAGCATTACGTTGCAATTGTCTACCAACATAAGCATTGAAGTTTTCTTGTTTCACAGTAAAGTTGTCAAACTCATCTAAGCATTGGCTAGCAGACTTATAATGAGGAATATCACCTTCATCAAATCTATAAAGAGAATTTACCTTTACTACCCATGTCGGGTTATCAAGACCATGTATTTCTTCAATAGGTGGTAAATTCTTAACATCTTCAGCTTTAATACATTTTTCTTTCATAGATTTCTTTGCCTCTTGCATATCTTCAGGACTGAGAAATAGAACTCGGATTTTCTTCGGAGTTGGCTTAGGGGCTGGTTCAGGAAGTGTCCAATTATTTTCATTGGCCATCATATTATTCAATAGTAATTCAGCTTGATCAACTGTTCTTTCCCTGAAGACACAACCAGCACAACTATCCAGGTTGTCTTTGGAAGCATCGGTTAGTCCATTATAAAAGACATTAAGTATATCGTTCCTCTAAAGAGGATGATCAGACAAATCATTAAGTAATTGGAGAAGCCTCCCCCAAGCTTGTGGGAGACTCTCTTCTTCAATTTGCACAAAGTTATATATTTCCCGTAAGGCAGCTTGTTTCTTATGAGCGGGAAAATATTTAACAAAAAAGTAATGCATCATATCCTGGGGACTACGCCCACAACCAGGGTCAAGAGAATTAAACCAAGTCTTAGCATCACCCTTTAATGAGAAAGGAAACAACTTAAGGATATAGTAGTAACGAATCTTTTCATCGTTGGTGAACTGGGTGGCTATATCATTCAACTTAGTAAGATGTGCCACAACAGTTCCAGATTCATAACCATGGAAAGGATCGGATTCAACCAAAGTAATTAACTCAGGATCAACAGAGAAATCATAATCCTTATGAGTAACAAAGATAGGTGAAGTAGCAAAAGCAGGGTCATGTTTCATTCTAGCATTCAAGGACTTTTCTTCCAGCTTAGCTAATAATTTCTTAAGATCATATCTATCGTTGCAAGCAAAAAAGTCTCTAGCAGTTTCTTCATCCATAACATAACCCTCAGGAACAACAGGCAATTCATATCTAGGGGGAGAAGCTTCATCATCACTTTCATAAATATTATCAGTTTCAATATTTGCATTCTCCCTAACCCTAGCAATTTTTTCATCTAGAAATTCACCTAGTGGCACATTATTATCAAGCATGGAAGTAGTTTCATCATACATAGCAGAAGTAGCATCATCAAGAACATACGACATATCAGATTCAATAGCAGGAGTAGGTGTCGCAAATTTACTCATAACATAAGGAGAATCAAGTGCAGAGCTAGATTGTAGTTCCTTACCTCCCCTCGTAGTTGATGTATAAATCTTGGTGTTTGAGTCTTTCAAGTTCTTCATAGTGATCAACAGATATAAATCCCAAGTGACTTAAAGAATATAGCTATGCTCCCCGGCAACAGCGCCAGAAAACAGTCTTGATAACCCACAAGTGTAGGGGATCACAACAGTTTTTGAGGGTAAAGTATTCAACCCAAATTGATTGATTCAACACAAGGGGAGCCAAAGAATACTCTTAAGTATTAGTAGCTGAGTTGTCAATTCAACCACACCTGGAAACTTAGTATCTGCAGCAAGGTAGTTTAGTAGCAAAGTAATATGGAGATAGCGGTAACAACAATAAAAGTAACGGTAGTGTTTTTGTAGTTTTCGTAACAGTAGCAACGGAAAAGTAAATAAGCAACAAGCAATATGTGAAAAGCTCATAGGCATTGGATCGGTGATGGGGAATTATATCGGATGCAATTCATCATGTAAAAGTTATAACCTAGGGTGACACAGAACTAGCTCCAGTTCATCAATGTAATGTAGGCATGTGTTCCGAATATAGTCATATGTGCTTATGGAAAAGAACTTGCATGACATCTTTTGTCCTACCCTCCTGTGGCAGCGGGGTCCTAGTGGAAACTAAGGGATATTAAGGCCTCCTTTTAATAGAGTACCAGACCAAAGCATTAACACATAGTGAATACATGAACTCCTCAAACTACGGTCATCACCGGGAGGGGTCCCGATTATTGTCACTTCGGGGTTGCCAGATCATAACACATAGTAGGTGACTACAGACTTGCAAGATAGGATCAAGAACACACATATATTCATAAAAACATAATAGGTTTAGATCTGAAATCATGGCACTCGAGCCCTAGTGACAAGCATTAAACATGGCAAAGTCATAGCAACATCAATCTTAGAACATAGTGGATACTAGGGATCAAACCCTAACAAAACTAACTCGATTACATGGTAAATCTCATCTGACCCATCATTGTCCAGAAAGCCTACGATGGGATTACTCACGCACGACGGTGAGCATCATGGAATTGGTGATGGATGAAGGTTGATGATGACGATGGCGACGATCTCCACTCTCCGGAGCCCCGAACGGACTCCAGATCAGCCCTCCCAAGAGAGATTAGGGCTTGGCGGCGGCTCTGTATCGTAAAACGCGATAATCCTTCCTCTATGATTTTTTTCTTCCCGAAAGTGAATATATGGAGTCCGGGGGTACGTCGGTGGAGCATCAGGGGGCCCATGAGGCAGGGGGCACGCCTAGGGGGGGGGCGCCCCCCACCCTCGTGGACAGGGTGTGGGCCCCCTGACGTAGATATTTCCGCAGGTATTTTTTTAAATTTTCTAAAATAATTCTCCGTGGATTTTCAGGTCATTCCGAGAACTTTTTATTTCTGCACAAAAACAACACCATGGCAATTCTGCTGAAAACAGCGTCAGTCCGGGTTAGTTCCATTCAAATCATGCAAGTTAGAGTCCAAAACAAGGGCAAAAGTGTTTGGAAAAGTAGATACGTTGGAGACGTATCACTCCCTGGAGATGCATCATAAAGAAACGTCATTTGGTCGCCTCCGTCTTGGATGCAGTATCCCGTAGCATGTCGGGCTACACATTCTGCATCCTCCTCCTTCTCCGGTAACACCCTTCGCACTAGGTATGACTTGAATTCTTCGGTCCAGCATCCCTTCTGAGGCTCGAGCGCCCTGAGCAAGCGAGCTCCTGAGGCCGGGCCACAGGCCGGAGCTCCCGAGGCTGGTGGATGGGGGAGTTCTTCCTGAGGCTTGACCGGCTCTTGTCTCGGAGGTGATGCCGAGGGTTTGAGGAGCCTTTCTTCGAAGACGCCGGGCTCCTGGGGCAGGCGCCTAGATGCTCTCTGGGCGATGTCGTCGGCCTCCTTGTTAGTGCCGCGGGGCACGTGTTTCAGTTCCAGGCCCAAGAACCGCTTCTCCATTTTGCATACCTCCACGAGGTATGCTTCCATACACTCGTCCCTTGGCTCATATACCTTGTTGGAGAAGTTGACGAGGAGCTAGGAGTCACCCTTGACGACGAGGCGCTTCATTCCCAAGGCTATCGCTGCCTTGAGACAGGCGATGAGGCCTTTGTATTCCGCGATGTTGTTGGAGACCTTGTCTCCTGGCCGAAAGCAGAGCTGCACGGCGTAGTATAGCTTGTCTTCAGCGGGCGGGATGAGCACAACCCCAGCCCCCGCGCCCTGGCGGGCGAATGCGTCGTCAAAGTACATGACCCAGCCATCAGGCGCTTCGCTTCCCGGTAAGAGGGACTGGTCCTGGCTTGCTTCAGGTCCTGGGGCGTCGGTCCATTCAGCCATTAAGTCAGCAAGCGCGGCCCCCTTGATGACTCTCGTGGTGCTGAACTCTAGCTCGAACGCTTGCAGCTCTATGTTCCACTCGGCGACCCTTCCTGCCGCATTTGGGCACCGAGTACTCTTTCTAGGGGGTAAGCTGAGACGACCTTGATGGGGTGGCCTTGGAAGTAGTGACATAGCTTTCGTGATGCAACGAGCAGCGCCAGCAAGAGCTTCTGCAGCATGGGGTAGCGTGCTCGGGCATCACGGAGCACCGTGCTGACGAAGTATAACGGGTGCTCGATGAGGATGGAGCCCATAATCTCCTGCGGCTGTGTGAGCTGGCATGGTGTCCCATGAGTTTGGTCGCGGGCTAGGTCAGTCTCGGCCTCAGAGTGGTCGGCTTGTATGTCGCGGCCACTTTCCGGCCCTGTCGGGACCTCGGGAGTTCCCTCCTTGGGCTGTAGGGCCTTGTCTTGGCGCTCCTCTCGAACGGCCACCAGCGCCGCACTAGCTGAATGTGGCATCGCGACCAGGTAAAGTACCAATGGCTCTTGAGGCTTGGGTGCCACCATCACTGGAGGGCCGGTGAGGTATCTCTTGATATCTTCGGACGCTGCATCAGCCTCAGGGGTCCATTCAAACGGGCCCTTCCTTTTCATCAGATTGAAGAAGGGGAGGGCTCTCTCCCCTAGCTTGAAAATGAGACGCCCCATTGATGTTACGCAGCCAGCCAGCTTCTGGATCTCCTTGAGGTTCTTGGGCGGGCTCATCTTCTCTGTGGCCTTGACCTTCTCGGTGTTTGCCTCGATTCCTCAGTGCGACACGAGGAAGCCCAAGAGCTTGCCTGAAGGGACTCTGAACACACACTTCTCCGGGTTGAGCCGCAAGTCTACCTTGCGTAGGTTGGCGAAAGTCCCTTCCAGATCTGTGATAAGGGTTGAGGCCTCCTGAGATTTTACCACGATGTCGTCCACATACGCCTCATCATTCCTCCCGAGCTGCTTCCCCAGTGCGATGTGCTTTAACCACTGGAAGGTTGCTCCTGCATTCCGTAACCCAAACGTCATGCAGGTGTAGCAGTACACCCCGCACGGGGTGAGGAAGGCAGTTTTCTCGATGTCTTGCAGCACCATCTTGATCTGGTGGTATCCTGAGAAGGCGTCTAGGAAACACAGCAAGTCGCACTCGGCGGTGGAGTCGACGATTTGATCGATGCGTGGCAGAGGGAATGGATCTTGTGGGCAAGCTTTGTTGAGGTTGGTGAAGTCGACGCACATGCGCTCTTTCCCTCCTTTCATGGGAATGACGACAGGATTTGCCAGCCACTCCGGGTACCGGACTTTGCGGATGACACCTGCCGCTTCTAGCTTACGAGTCTCCTACACGATGAACGACTGCTTCTCCGTGGATTGGCGTCTGGCCTTCTGCTTCACGGGGAGGATGTTAGGGCATACGTTTAGGTGATTCTCGATCACCTCTCTTGGGACCCCCGCCAGATCCTTGGGTTCCCATTTGAACACGTCCCTATTCGCGCGCAGGAATCCAACCAACGCCTCCTCCTGAGCTGGAGGAAGGCTAGCTCCTATGGTGAAGGCGACGCCTGACGGCTCATCTTTATTCACAGGCACCTGTTTTGTCTCGGCTTGGTCTTGGGAGAAAAGTTGCTTTTTCTTGGCTGGGGCAGCCCCCTTGGTCCCAGGGGCGGCTTCCTCGGCAGGACGTGCTGCTGCAGCGGTCCAGAAGACACGCGTGAGGGCAGCCAGGGCTCCCTTGGCGCCCCCGTCATAGTAAGGACCCCGCGGCTCCCCGACATCTTCATAAGGTTATAGGCCGGATGGGTTGCGGCCACGAACTGAGCCAGCACCGGGTACCCGAGGATGGCGTTGTACGGGAGACCGATTCGGGCGATGTCGAAGTCGATCAGGTCGGTGCGGTAGTTGTCTCGGGTGCCGAAGGTGACCGGGAGGCGGATCTTCCTTAGGGGGCTGGTAGAACCGCTGCCGACCCCAGAGAAGGGCTTAATGGGGCGTAGCCGCTCGAGTGGCACCTGAAGTAAGCTGAAAGCTTCCACTTAGAGCATGTTGAGGCCATCCCCACCGTCGATGAGGGTCTTGGTGACGGCCATGTTGCAGATGGTGGGGGTGCAGAGCACCGGGAGAGCACCGGAGCCCGTGGTGGAGGCAGGGTGGTCTCGTGAGTTGAAGGCGAGGTCGGCCTTGGGAGCAACCCACCCAGGAGGAGCCCCCTTGCGTAAGGAGGCGACTCCCGCCTGGCGAAAGATCTGCTTGATGTGTCGGCTGGAGGGTAGTGCTTGGGAGCCGCCGAGGAGGGCCACGACGGCGTGGGGCGCTGGAGCCCCGAAGCGCGCGAGGAAAAGGCCGCGCAACTCTTCCCAGGATGCCAGAATTTTGAAAAGCTAAAAAACCAGACCCATGGCACACCATTGAGTGCCATGGGGAGCCTGCTGGCCATGACCTTGTCGTCACAGCCGGTCGGCGAGATGGCCTCCTCGTAGGCCTGCAGGAAGACAAGCGGGTCGGCCACGCCGTCGTAGCGCGGTGGTAGATTCGGCCTAAACTTGGGCGGCCATTGTACCCACCGTAGGGCGGGGGCGAAGGCCCGGTGGCCGGGAGCGTCGCCGCGCGCGGCCACCAAGCCCGTTCGAGGAGGGACGCCCGCCATAAGAACTTAATGAGCGGAGGGTGGGACAGACGAGGAGAAAGCTTCGACACACCCCTACCTAGCGCGCCAAATGTCGGATTTAGGGTTCCGACAAACACTTAAGGTTCGAACTCTGGGGTGTGCACGAAGATCTCTCCTTCCGCCCTAGCTCGTCTACTCAACAGTTCTAGGCCTAGCTCATCAGATCCATGAAACAAGAGACACAAGATTTATACTGGTTCTGGCCACCGTTGTGGCGTAACACCCTAATCCAGTGTGTGTGGTGGATTGCCTTGTAGGCAGAGGGAGAACTAGTACATGGATGAACTGCCTCCTTGGAGAGGTGTTCTTGAGTTCGGGTGAGCTTGAGGTGTGTGTCCTTCTATCTGATCAACTCAGGATCCTCCTCCCAATGGTGGTGGCTAGTCCTATTAATAGTGGCCAGGGTTCTCTTCCCAAATATTGAGCGGGAAGGAATCCCACAATGGACAAATTTGAAGGCGAACAACCAGTACAAGTTATCCTGACAAAAGGTGGTCTTCGCTGTCAAAAGCTTCTGGTGGTGACGCCGCTGTGGGCTCCGCGATGACCTCCGTCCTGTCGTCCTGCTGGTCTTGGTCTTGTTGCACTGATATGGAAACCTTTGCCTGATGCCTCGGGACTCCACGCCTGCACCTGCTCCTTTAGCACCGAAGAGGAAACTGGTGCTCTACGCCCGCTGGCACCCGCCTGGCTTTAGTCGTCACTGCTCACGTAACGAGGACCTCGCGAGGTGCCCCTTGCATTGATATCTCCGATCCTCACGAGCCAGCTTGGCAAGGCCGCCCCAGGGGATGTCCTACGTCGTTTGCCTCGCAAGGCTTGGCCCCTCGCGAGGGTCTTGGGTGTTGCTGAAGAAGTTGGGCCTCACTAGGCCGCCTTGCGAGCCATGCTCTGGGCCGCAGGCAGGCAAGTGTGGGTACCCCCGTTCCCAGAACGCCGACACCTTCCAGTTTGGTAAATTGTGTGTAACGGTTAGATTTTGTGTGGAGGCTATATATACCCCTCCACCCACTCTTCACTCGTGGAGAGAGCCATCAGAACATATCTACACTTCCATCATTCATGTTCTGAGAGAGAACCACCTACTCAAGTGTTGAGATCAAGATATTCCATTTCTACCATATGAATCTTGTTCTCTAGCCTTTCCCAAGTTGCTTTCCACTCAAATCCTTCTTCCACCATATCCAAATCTGTGAGGAGTTGCTTGAGTGTTGGGGAGACTATCAGTTGAAGCATTTGAGCAAGGAGTTCATCATCAACACACCGTTTATTACCTTTTGGAGAGTGGTGTCTCCTAGATTGGTTAGGTGTCACTTGGGAGCCTCCGACAAGATTGTGTAGTTGAACCAAGGAGTTTGTAAGGGCAAGGAGATCGCCTACTTCGTGAAGATCTACCGCTAGTGTGGCAAGTCCTTCGTGGGCGATGGCCATGGTGGGGTAGACAAGGTTGCTTCTTCGTGGACCCTTCGTGGGTGGAGCCCTCTGTGGACTCGCGCAGCCGTTACCCTTCGTGGGTTGAAGTCTCCATCAACTTGGATGTACGATAGCACCACCTATCGGAACCAAGACAAAAATCATCATTGTCTTCACTTGCGTTTGCTCCTTCTAAACTCCTCCCTTTACCTTCATATGCAATTGTTTACTTTCCGCCGCTATACTCTTAGAATTGCATGTGTAGGTTGATTACTTGACTTGTGCTAAGTTGCTCAAATCTGCCAAGTACTAAATTTGGGAAAATGATAGATTTTTGCTTTAGTCCAGTGGTCAAAGTTGCATGCTTTACTTCACAATACCTATATTCTCTTGTCATATATGCTTGATGTGTATTGTGAAAGTTAAACATGTGCTAAAACTCCACTCCGACATCAAGTATGTTAAAAGCTGTCACTTTTCTTGCTAGTGTCTATTCACCCCCCCTCTAGACACACTCTCTTCTCGATCCTTTCATTCTTCAATACACCAAAATCACTAAGGGGCACTAGATGCACTTACAGTTTCAAAGAATTTGGCCCCAAAGTGATAGATATCTAGGGAGGATATAATGAAAACTTTCATGAAGATCATTGGATATTAAACTTGATTCCCTTCAATAGTTTTTCGATAAGAAGATAGTGATAAGTGAGTTATGTTGGTGAGTAATTATGCTTTAGTAAGAATTTTGGTGTTAAGGGTTGTGATTCCCTATGCAAGCATATTAAGTCAATAGTTATGCAATGAAATTACATCCTACTTGTGTTGCATTATTCGGTGTTAGTTAAGTTTAATGTTTTTTTATGATGGTTCTCGTTCCTTGGTCGTTCGCTTTTCAATCTATTTGCTAGCCTTCACTTGTACTAGGCGAGAATGCTACTTGTGCATCCAAATCCTAAGACCCAAGTTGTGCCAAACGAGTCCACCATTCCTACCTATATGGGGTATTTCCATGTCATTCCAAGTATATTTGTATGTGCCAACTCTCATTTTCAAAATAAACTTCTCTTTTGTGTGCCCATACCACTCATGAAGTAGCGAGGGGTGGCCAATATTTTCCATGCTAAGTAGGTTATTCTCAAGATGAGTGTTTATTCAATTGTCATTGCACGAGAATGTGGCGGTAATAGGGATGCCCAGTCCCGAAATGCAAAAAATACTATAATAAATTCCTTGATATGTGTTGGTATGGAAGGCACCCGTCGATACGGCTAGCCATGGTCTGTGAAAGAATGGTGGAAAGGAAATAAACTTTATTTTTATGTTTGGGAACCGCCTATGATTTATTTAGCGTGGAAGATATTGGGAACACTTAGTCGTTCCATTGACAGGAAAAGTATGCCACCCAAAATAACTTTATCTCTCAATTTAAGCTTTGAGCTCTCGCACCTCTACAAATCTATGCTTCCCTCTGCGAAGGGCCTACCTATTTACTTTGATGCAATTTTTATTTTTGTTGTCCATCTTGTCTTATAAAGCACCAACTATGGAACACTATTATCACACTTGAGCATTGGATATAACTAATATTTTGATGTGTTTCATGAATGGATCAATGCTTGAGCATAATGGGCTAGGGATAACTTTCTTTAGTGTTTTTAACACAGTACAGATGCAAGCGCTCATATACACGCGCATACACTCATCCATATGAACGTACACACGCACACCCTACCCCTATGAGCACCTCCGAAAGACTGAGCTGGCATATCATCTTCAAATTTACGAAGTCACCGTAGGCACCTCGTCGTCGACGGGAACGTCTCCACCCACTGAATGTGCATCGCCGAAAATCCTGAAATAATCCAGGAATAAATGCGAGCACCGGGACTTGAACCCTAGTGGGTTGGGGATACCACAGTCCCTCCAACCATCCAACCACAGATTGGTTCACCACTTTCTTTAGTGTTGATATTTTGAAAGACATGGTTGCTTGTTGATATGCTTGAGTATTAAAGTCTTCATGTCAAATTATTGATTATTGCTTTGAATCATATAAAAGACCATATGTCCATGATACAAAGAAAAGAATATGATGAACATGTTAGGCATCATTCCACATCAAAGATTCTATTTTTATCATTTACCTACTCGAGGACGAGCAGGAATTAAGATTAGAAATGCTGATAAATCTCCAACGTATCTATAATTTTTTGTTGTTCCATGCTATTATATTATCATTCTTGGATGTTTTACAATCATTTTCTAGCAACTTTATATCAATTTTTGAGACTAACTTATTGACATAGTGCCCAGTGTCGGTTGTTGTTTTTTGCTTGTTTTTTACTTCGCAGAAAATCAATATCAAATGCAGTCAAATGACATGAAACATTTTGGAGATTGTTTTGGACCAGAAGACATCCAGAGAGTCAATGAAGCGCACGAGGGGAGGCCCGTGGGCCCACTAGGCACCAGGGCCCGTCAGGAGGTCCAAGCTTTCCCTAGTGGGTAGTGGAGCCCTGGAGCATCCTTTCCACCGACCTCCAACTCTATAAATACCCAAATATTCCAGAAATCCTAGGGGAGTTGATGAAAAATTGTTTCAGTCACCGCAAGTTCGAGAACCATGAGATCCAATCTAGAGCCCTTTTCCGGCACTCCGTTGGAGGGGAACACGATCACGGAGGGGTCCATCATCCTCATTAGTGCTCCCCCAATGATGCGTGAGTAGTTTACCACAGACCTACGGGTCTGTAGGCAGTAGCTAGATGACTTCTTCTCTCTTTTTGATCTTCAATACAATGTTCTCTTTGGATATCTATTCGATGTAATTCTTTTGGCGTTTGTTTGTTGGGATCCAATGAATTGTGAGTTTATGATTAGATCTATTCATATCCATACATGATTACTATAGCCTCGTATTTCTTCTTTGATATTTCGGTTTTGTTTGGCCAACTTCATTGATTTAACTTGCAATGGGAAGAGGTGCTTTGTAATGGTTTCGATCTTGCGGTGCTCAATCTTAGTGACAGAAGGCGACATGAAACGAGTGTATCGTTGCCGTTAAGGATAAAATGATGGGGTCTATTCCGACATGAATAGATCTTGTCTACATCATGTCATTGTTCTTAAGGCATTACTCTGTTTCTTCATGAAACTTTATATACTAGATGCATGCTGGATAGTGGGCGAGGTGCGGAGTAATAGTAGTAGATGCAAGGAGGAGTCTATCTACTAATCTTGGACATGATGCCTATATACATGATCACTGTCTGGGATATCGTTATAATTATTTGCTCTTCTATCAATTTCCCAACAATAATTTGTTTACCCATCATATGTTATTTTCTCGAGAGAAGCCACTAGTGAAACCTACGCCCCTGGGTTAATATCTCATCATATACTTTCTGATCTATACTGCTATTTGTGTTTCCAATTTATTCGCCTCTTTTATTTCAGATCAATATTATAAAAAATATCTTGATGCATTATATTTGCTTTTATTTTATTTGCATATACCAATCTATCTTTTTATTATATTACTTTACCCGAGAGGATTGACAACCCCTCTACGCACCAGGTTGTGAGGATTTGTTGTTTGTGTGCAGGTGTTGTTTACATAGTTTGCTTGGTTCTCCTACTCGATTGATAACCTTGGTTTCATAACTGAGGGAAATACTTACCGCCGCTGTGCTGCATCATCCCCTCCTCTTCGGGGAATTTACCGACATGGTTCACAAGTAGGACAAACCTACGAACTATGAAGAAGCAATGATGAGCCCAAAAATTCCACAAATGGCTTGAAGCCATGAAATACGAGATATGATCCATGTATGAGAACCAAGTATGGTTTTGGTAGATTTACCCGATGACCGGCAGTCCATCGAGAACAAATGGATCTTTAAGAAGAAGGCAGACGCTGACAGTAATGTTGCCGTCTATAAAGCTCGACTTGTCGCAAAAGGTTTCCAACAAATTCAATGGGTTTACCACGTTGATACTTTCTCAACCGTAGCGATTCTTAAGTCTGTTAGAATTATGTTAGCAATTGTTGCATATTACGACTATGAAATATAGTAGATGGACATCAAAATTGCGTTCCTTGACAGTTTCCTTATGGGAGAGTTATATATGATGCAACCGGAAGGTTTTGTCAATCCTAAGGACCCTAACAAGGCATGCAAGCTCCAGCGATCCATCTATGGACTGGTGCAAGCATCTCGATCTTGGAATATACGCTTTTGGTTCAAAACGGACTTGTCAAAGAAGGGGTTCTTCCTTGTGTTGCAAGGAGTGAAGTTGAGTAAGACTCAAAGCCCGACCACAGTAGAAGAAAGAGAAAGGATGAAAGTCGTCCCCTATGCCTCAACCATAGGCTCTATAATGTTTGTGATGGTATGTACCAGACCTGATGGGTGCCTCGACATAAGTCTGGCAGGTAGGTACCAGAGTGATCTAGGAGTAGATCACTAGATAACGGTTAAAAATATCCTTAAGTACCTAAAGAGTACTAAGGACATGTTTCTTGTTTACGGATGTGGCGAAGAGCTTGTCATTAAGGGTTACGTCGATGCTTGCATCAACACTGATCTGAATGACTCGAAGTCTCAAACCGGATACGTATATATTTTGAATGGTGGAGCAGTCAGTTGGTGCAGTTCCAAGTAGAGCATCGTGGCGGGATCTACATGTGAAGCGGAATATATAGCTGCTTCAGAAGCAGTGCAAGGAGTCTGGATGAAGGAGTTCATATCCAATCTACGATTTGTGCCAACTGCATCGGATCTAATGACTATCTTTTTGTGACAACACTCGTGCTATTGCCATTGCGAAGGATCCCATGTTTCACAAGAAGACCAAGCACAACTAACATTGCTTCAACTCCATGCATAATTACATTAAGGACGGAGACATAGTACTTTGCAAAGTACATACGGATCTGAATGTGGCACACCCGGTGACTAAACCTCTTCCACGAGTAAAACATGATCAGCACGAGGACTCCATGAGCGTTAGATTCATTACTATGTAAACTAGATTATTGACTCTAGTGAAAGTGGGAGACTATTAGAAATATGCCCTAGAGGCAATAATAAAATGTTTATTATCAAATTTCCCGTTCATGACAAATGTTTATTATTCATGCTAGAATTGTATTGACCGGGATCTTTTTTTTTTACTATAAACAGTAGGGTAAAACCCCACTCTGATTTTTATAAATTAAAGAGATAGTAAAGTCTTACAATAAGTTAATATTGATCGGGATCTTAAATACATGTGTGAATACATAAACTACACCGTGTCCCTAGTAGCTTCTACTAGACTAGCTCATTGATCAAAGATGGTTAAGGTGTCCTAACCATAGACATGAATTGTTATTTGATAATGGGATCACATCATTAGGAGAATGATGTGATGGACAGACCCAACCGTAAGCTTAGCATCAGATAATTTAGTTATTTGATATAGCTTTATTCATGTCAAGTATCTGTTACTTAGACCATGAGATCATGCCACTCCCGGATGCCGGAGTAATACTTTTTGTGCTATCCAATGTCACTTCATAACTGGGTGATCATAAAGAAGCTCTACAAGTATTTCTGAAGGTGTTTGTTGGGTTGCATGGAAAGAGACTCGGATTTGTCACTTCGTATGACAGAGAAATATCTTTGGGCCCTCTCAGTAATAAAACATCACAAGAAGCTTCAGGATCTTGTATTTTAGAATGAGTAAAGAGACTCGCCGATAACGAGATTGAACTAGGTATGGAGACACTGACGATCAAATCTCGACCAAGTAACATATAGCGGACCAATGGGAATTGCATACATGGTTAAATGAATCCTTGACATCGTGGTTAAACAAATAAAGATCTTTGTGGAATATGTAGGAATCAATATGCGCATCCAGATCCCGCTATTGGTTATTGACCGGAGAGGTGTCTTGGTCACGTCTACATGATTCTCGAACCTATAGGGGTGCACGCTTAATGTTTGATGATGCTAGAGTAGTATTGGGATACTTACATTGGTGACCAAAGGTTATTCGGAGTCTCGGATAAGAACCCGAACGTCACGAGGAGTTCTAGAATGGTCCAGAAGTAAATATTTATATATGGGAAAATTTTGTTTAGGTTACGGAAAATTCGGGGGACCACCGGGAGCATAGAAGGGGGGACCAAAGGGTTCCGGAGGTCCATCGGAGGGACCAACTAGCCTGAAAGGGCCACTGTGACACCCCGAGACCGGTGCGCCAGGTGTCAGCCAGTTATTCGTCGTCGTTGCCATGCCATCTGCTTGCGTGTTGCATCTTGCCATGTCATCATGTGTGTTGCATCATCATGTTTTCAAAACTTGCATCCGTCCGAGTCCGCCCATCCTTTCCGTTGTCCGTTCTGAGCCCAGACACACTCACACGCGCCCGCGGCGTCTCCGAATACTTATTTTATAAGTGGCCGAAAAATGTTCTCGGAATGAGATGAAACTTGGCGTGTGGTCTTATTATAATCTAGACAGGCTGCCTGCCAAATTTCATCGCATTCGCAGCTCGTTTGATAGCCCAACGGATATATATAGCGGCACTAGTCGCCGGTTAATTCGTCGGACGTTTTCGGTCTCCGAAAACCTCCGCGGGCCTCTTCTCTACTCTCCCCACAACCCCTCCTACACAGCCCACTACCTCCTCTAGGCCCAACCTAAACTCCCCTCGCGATCGGATCCGTCGGATCGCGATCGGAGGGCTCTAAAACCCCTCAAAACCCCCCTAAACCTAGCCCTAGGCCTATATAAACACCCCCCTTGCCATTTTGGGCACCCTAGTCCCTTCCCCTACCTCTAGCCTCCCTCCACCTAAAAATCCGCGCAACCAAACCCCCCTCCTCCTCCAAATTCGATGCACCCAGCCCCCTCCTACCACTTGGTGGCTTCCTATTGGCCTCAGGCCGCCAAGTTAGCCGCCCTGGCCAACCGCAGGCCACCGCGTGGGCGGAGCCACGTCGCCCGCGCCACCTCAGCGCCTTCCTCCCGCCGCAGCCCGCGTCGGCCCTTCGGGCCTAGCCGCGGCCCGCTCCTCCGCCCGACCGGGCCCGAGCCAACCCCGTCGCCCGAGGCTTTGCCCTGCAGGCCTCGTCCGCTCCGCCGCCGTTGTACGATCGCCGCCGCCTCCCGATCGATCCCAGCCGCCGTCCACCTTCGAGCTCGCCGGACTCGCAGGTCCCCGCCGCCGCCGATCCCAGCCGCCGACAACCTTCGAGCACACCGGACTCGCAGGTCCCCGTCGCCACCGATACCAGCCGCCGGCCGCCTTCGAGCT
>LR738711.1:714146578-714166429 GCA_902687465.1 Secale cereale | reverse complement strand
CGGACTCGCAGGTCCCCGTCGCCACCGATACCAGCCGCCGGCCGCCTTCGAGCTCGCCGGACTCGCAGGTCCCCGCCGCCGTCGATACCAGCCGCCGGCCACCTTCGAGCTCACCGGACTCGCAGGTCCCCGCCGCCGCCGATCCCAGCCGCCGGCCACCTCCGAGCTCGCCAGACCCGCAGGTCCCCGTCGAGAAGCTCCCACTCCGACGAGATCCGTTCATGCCGCCGGTGGATCCGGCCCGATCCACCCCCCTGCGCCCGACCCGCTCCGCCTCCTGTGCCTCTGGCTGGTGGGCCCGCGCCAGCCGCCACCGACGGACGTGTCCGGGAGGAGCCCGGACATGTCCTCCTTCCCTCTACTGTGCCACTGCCACGCGGGCCCCATTCGTCGGACGTGTCCGCCGGGACACGAACATGTCCGTTTCCCCGAGGTCCTTTTTTCATCTAAGTCCCTAAATTGGTTATAATTTTATTGCATCTTTGCATGCCTGTAAATATTTGTGTGTATGTCCAAATTGAGTGAATGATATGTCAAAATGATCGTGGTGATATGCTCTACACTTTGTTTCATTGTGCCATGCTTGTTTGACTTCATCTAGATGCTCTAATCTCTGTTGCAAGAGTGCTACTTGTTATAAACTGCTGCTACTTGTTATTTTGTTGCCATGTTTGAGATGTGATAACTTGGTGCATGTTTATCCAAATGATGCATATGATATGTCAAAATGTTCCTTGTGAAGTGTACTACATGATGGTTGCTGTAGCATGCTGGTTTGAGTCCATATTGACATGTTAATCTCTGTTGCAAAAGTGCATTTGGCTGTTAAGTGCTGAAACATGTTATGAGATGCTGATTTCAATTGCTTTTTGCTGTTGATGAGTTTGTCCTCATGCCACATGTTTAGTTGTTTTAGAATCTCCATAATATGGTCTTTGCTGTGGTGCATTTAACTTTCCATTATATGCCTTGTGTTGACTTAACCTGCTTGCAAACATGCCATGCCAACATAACTGTTTTATACTTAGTGAAAATTCTGCTAAGTCTGGAATCTGTTATAACCTGATGCTATGTTTGCTTGATGCCCTACTCAAATCCATGTTTGTTTTGGAGTGGCCAATGATCATGTCTTGTTGTCCATGTTATTATCTATCCATTCATGCCCTTACTTGCTCATATGACCTGATGTAGCTTTTTTTATTTCTTGCTCTCAAGTTGCTATAAAATATAACTGTCAGGTTTTTATCATCATGTTCAATTTGGTGTAGCTTGTTGCTATTGATCCATGCCTCCTATGGAGTTGCTCCAATGGAGTTGTTTGCTGTAGGATATGTCTACTTCGTGTCCATGCTCTTTATATACTTGTTAGAGTTGATATGCATGTTGTTTTGTGCCTCCGAAGGCAGCATCGTGATGATGTTTTTGCCTTCCCAGAGTTTGACTAAGTCTGGAATATTTTATTGCAACTTGCCATGCATATTTAAATGTGTTCCAGCAAGGTTTTGGGGGTGTTCTAAGTTCATGCTTGTTAAGTATCATGTCTACTTAAGAGCCATGCTTCTTGTTATGATGTTTGGGTGTTGTAGCTTATATATATCTGCTCCAAAGTTGCTATGTGGTTGTTAACTTCAGCTTGTTGTTATATCTTGTTTCATGTGTATCTTTTAGCCCGTTGCTCCGTTTTGGGTGTGCCTTATATGAAACTTGTGTGATTTTGCATGTAGAATCATAATATCATATTGTTTTCATGTTTGGAGTGAGTTTGCTTGATGTTTGGGTGCATCCTGCACCGGTGCCATGTTTGTCTTGTTTTGCTCATATCTTCTAGGCCGTAGCTCCGAATTAAACAAACTTTATAAGAAACTTGACTAGAATTCCATGTAGATCATCATGGTGCATGTTAATCTGCTGTTTAACCACTTTAACTTAAGGTTCTGTGTAGATCATCATGTTCTTGTGTTGTTTTTCTGTGCTTCCTACCTTGCCATGGATTGCTTCCTATATAGACTTGTCTTGCATCCTACTTGGTTGAGAGTATTGTCAAGTTCTTGTGTTGTTTTTCTGTGCTTCCCACCTTGCCATGTATTGCTTCCTATATAGACTTGTCTTCCATCCTACTTGGTTGAGCATATTGTCATGTTCTTGTGTTCTTTTTCTGTGCTTCCTACCTTGCCATGTATTGCATCATATATAGACTTGTCTTGCATCATACTTGGTTGATCATATTGTCATGTTCTTGTTTTGTGTTTTTACCGTATTGCTTGCTTCTTCTCGTTAGTGCTTGTTCCGTTGCGATCGTGAGGATTCGATCGTCTACTCGTGGTTCGGCTTCGAGGCTTCTTCTTCGTCTTCTTCACGGATCCTTTCTTCTTCCTTGCGAGATCTCTGGCAAGATGACCATACCATTGGATACCTTTACTATCATTGCCATGCTTAGTCGTCTCGATGCTATCGTCACATGTCGCGCTACCCCTCATTATTGTCAGCCCCTCTCCTTGTTGCCATGAAACCTCTAACCTTTGAAACCTTCCTAGCAAACCATTGTTTGGCTATGTTACCCGCTTGCTCAGCCCCTCTTATAGCGTTGTTAGTTGCAGGTGAAGATGAAGATCATTCCAGGTGGGAACTTGTTGTTGGAATATCACACTATATATTATTATTATTAACACACCTATATACTGGGCATGGGTGGAAGGCTTGGCCTTTTGCTCGGTGTTTTGTTCCACTCATGCCACCTTAGGCGCCGATAAACCGGCATTATGTTCCTTGATTTTACGTTCCTTACAAGGTTGGGTATATGGGGACCCCTTGACACTTCGTCTTTCAATAAAACTCCTCCAGCAAGGCCCAACATTGGTTTTAATTTGCCTCAAAATAACAACTTAATTAATTAATTAAAATTGCATAGGGGATCGCATCCCCGAGTATTCTTCTACATAGCAGGGGGGCCAGTGCTGCTGGTGTTGGTCCCAAACTAGAGCCACTTGCGGTGCCACCCAGTTATCTGGGGTCTTCGGTTGCTATACGTAGTGCTCATCCGGACGTGGCCTGAGACGAGATGCGCGCGGCTACCATCAGGGTGTCGGCACGTCGGGAGGTCTTGCTGGACTTGTTTTACCATTGTCGAAATGTCTTGTGCACCGGGATACCGAGCCTGATCGGATTTCCCTAAGATAAGGGGTAATAATTATTATTACTTCAGCTGATCGTGAGAGCTTGTGATGGGCTAAGTTGGGACACCCCTGCAGGGTTACGATCTTTCGAAAGCCGTGCCCGCGGTTATGTGGCAGATTGGAATTTGTTAATGTCCGATTGTAGAAAACTTGACAGAGGATCCGAAGTAAAACACACAACTGTGTGAGTGACCATGACTGTCTCTTTTCACTTTGAGAAGAGAACATGGTGGGGTTATGTTTGACTCGTAGGTAGTTCAGGATCTTTAGCAATCACTCCTAGTTTGCAACCGTTTGCGTAGATGCTCATCTTATTCTTGTACTCGTAAGTTAGCCACCATATATTGCTTAGCCGCTGCTGCAACCTCTCCACTTTACCTCTTCCTACCCATTAAGCTTTGATAGTCTTGTTACCCATGGTTATGGGATTGCTGAGTCCTCGCGGCTCACGGATACTACAACAACAGTTGCAGGTGCAGGTTTCCGATGATTCGACGTGAGAGCGTTGTTCATTGTTTGGAGTTCTTTCTTCTTCTGCTTCTTTAGTCTTGGGTTAGGTTCCGGCTCGGCAGCCTGGGATAGCAGATGGATGTCGTTGTGCTTTTCATGTTTGCACCCATAGTCGGATGCCTTGTATGGATATTGTTGTATTCATGTGAATTGTATGAATTGTTGTATCCCCATGTATGTATGTAATGGTACGATGTAATGATATCCATCTTGCTAAGCGCCCGAAATGCGGTTGTGCCCCAATCACGTAAGTGTCACGTGATCGGGATAGAATCGCATCTTTGTCTGACAAGTTGGTATCAGAGCCTCGACCGACCATAGGAGCCCCCTTGATTGATCGTAGAATAGCCGTTGTTGAGTATAGCTGAAAACTTTTTCGGAGTCTAGTTATATCGGAGAGTAGGAATTCTTTTTACTCCCCTGCCCCTTCGTCGCTCTGGTGAGGAATCTTGACGTAGGTGTTTTGAATTACTCCTCTCCCCCTTCAATTTTTTTTAGGATCTCATGGTTAGTTTTTGTTCGTCGCGTTGTTAGTTCTTTCATCTGGTGCATCTCTCGTCAAGTGGATTCAACCCTCTTCTTCTTTGCAAGATCACGCCTCAGTTCTTTACAACCGACGGTGTTTTGCCCATCTGAAGTGGTCTTTCTTTTTCCCACCTGCCCACCCTTTTGCTTCTCGGAGCCGGAGTCCTTAATCGAGTATCCATCTTACTCGTGTGTTCCTCTGCATACTTCCTCAATTATTTCAACTGGTGAATTCTCGTCTAGCTCGTCATCATTCTTCTCTTTTCTTCTCCAACAAATTCTCCTCTCGTTGATATTCTTCATCTCTTTTCTTTTCCGGTGGATTTCAATTTATGTTTTCGGTGCTCATCATATTCTTTTTCCTCGGCTCAGATGTTTTTCCCTTGCTCGTTCGTCTCTCGCTATTTAATTATTCCGGAGTTTCCGAAGTCATCTCAGGAGATTCGTCTGTGTTCCAATTAATTCGAGGTTGTCACCTCATTCGAGTCTTTTAACCGTTCTGGTGCATCATCTCCTTTTCATTTCATTTCAACGGTGTTTCTCTTCGGTGGGCTCATAACCCACAGGTTTTCCCAGGATCTTACCTGACTCATCTTATTTTTCTGGAGTATTCCTAAATTCTTCTCAAGTGTGACGTAAATATGGATTCCATCAGTCATATGCTTTCTCCAAGATCGCTTTTAATTCTTTTCGTCGTGGGTTCAACCTTTCACTTTTCATTCTTCCGGAGCATTTCATCAATTCTTTTTCATTGTGTTCCTCCGAAGGCCATCATTTCAGAAGATCTCTTCGTTCTCAGTTTACAACTTCGTCCTCCAAATATTCTTCATGAATGCCTCTTCGTTCGTCTCACATTCTTCCGGTGCTTCGTTCTAGTATTCTTTAATCAATTCACGATCTCTTTGATCTAAATTTCCTCAAGTGTTTTACTCTTCCCGGCGATTCATTCTCTCATTTTCACTCAATTTAATTCTTCACGGTGGTTTGTTCTCTTTCATCACTAGATTTTAATTCTTCCCGGTGGTTCGTTCTTTCTTCACTCGGCTTCAATTCTTACGGTGGTTCGCTCAAGAGTTCTTTTCCGGTGTCATCATATCAATCCATTCATTTTTTATTCCAATCCTACCGGTGTTTCATGGAGATTTTCGCAAGTTCGCGATATACCCCTCTTTATTCTTTTCAACGGGAATAAGCGATTTGCAAATCCATTGCTTCTCATCAATTTATTGGTGGAGGATAAGCATAACATAATTCTTATTCTTCTGGTGAAATTGAGTTTATTCCTTTCTTTGGAGTTTATTCTTGATGAATAAATTCTAGTTCCAGGTGTTTTATTATTTTTCTTCCCCGGAGTTCAAAGTTTTCCTTGGCTATCCCGTCTAATCATCGCAAGGCTTTAATCTTAGTCTTTTCATCCGTCATTTCTGTATCATCATCCTTTCGTTACCGGTGTTCTTCGTGGTGGTTCTTCACCATTTATTTTATTCTTCAAATGTTCTTCGAGATTCTTCCGGAACAGCTCAAGATTTATTCTTTTTTGTCCCGAGATGCAAATAATTCTACATATTCGTTTGAAGTGGAGTTTTGCATTTCTTCATTCTTAGCTAATCCATATTTTCGTAGCGGCGGTAATTCACCTAAAGTTTTGAGATTCTTATCATAAGTCCACAACAAGTTGATTCTTTTCGTTATTGTTTTTCAACAACACCGTTCATCCTTTCTTTGCAAGGATGCTTTGAATTCACTCGTCGTGAAAGTTGTCTTCTTCTTCTCCGTTCTTCTCATTCCATTCTTTAATTCTGCCGGAGGCATTTTCTTGTTCGTCTCGTCATGTTTTCGTTTCATCTTCTCAGTTCTTGTTCCATTCCATTCATGTTCAACCGGTGTGCTATTTCTTTCAGTTTCAGCCGGAGTGCTGCCCGAATTCCTTCGTGGACATCCCTTTCTATCTCTTATAACCGGAGTGGTTCGAGTTCATTCTTGTTCCTTCAGCTCTTGTTTCATATCCTTCAACCTTTTGGTTCTTGTCGTGTTCGTTCTTCCTCTTGTCTAACGAAGTCTTGCAATCTCATTCATCTCCGTTGTATCCTTTCTTTCAAGTGGCTCATCCTCTGAACATTCTTTGATTTCACTTTTTTTGTCCTTGAAGAACTTTGTTCTTCCTTTTTCTCTCCCGTCTCGTTCCTAAGATCTCGGGACGAGATCTCTTGTTAGTAGGGGAGTGTTGTGACACCCCGAGACCGGTGCGCCAGGTGTCAGCCAGTTATGCGTCGTTGTTGCCATGTCATTTGCTTGCGTGTTGCATCTTGCCATGTCATCATGTGTGTTGCATCATCATGTGTTTAAAACTTGCATCCGTCCGAGTCCGCCCGTCCTTTCCGTTGTCCGTTCTGAGCCCAGACACACTCACATGCGCCCGCTGCGTCTCCGAATACTTATTTTATAAGTGGCCGAAAAATGTTCTCGGAATGAGATGAAACTTGGCGTGTGGTCTTATTATAGTGTAGACAGGCCGCCTGCCAATTTTCATCGCATTCGGAGCTCGTTTGATAGCCCAACGGATATATATACCGGCACTAGTCGCCGGTTAATTCGTCGGACGTTTTCGGTCTCCGAAAACCTTCGCGGGCCTCTTCTCTACTCTCCCCACAACCCCTCCTACACAGCCAACTACCTCCTCTAGGCCCAACCTAAACTCCCCTCGCGATCGGATCCGTCGGATCGCGATCGGAGGGCTCTAAAACCCCTCAATACCCCCCTAAACCTAGCGCTAGGCCTATATAAACACCCCCCCTTGCCATTTTGGGCACCCTAGTCCCTTAACCTACCTCTAGCCTCCCTCCACCGAAAAGTCCGCTCAGCCAAACCCCCTCCTCCTCCAAATTCGGTGCAGCCCAGCCCCCTCCTGCCACTTGGCAGCTACCTATTGGCCTCAGGCCGCTAAGTCAGCCGCCCTGGCCAACAGCAGGCCGCCGCGTGGGCGGAACCACGTCGCCCGCGCCACCTCAGCGCCTTCTTCCCGCCGCAGCCCGCGCCGGCCCTTCGGGCCCAGCCGCAGCTCGCTCCTCCGCCCGACCAGGCCCGAGCCAGCCCCGTCGCCCGAGGCTTCGCCCCGCAGGCCTCGTCCGCTCCGCCGCCGTTGTACTATCGCCGCCGCCTCCCGATCGATCCCAGCCGCCGTCCACCTTCGAGCTCGCCGGACTCGCAAGTCCCCTCCGCCGCCGATCCCAGCCGCCGGCCACCTTCGAGCTCGCCGGACTCGCAGGTCCCCACCACTGCCGATCCCAGCCGCCGGCCACCTTCGAGCTCGCCGGACTCGCAGGTCCCCACCGCCGCCGATCCCAGCCGCCGGCCACCTTCGAGCTCGCCAGACTCGCAGGTCCCCTCCGCCGTCGATCCCAGCCGCCGGCCACCTTCGAGCTCGCCGGACCCGCAGGTCCCCGCCGAGGAGCTCCGTCTCCGACGAGATCCGTTCGCGCCGCCGGTGGATCCGGCCCGATCCACCCCCTGCGCCCGATCCGCTCCGCCTCCTGTGCCTCTGGCCGGTGGGCCCGCGCCAGCCGACACCGACGGACGTGTCCGGGAGGAGCCCGGACATGTCCGCCTTCCCTCTACTGTGCCACTGCCACACGGGCCCCATTCGTCGGGCGTGTCCGCCGGGACACGGACATGTCCGTTTTCCCGAGGTCCTTTTTTCATCTAAGTCCATAAATATGTCATAATTTTATTGCATCTTTGCATGCCTGTAAATATTTGTGTGTATGTCCAAATTGAGTGAATGATATGTCAAAATGATCGTGGTGATATGCTCTACACTTTGTTCCATTGTGCCATGCTTGTTTGACTTCATCTAGATGCTCTAATCTCTATTGCAAGAGTGCTACTTGTTATAAACTGCTGCTACTTGTTATTTTGTTGCCATGTTTGAGATGTGATAACTTGGTGCATATTTATCCAAATGATGCATATGATATGTCAAAATGTTCCTTGTGAAGTGTACTACATAATGGTTGATGTAGCATGCTGGTTTGAGTCCATATTGACATGTTTATCTATGTTGCAAAAGTGCATTTGGTTGTTAAGTGCTGAAACTTGTTATGAGATGTTGATTTCAATTGCTCTTTGCTATTGATGAGTTTGTCCTCATGCCACATGTTTAGTTGTTTTAGAATCTCCATAATATGGTCTTTGCTGTGGTGCATTTAACTTTCCATGATATGCCTTGTGTTGACGTTAACATGCTTGCAAACATGCCATGCCAACATAACTGTTTTATACTTGGTGAAAATTCTGCTAAGTCTGGAATCTGTTATAACCTGATGCTATGTTTGCTTGATGCCCTACTCAAATCCATGCTTGTTTTGGAGTGGCCAATGATCATGTCTTGTTGTCCATGTTATTGTCTATCCATTCATGCCCTTACTTGCTCATATGACCTGCTGTAGCTTATTTATTTCTTGCTCTCAAGTTGCTATAAAATATAACTGTCAGGTTTTTATCATCATGTTCAATTTGGTGTAGCTTGTTGCTATTGATCCATGCCTCCTATGGAGTTGCTCCAATGGAGTTGTTTGCTGTAGGATATGTCTACTTCATGTCCATGCTCTTTATATACTTGTTAGAGTTGATATGCATGTTGTTTTGTGCCTCCGAAGGCAGCATCGTGATGATGTTTTTGCCTTCCCAGAGTTTGACTAAGTCTGGAATATTTTATTGCAACTTGCCATGCATATATAAATGTGTTCCAGCAAGCTTTTGGGGGTGTTCTAAGTTCATGCTTGTTAAGTATCATGTCTACTTTAGATCCATGCTTCTTGTTATGATGTTTGGGTGCTGTAGCTTATATATATCTTGCTCCAAAGTTGATATGTGGCTGTTAACTTCAGCTTGTTGTTATATCTTGTTTCATGTGTATCTTTTAGCCCGTTGCTCCGTTTTGGGTGTGCCTTATATGAAACTTGTGTGATTTTGCATGCAGAATCATAATATCATATTGTTTTCATGTTTGGAGTGAGTTTGCTTGATGTTTGGGTGCATCTTGCACCGGTGCCATGTTTGTCTTGTTTTGCTCATATCTTCTAGGCCGTAGCACCGAATTAAACAAACTTTATATGAAACTTGACTAGAACTCCGTGTAGATCATCATGGTGCATGTTAATCTGCTGTTTAACCACTTTAACTTAAGGTTTGTTCAGATCTGGACTAATTTCAAATATGCATATGAGGACTTACCGGTTTTGTTATATGTAGTTTCTGGCCTCATTTAAACTTGTTGACTTGTGTTGTTTTTCTGTGCTTCCTACCTTGTCATGTATTGCATCATATATAGACTTGTCTTGCATCATACTTGGTTGAGCATATTGTCATGTTCTTGTGTTGTTTTTCTGTGCTTCCTACCTTGCCATGTATTGCTTCCTATATAGACTTTTCTTGCATCCTACTTGGTTGAGCTTATTGTCATGTTCTTGTGTTGTTTTTCTGTGCTTCTTACCTTGCCGTGTATTGCTTCCTATATAGACTTGTCTAGCATCCTACTTGGTTGAGCATATTGTCATGTTCTTGTGTTGTTTTTCTGTGCTTCCTACCTTGCCATGTATTGCATCATATATAGACTTGTCTTGCAACATACTTGGTTGATCATATTGTCATGTTCTTGTGTTGTGTATTTACCGTATTGCTTGCTTCTTCTCGTTAGTGCTTGTTCAGTTGCGATCGTGAGGATTCGTTCGTCTACTCGTGGTTCGGCTTTGAGGCTTCTTCTTCGTCTTCTTCACGGATCCGTTCTTCTTCCTTGCGGGATCTCAGGCAAGATGATCATACCCTTGGAAACCTTTACTATCATTGCCATGCTTAGTTGTCTCGATGCTATCGTTACATGTCGCGCTACCCATCATTATTGTCAGCCCCTCTCCTTGTTGCCATGAAACCTCTAACCTTTGAAACCTTCCTAGCAAACCATTGTTTGGCTATGTTACCCGCTTGCTCAGCCCCTCTTATAGCGTTGTTAGTTGCAGGTGAAGATGAAGATCGTTCCAGGTGGGAACTCATTGTTGAATATCACAATATCTATTATTATTATTAACACACCTATATATTGGGCATGGGTGGAAGGCTTGGCCTTTTGCTCGGTGTTTTGTTCCACTCATGCCACCTTAGGCGCCGATAAACCGGCATTATGTTCCTTGATTTTGTGTTCCTTACACGGTTGGGTATATGGGGACCCCTTGACACTTCATCTTTGAATAAAACTCCTCCAGCAAGGCCCAACATTGGTTTTAATTTGCCTCATAATAACAACTTAATTAATTAATTAAAATTGCATAGGGGGTCGCGTCCCCAAGTATTCTTCTACATAGCAGGGGGGCCAGTGCTGATGGTGTTGGTCCCAAACTAGAGCCACCTGCGGTGCCACCCAGTTATCTGGGGTCTTCGGTTGTTGTATGTAGTGCTCATCTGGACGTGGCCTGAGACGAGATGCGCGCGGCTACCATCAGGATGTCGGCACGCCGGGAGGTCTTGTTGGACTTGTTTTACCATTGTCGAAATGTCTTGTGCACCGGGATACCAAGCCTGATCGGATTTCCCTAAGATAAGTGGTAATAATTGTTATTACTTCAGTTGATCGTGAGAGCTTGTGATGGGCTAAGTAGGGACACCCCTGCAGGGTCATGATATTTCGAAAGCCGTGCCCACGGTTATGTGGCAGATTGGAATTTTTTAATGTCCCGTTGTAGAAAACTTGACACAGGATCCGAAGTAAAACACACAACTGTGTGAGTGACTGTGACTGTCTCTTTTCACTTTGAGAAGAGAACACGGTGGGGTTATGTTTGACTCGTAGGTAGTTCAAGATCTTTAGCGATCACTACTAGTTTGCGACCATTTGCGTAGATGCTCATCTTCTTCTTGTACTCGTAAGTTAGCCACCATATATTGCTTAGCCGCTGCTGCAACCTCACCACTTTACCTCTTCCTACCCATTAAGCTTTGATAGTCTTGTTACCCATGGTTATGGGATTGCTGAGTCCTCGTGGCTCACAAATACTACAACAATAGTTGCAGGTGCAGGTTTCCGATGATTCGACGTGAGAGCGTTGTTCGTTGTTTGGAGTTCTTTCTTCTTCTGCTTCTTCAGTCTTGGGTTAGGTTCTGGGTCGGCAGCCTGGGATAGCAGATGGATGTCGTTGTGCTTTTCATGTTTGCACCCGTAGTCGGATGCCTTGTATGGATATTGTTGTATTCATGTGAATTGTATGAATTGTTGTATCCCCATGTATGTATGTAATGGTACGATGTAATGATATCCATCTTGCTAAGCTCCCGAAATGCGGTTGTGCCCCAATCACGTAAGTGTCGCGTGATCAGGATAGAATCGCATCTTGGGTCTGGCAGCCACATGGACCCTTAGTGGGTGCCCTAGGCCTACATGGATGCACCCCTCCAGGCCCATGTGTCCAAAGTGGGGGCATGTGCCCCTAGCTTGAGGGGGAGGGGGCATCCGCACCCTGACTTGGAAGGGGGCTTGGCTTGGAGAAGGCGCATCCGCCCCCTTGGTTTGGAAGGCGGCCCCGCCCCATAGCTTGGAGGGGGTCATGCCCCCCACACCCCTATATAAGGAGGGGAGGGGCGCAGGGGGCAAACACACCAAACCCTTCCCTTGGCGCAGCCTCTCCCCGTCTCTCCCACCACATCATCTTGTCTTGGCTTAGCGAAGCCCTGCTGGCGTACCACCACCACCACACCATCATGCTGGTTGTGATCCCATATACTTCCCCCCTTCACTTGCGGCATCATGGAGGAGGAGACGTCACTGAGCCACACGTGTGCTGAACTCGGAGGTGTCGTCCGTTCGGCGCTAGATCGGTAGGATCGTGATAGGAATGCGAAGACTACATCAACCGCATTTTTACACTTTCGCTTTTGGTCTACAAGGTTATGTACACCCCCCTCTCGTTGCCTTGCATATACTAGATTAGATCTTGGGTGTTCGTAGGATTCTTTTTGATTTTCATGCAACGTTCCCCATCAAAAATTAGTCTGTAAGAAATAATCCGACCTACAATTGCCATGATATTTGCCAAAAGGAAAATGGCTTCTTAGAATTGGCCATCAAAGAAAAACTAATCTTTGAAAATAGGATTACATTATTATTCTTAAAATGTAGTGTTAGAGTTTTCAAAAAGTGCATTCTAAGTTATGTGGATATACCATGACCATATAATGGAATTTTCCATAGAGAAAACCTAATAGTTGCCCACTAGAACTGACCACATTGAAAATATGTGAAAAGGGTTTTCAAAGAATGGGTTGCCAAGATGAAAAAATAGCACACAATTTTCCATGACATATCATCATGAGTTGATGCTACGTCGTTACAAGAATTGTTTAATAATTTTGGTTCAAACATTTTGATAAACATGGTGGCAACTATATGTCTAGTACAATAGTAACTATGTGGTTAATAGAGAATTGTTCCTCAAGAACATGTCAAAAATTTAAAATGTTTCAAATGCTCGCATGAATTTTTTAGAATGAATGTATTTCCTAAAAATCATGGCAAATTTTGGAAATATAGTAAATTGTCACATGCCAGGTTAAGTTTTCATATGCATGGAAATTGTTTCTCCCCTAAGTTTTCATATGCATGGATGTATATATTTAAAAAGGAAGACACATTGACATGAGTAGGAAAAAAGCCACCATCATGCAAACATTAATTTGTGATGTCCATCAGAAAATCATGGCAACTTAATTTCCTAAAAATACATGGCACATAGATAAAAGCTTCTCATGGTGACATGAAAATAGTATTAAGATTTTTTCATGGACAAAATTTGTATTGGTGGCATGGCAAAACTTGTATTGGTGACATGGCAAAAGGTTTAACATTTACCCACCCCCGGCATTGTAACCTAAGTGATGCCCCGGATAAACTTAGTTACAGAAAGTTGTTATTAGTATGCAAATTTTCATCATTTGATCTTTGATTTGAAACGCATACCTCATTGCAAAATCAATCCGAAGGTACTGGCAGGCAGATAAAACACTACACACTGGAATGAATTGCACGTTCCACTATGATACACACGAGGACTTGATGCAATAAAAGAGATTTAAATGCTATGAATTCTAGCCCTTATTCCTTTTTGTTTCACCTAATTGGTTCGATAAGATACAAGAAAGCTAAGGCACTAAAAAGGGAGCAAAAACCACCATCTTCATGGCCTGGATATTGTGTGATCAAGGAAGGAAGTAGAGGCACGGACTAGGACATACTACTAGCATTGCAGGCATCAGTCATGTAAACTATAACTACTACCGCATCTACTAACAGCCATGAACGAACAAAGTCACCACACTACTCGCTAGAGGTTGCTCACACACACACACACAAGTGAGTGACCGAATGCACGAGTAGGGTGAGTATGCTACCTTGGCATCATTTTAGGTGCTGCCAATGGCGAGGGTCCCATGGTCAGCCATGTTTTAGAGGAGGCGGTCAGAGATGGCCACAACCTCCATGGTGGGTAAGTGCTTATGGAAAAAGGTCGCCATGGTCACGCCCGTGTGGATGGACAACCCATCGTGTGGAGCTGCGCCGAGCAATGCGTGATCACATCAGATGCCTCCTGTAAGTGCTCCACTACGCCACCAATGCTATTCAAAACTATTCGAGTAGTGTGTTAGGAGATTGGTATGATTGACTAGAGGGAGACGGTGAATAAGCAGCTAACATTTTTATATATTTTCCAATTTTCATGATCTTGCGTAAATCTGAGTTTATCAAAGGATCTTTTTGGATGTAATGGTCTTATATTATGGTCAATATCTCTATCTCTACTTATATATATATATATATATATATATATATAACACAAAACACCAAACTTTTCTCTCTCACAGACACCCATGTTAAGTTTAGACGGATTAATTCTCACCGCCCCATTATCGAAATGCATTAAACCTAACACATCAGATTAGTCAAATAAGGTACCATGGGTGCAATTAGCAATGGGCCCTGATAAGTACCACACGTGTGGCACGAAGCAACTTGGGCCAAACGCCCCCATCGCCACAGATCATGACACGTCACCACATGCATGCACAAATGACGAAACTGATGTGAGTGGAAATCTTTAGGTTTTTAAAATTTTAAAATGTTTTATCTCTTAAATGAAAAATCTGACTGAAAAACCGTTTTCTCCTTTAAATCTATCGTGACAAGATCTTCGAAACTAGATCCGATATCGATATGTTTCGATTACTTTTCTGGGTTAAAAGTTGCCATGTCTATCGCACATAAATTGCCACAGTGTTTATAGTGAAGTTGCCATGATATGTTTCAACTACTTTTTAATATAGGTTTAAGTAAATTTTGACATGTTGTAAAAGGGGGAGGTAAGAAATTAAACTAGCCATGGTGAATTACTAAAAATTTCCATGATCCATGAAATAATTTTGACATGGTTCATAATTAAAAAGAAATCCATCGCCAATTACTTTTAAATGCATGGTCAACGACTCAAATTTGCCATGAACCATAAACTAAAATTAACATGGTGAATTAATTAAATTTGCCATGATACATGCACTAAAAATTGTCATGGTAACAATATTCATGGTCGAAATTCTAGAATTACCACGATCTATAAACTTAATTTGCCATGATCTGTAAACAAAATATTCCATGATGAATTACTAAAAATTGCCATGCTCCATGAATTAAATTTTCCGTGATTAATTGCAAAAAATTGTATGGTCAACTAATAAAATTTGCCGTGAAAAGTAGTTGAAATACGGCGGTAGCTATAAATCTAGAAGAAGAAAAACAGATGAAACATACCATGGCAACTTTAGTGTAAACACTATGAAAACTTTAGTGTAACATCATGGCAACTTTTCGCCCCAAAAAATGTCATCGAAACATATCAATATGGGATAAAGTTTTGAAGATCCCGTCGAGACGGATTTAATGATGAAAATGGGTTTTTAAGCGCCTTTTTATTTAATAGGAAAAGCATTTTTAAGTCCAAAAAATCAAAAAGATTCTTCTGATGCATCAGTTTGATGTGACAAAATGGATGGTAATGAGGTTGTTTGGACCATGTTGCTTCGTGCCACACGTGTGTCACTTATCATTTGGTACATGGGCAGACCACTCTATGGCAGAACAAAAATTTCATCCCACCAAACCTCCATGAATTATTAACATATAATTGTAAATAATAATAATTATTATAAAGTAAAATAGGAAGGCACTCAACCTAATTGATCTCTGCCCAGCACGATATCCCAACAAATATTCCCAGTAACCTTAATTGTAGTAATTCTATCGAGAAGGCATTTACCTGCATGGATACAGGATCAGGATATGATCTGATGGTTGGACCCGGAGTGCATGCGGCAGTCATAATGATGGTATTTACACTAGGGAGAGAGAATTAAGCACTCAATTTGACTAATTCCACATATCAAAATTAACGCCATTAACGCTCGCTAGAATTAACGTGTGCCTTAGTCGGAGCGCCTCGGCCTTCGGGTCCTTATATATTCTTAGGAAGTGACCATGACATCCCTCGTGCAAACATGCCACACACATGAGATCCAAAAAGAGATGCCCTACACCTCCATCCTCCGCGCAACACTAGCTTTGGTGGCAAGGCCACCGCCAACGCGGTTCCCATGGTGCCTTTGCCGCTGCCCTTTGAGACAGTGTCTGCACCGCGCCTCGTGGGCACGCTGCACCTCTCTCAGCCGCACAGCCCTACCTTTGGTATGGTTGCCCTTGATGCATTGTTCATCCATTCGATGAAGTTGTGCTGCCCTTCGTTGTATTATTTATGATTCCCATAGGGCCAATTTTCATTAAACTTTTAGGGGCATTTTTCATTTCTTGAATGAATTGGATTTTTTAGTTTTGCCTATACTTTAGATTTTGTACAGGTTTATAACATATTTATTAAATTTGCATATTACGACTCGGTCAATTATGCAGAGGGCCATACAGGACTAGAAGGGTGTATTTCTCTTATCTTCAAAAACAAGGTGAATTCCCCTTGAGATAACAATAGTTCCGTTTGAATCAACATCATGATTCGTGTTGAAATCTCAACATGGACTAGTGTCATTTTTTGGGAAGACGTTCGCACCTATATCTTTTTTTAATTTACTTGTCCTTTATCTTCTACTTTCTTATCCCTGAACCACAACGTTTGAGAGAGAGAGAGAGAGAGATTGAGAGAGAGAGAGAGGAACATGTTGGAAGATAATCACTGGGTTGTGGATATCATTAGATAGGTTAGCACTTTTGATGGCACAATTTACTACTGGATTATTCTCATGACTTATGGCTTTCAATCTTCTCCTAGTTGAAACAATTGAATGATTGTTAATTAATTTTTAGACGGTTGTGAAATAGATATTACCTGATGGTATCAAAACCTTTCCCCTGTAAATGTGATGTATCATTGTTGTTTGGGTCTGATTTTCTCACAAACTGATAACATGGTAGGAGAATATTCATGTAGGTAGATGAATGTAAATTATAAAGCATCTAGCACCACTTTTGTATTTATGTATCCCTGGAAATTTATGCTTTGTGTCAATTTGTTACAAACGCCATTTCAAGACCAAATAAATAATGACAATTTACGTAAATATATCATCAACTCTTTCATGTGGTCATAGGTCACTTGGTGATCATGTGTAATTTCTGTTGATCAAGTGTAAATTCACCTCAGAAACTAGTTTGTTCAAAAAGCAGTGTTCGTGGTCGGATACCTGATTCTTCACTTAGTTTCTAGATCACAATGGTTTCTCACCTCTGAAAATGAAATTTGAATGACATGATATTATGTATTAATTTCACTTTGATTTTTTTACAGAAAAAATAAATTTTATAGACCAACTACTTGGTCAAAGGTTAACACGTGTTACATATGCAAGCGTACTAGTCAAAACAAGGTAAACAAGTCTAACTCAAATATGTTGTTTACTTGGTGCTGATTTACACAACATTTAAACCAAAAATATACCTCTACATCTCCCGCATTCCTTGTTTCCACAAATATTGAGATCTAGCAAGAAACAAACTTTGAAGGAAAAATGCACCCATAACAGATTTCTTTTTAGAAATTAGCCTCTTCTTATTGGTAGCCAGGAGACATTAATAATTTTCTAAATCCACATATCTTTATTTGCTTCGTTGTAAGCCACATATTTCATTTCCGAGGAGAGGAAAAGGAGTATTTGAACAAAATTCATGGGATACCTTTCTACCTACATTAACAATGTCAGTTTACAGTCTCTTCTTACACGTTAGTTGTTTCTTCCTTGCTTGGAGAGAAATATTCTTCCTTGTTTATATGGTTATGAAGTAGTTTTTATCTTTATCTTTTTTATGCCTGCCAACGTCTTTTTTTTAATGAGATACTTTAGATATAGTTTTTTTAACTGAGCAGACACTTTATATATAGTGAACTCGTCCAATTGAACATGTCTTCTATAGGATCTTATAAAAAAGTCAATATGTCTACCATGTTATGATGATCTCGTTTCTAAAGGGAGAAACCAATTGAACGTGCTTTTTACGATATCTGCAAAAAAACATGCTAAATTGGAAAGGATCACTATATCTGAGGTATCTCCTCAGTTAAAAAAACTATATCTGAAGTATCTCGTTTAAAAAGGACGCTGGCACGCACAAAAAAGATAAATATAAAAACAACTTGATATCCATGTAAACACGCAAGATCATTTCTCTCCGAGCAAAGTAGGAACAACTAACGTGTATGCAAAGACTATAAACTGACCTTGATAATGGGGGTAGAGAGGGATCCCATGGCTTTTTGCTCAAACACTCCTCTCTTCCTCTCCTCGGCAATGAAATATGTAAACTACAACAAAGCAAAGAAAGACATGTGGGTTTAGAAAAATATTAATGACTCCTAGCCACCAATAAAGAGGGGCCAATTTCTAAAAAAAAATCTATAATGGGTGTGTTTTCCTTCTAAGTCTATTTCTTGCTAGATTTGGATCTTTTTGGAGAGAAGGAATGTGGGTGATATAGATGTATCTTTTTTGTTTAAATGTTGCACAGATCAGGACTGATTCAACTACATATTTTAGTTAGACTTGCCTACCTTGTTTTGATATTGATCAAAATAAAAGACCACATGATAAGACTCAAACGTATCTATAATTTCGGATTATTTCATTCTATTATAATAGCATTGCTGTATACTTTTTAATAGCAATTTATATTTTTTTGACTAACCTATTAATCTAGTGCCCATTGTTAGTTGTTGTTTTTTGCATGTTTTTGACCTTACAGAAAAGCAATATCTACGGAGTTAAAAACTAAGGATTCAATACAGTTAATGGGCACAAATGTTCCAGAAAACACTGGAGGCGGATGAGAGGACCCACATGGCCTCCACACAGGCATGGGGCTCGGCCAGGGCCTCCCTGTGCACCACCTTTTGCCATTCCTTTGACTATAAATCCCCTATTTTGTGAAACCCTTCACATGATTTTTCTCTGATTTTTTCTGCCTCTACAAGTTTCTATTCCAAGGAGATCCAATTTGGAGGTCTATTCTGACACTGCGCATGCGGGGGAATCCACCACGAAAGGCTTGTACGTTAACTTGCTGCCTCCGTGAACATGCGTGAGTAGACCTTAGGGTCCATAGTAGTAGCTATATGAATCTCTTTCTCTCTCTTGTTATGCAATACAATGTCCCCATGAGCTGGCTCACATGATCGAGATCAATTCGATGTAATCAGTGGTGTGTTTCTCGGGATATGAGGATTTGTGACTTTATGATCTGATTGTTCACTGAAATCAATTTAATCTTTTGAACTTTCTTTTTCATATAAATAAACAACTTTGTATGCTCTTTGATCTATCTATCTTCTTTGGCCAGCTTTGATGGGTATTCTTCATAGGGAGTGGTACATTTTAGTGAGTTCTAATCTTGCTGTGATCTATAACCAAGTGGCGGAAAGGGATGAGACACATATTGTATTGTTACCACAGAGGATAAAACAATGTTATCTGTCACATTGCTTGATATTTTACTATCAACAGTATGTCATCTTGCTTCTTGCAATGCTCTGTTTGTCATGAACTTCATACTTTGAGGTGCATGGTCGATATCGCTCTTGGGATGTAGTATTAGATATAGATACAATTAGATAACGGTCTACATTTAATGGATGTAATGCCTATTGATATTATGGCATGAACAATCATAGACATGATTATAAATATTGCAATTTAATCGCTGCCCAACTGTAATTCATTCACCACAATACACTATTATGCTCATGAGAGATGCCACTAGTGAACCTATGGCCCGTGGGTCTATTCCCCATTAGTATAAACTTCTACAAAAAATGACTTTGTTGTATTGTTTCTTATATTTTACCATTCTATCAATTACCATTATCCCATGTATCAAAAACCCTAAACAACAAAAACAACAACAACAACAACAACAACAACAACAACAACAACAACAACAACAACAACAACAACAACAACAACAACAACAACAACAACAACAACAACAACAACAATAACAACAACAACAACAACAACACAAACAGCAACAACAACACCAACAGCAACACCAACAGCA
>LR738711.1:714135817-714146161 GCA_902687465.1 Secale cereale | reverse complement strand
CAACAACAACAACAGCAACAGCAGCAGCAGCAGCAGCAGCAACAGCAACAGCAACAGCAACAGCAACAACAACAACAACAACAGCAACAACAACAGCAAAAGCAACAGCAACAGCAACAGCAACAGCAACAGCAACAGCAACAACAACAACAACAACAACAACAACAACAACAACAACAACAACTTGGAAAAGACAATATAAGCAAAGTGTAGGCATTGGATAAGTGATGGATATTTGTTGATGGATGACGACAACGATGAATCCTCCCTCTCCGAAGCCCCGAACGGACTCCGAAATAGCCCTTCCGATGAAGAACAGGAGGTGGCAGCGCTCCGTACTGTAAAATGCGATGAAACTTCTTCTCTTATTTTTTATCTCAGGGAAACGATAGGCTTGGAATTAGGTCTGACCGATGCCTGTGGGCCCCACAAGACATCATAGCACGCCCTGGGGTAGGCATGCCCTGTTGTCTTATGGACATAAGGTGGCCGCCTTTGGTGGATCTTCGCCAATAAATTTTTTTATTCAATAAAAAGTCCCGAGAAAGTTTGATTCAATTCTGAGAACTTTTCTTTCAGCACAAAAACAACACCATGGTAGTTCTGCTGAAAACAACATCAGTCCGGGTTAGTTTTATTCAAACTATGCAAATTAGAGTCCAAAGCAAGAGCAAAAGTGTTTGGAAAAGTAGATACGATGGAAACGTATGAACTCCCCAAGCTTAACTCATTGCTTGTCCTCAATAAATGCAGTTGATAAACTAAAAGTTATAAATAAAAACTTTTACAAACGCTTTTGTTTTTCTTGTTGTATATAAACTTAACTAGTAGCCAAGTTTTCATGAAACGTCATGAACTAACCATGTGAATGACAACACTTAGAACTCACATTTACTCACTTCAATGACATAATAAACTAACGAGCAATAATAACATATCTGAGATGCCAATAATTTGTCAAAATAATCATGATATAGTATGATAACATGGTATCTCGCTAGCCCTTTCTGAGGCTACAAGGCAGAGTACCTCTGAAGTTCAAGTAGCAACTAAACATTGTAATTCAGGGTAGAAGAGATCCAATCATGCTCACATTCAACAATAACTAGACTCAATATGTTAAACTATGAATGATAATAGCACTCTCTATGTTGTGCTTGAATGAGAAGGTGCCGACTCGAAAATAAAAGTAAATAACAAGAAAGTAAATAGAAAGTCCCCTCACACAGGGAAGCGGGGACTGCAGAGGTGCCAGAGCTCAAAGCTTAAAACAGAGATGAATACAATTTTGTGTGGTGTTCTTTTCCTGTGAGTGTCACGACAAAGGATTTCAACATCTTCCATGCTACACACATCATTGGCGGTTCCCATGCAGAAATGAAAAGTTTAGCTCCCCCACAACCATACAAACACAAGCCATGTCTAGCTGAATCCATGGGTGCCCTCCAAACAATCAACTTTCCAGGGGAAGTTCTATTTTATATATATATATATATATATATATATATATATATATATATATATATATATATACAGCCGGTCTATTCTCATAACATTATGAGAATAATATTCTCATAACACTTCCGAACTGCATTGCAAAAGTGCATTGGAGAACTATGCGGACTGCTTCCGTCTTCTGCTGTGCACCACATAGAGGTGCAGCAGGAAACATTCATCTAGCATCGTTTCTGGCTAGTTTGACTGATTTGTACTGGTTCATTCATGCTTGCGCTGATTTAATTTGCGGTTAAGCACTGAATTATGCGAGAAAACGACGGAAATCCTTAGATTTTGGCGGATCTGCGTCCGTTCGTCCGCCTTTCTCTGTTTCTCTGTTCTCCCCAGTGCGGATCGAAATTGCTGCGTTTTGTTTGTAATGTTCTGTTGTTTTCGGCATTTACGGGCTGCTTTTTGATCTATCCGTATAAATTGGAGCGGATTAAGTTGTTATTTTGGAAGAATTTTAAGTTTTCTGTCCACGTTTTTTCGCGGTGCGACTGGCTCTGGTCGTTTATTAAAAGATGTTCTTTGAGTTTTTTTGCAGTATATAGTTGTTAGAACTACATCGCAGGCTGTGTGTTTCGTCAGTGAATCGCGGTCAAGAGCGGTGGACTGCAGTAATATGCAAATGCGCGTTTGAATTTTTTGTAGTGCGGCTAACTGCATTAATATGCAATGCGAGGCTGTGTGAACTGCATTACAGCCACCGGGGTGTCGGGGGACTAGTTTGATTAGTTTTTTTGGCTTTTGTCAAGCGCGGTGGACTGCAGCAATATGCAATGCGGAATGCATTTTGTTATGTAACCGCACTGCTTTATTTGTCGTTTTTTTGTGTTGTTTTGTTTTACATATATATATACTGGTGGGTCAATTGGCTCCCCTCCCACCTTATCCCTGGCGGCTCCCATCTCATCTTATCCGTGGCGGCGCCACTCCTGCTCGATCTGTTTTTTCTCCCAACCAGATCTGTTTTTCGCCTGGCAATGGATTGCGCGTGCGGCTGCCTGGCAAGGGTGGAGCCGATGCTGGAGACATGCGTTTTTTCTGAAGGTTTGGTTCTGAACCAGAAGCAGCGGCACAGCGCTCTCTGTTCTATTCTATATTCTTCAGGTATTGGATTTCGGGCTCCATTCGTCCATCAGTTGACTGGCGATGATGTCAGTGTTTCATGGGTATGTATTTCTCGGATATTCTTTTTCATGTGTTGTTTGTAGTTAACGCTACCTGAATTTTTGTAGGAGTATTAGTTTTCTGAAGAAATTTTTTTGCTACCAAGTATAAGCGAACTACTTTTCCTGTAGTAGTTTTTTTATGAACATTGTAGGAGCAGCAGCAATGTTTGTCTAGTCAATGTTCTTATATTTTTTTCTGTTCTTGTTGTTTTTCTTTGCACAAATTCCCTTCTGGTCTAGTGAGGGTAACAGAAAGCTGTGTTAATTTGGTGTTGGTCAGCAAGAATGGATATCATGATGTTGATGTTATGTATTCTGTTGGCTCTGATGATTGTTTGGTTCTCAAAGACGGCTGGAAGGAATTTGTGGAGGAAGCTGGTCTTCAGGCAGGGGATGTTGTGATGGCTATGTTTTTTAGGCATGCAAAGTGTTTGGAAATCAAGTTAAATTTGCTTTAGATCAGTCTCGCTTGAGCAGCAGCAGTATGAGACATTTTTGTTCTAATAATCTGACATTTTTTTTGCGTGGCTTCTAGTGTTTTTTCTTATGAGAATTCTGAGTATAAGTGAACTGCCTTTTTACATATAGTCTTTCATGTGCATCCTATGAGCAGCAGCAGTTTCCTTTTTTCTTAACCCACATACGGAACTAGAGTTTTTTTAATAAAAGAGCACTGCATCAACCTTCTTAACAGGGAGCAGTTTTGTGAAAGAATCGTCTATGTGAACTGCTCTGATAGTTTTGTTTTTTATGTGTATCCTAGATGCAGCAGCAGTTTTGAAGCAATATACATACTGAAAACAGAGTACTGAGAACTGCATATATTTGATAGATAGAAACGACGGTTCAGGGGTCATAATTAACATAGTACATCATCAAGCAAACTAACGCAACACAAGAAAACATTGTCCCAAAGCAAACTAGAACGAAAGCAAACTAATCTACATACGCAGAGGAAACTAAATCGAGCACTTGCGACAGGAATCGTTGGGTTTCAGCATCTGTCCTGCTTCACCCGTTCCATCCGTTGGAGTTGGAGGTGGAAGTTGATGCCCCCTTGCCCCACCCCCTCTTGGAGGACCTCGGGCGCTTCCTTGTCTTCTCTGTTTCAGCGCGCGCGAGGCCTTTCTTCATGGTGCTGATTCTGTTCCATATCTCGAACGCAGCATAGGCGTCCTTGGCAGCATACTCGACGTGCTTGGTGCTGAGAATGGAAGTCCACAGGCTGTGGTCGTGGTCTGTCATCTTCGTCTTCATGTCTGCGTACTCGTCGTCGATGATGGCAGCAGCTACATCGCCCAGCGAGTCCAGTGGCTTCGTTCCATCAGGCACCCTCCAGTTCGTCTGGATGTCGACGAAGTTGGCGATGTGGATGTCGCTGGCTGCGAGCTTCTGCTTGTCCTGCTCGATGGCGAAGCCAGCGAACTCGAACCTATGGAAAGTGAACCACAAGTTATACCTTTCAGAACTGCATACACGGGCATATAGAACTGCAACGCGTACTCGGCAGAGAGAATTGCTTACCTTGGGTCATCGAGGAACCTGTCGAAGTTGACGCATCTCTTGCCCAATGTACCACATACCTGGAAAACAAGCACTGGCTGGTACTTGCCGATGGATAGTTGAACCACGGCCGCCCTGCGGTGGTCTGGTGTGTACTCCACGTCGATGCCGACGATCTTCTGGCGGCGCCGCTGGAGTAGTGTCTTGAATTCTTCGACGTACGTCGCCATGGCGGCGACGTCGGTGGTGTAGATCACCTTCAGCTTCGTGTTCCCGTGTGCATGCACGGCGTCGTAGGTCCTGCTGAACCCCATTGCTGCAAAGAGGACGAAGAGGAGGAGGAAGGCGCAGCGTCGTGTGTTTGTGCGGACGGTCTGTTCGATGGAGCGCGGGATTTAAATGGGAGCGGCAGCAACTTCTGGCGAGGCCACGATCTCGTCTCCCAACCGTGGTGGCGATCGTGGGTTCGTGATGATCGTTGCAGTTCGTGCGGCGTGCAACCGTCGGGATAGAGGAGGGGCGGTGCGCGGGCGCTTCGGCCGATAGTGGGCGCATTTATTTTAGGGCAGGCGAACCGAATCGTCCGCCGTAAGCGAACTGCATCGCTTCAGAAGCGTAATCGTCCGCCGTAAGCGAACTGCAACGCTTCAGAAGCGGAATCGTTTTTGTTTACATTTTTTTGCACTAAGCGCACTGCACTGTGTACTGGAAGGTTACTGCACTGAAGCTTTTAAACGCGCCACGCACGGACTGCAGTGTATTGTTTATCCTAGCCTGACTGTATATTTTTTCTTTTCTATCTGCGTTTCTGTATTGATTCACGTTCATGGTCAGATTCTATACGAGCAAGAGAACTGCATTCTCAAAAATGACATTCCGATGTCGGGTTTTTCATACAGAAGAGAACCGCATTCTGAGAGTGGAATTCTCATCTTAATTTCTTTTTTCATATAGAAGAGAACTGCATATTATTACACGATAACGATATATATATAAATGATGAAGTTAATATGTTTTTTTTAAATGCAAAACTGCATATGTGTTTTGATCTACGCCCTTTTCCTGGTGCTTCTTCTCAGATTGTGCACTGTATTTGTTTCAACGGTTGTTGCTGCTTCTGTCTTGCTCTTGTTATTCGCGTTACCCCTCGTTACGGGACCGTGCGACCGCGACGCTTGCCTACGCGCTGGATTATGCGTTCTGTCTCTCCCCTTCGTTTTTTATGATGGTTCTTCGATTTCTTCATCTGCTTCTTCTTCTTCCTCTTCTTCTTCTTCTTCTTCTTCCTCATCTTCCTCCTCGGTTTCATCAGCTTCGATCGCTTCCTCACTGTCTTCTCTGTCAGCATCAGCTTCGATCGCTTCTTTGTCCTCTTCTTCATCTTTTTCCTCTGTTCTATTTGGACAAGTTCTCGCGTTATGCTTCTCTCTCTTGTTGCAGACGCTACATAGCCTTCTCTTTGGCGTATCATCTTGTTGGTCAGCTTGGTGATTTGTGGTGGCATTTTCAGCCTGGATTTGTTTCAGCCTCTCCTCACATGTTCTTGAGTTGTGTCCCGCAATCTTATTGCATGATTTACACATCCTTACCCCAGTGGTCTTCCTTCGCTGTCCAGTTCCGGCTCAGGCCTGCTATTTTTTCCAGGGCTTTTTTCATTTGCTGTAGCTTTTTTATTGGCTGACTTGCTCTCTTTCTTTCTCCCTTTTGTGTTTGAAACAGACGGGGGAAGAATTGTGTCATCCATATTATGAACTGCACCATCAGCAGCATTTCCCTGCTCCTTTCCTTGGACTTCACCCCGCGCATCCATTATCTTCTCTGCCTCTTCTTCTTCTTCTTCATTTATTACGTTCACTTCTTGTATGAGTTTTCTCATCCCAGCTAAAGCTCTGTTGTACCCTCTATCCGACTTGACACCTCTGTTCGCCAGGTCCATTGCAGTTTCTACAAGTATTCTCCTACGGCAGAACATCGAACTCCCATCCGGAGCAGTTTGCTCATAGTCTCTGCGGTCAAAAGTTGGATTTTGGCGTGCGTTCCGTGTGTATCTCTTCAATATGTACTGTTCAGGTATCTTGTCCACCCGCAGCTGATCCAACATGCAAATGATGTGCACGCAGAACAGGCCTGCAGCAAAAGAAATTTTTTTGGGTTACTCGTGCCAGCAAACTTCACATAAATAGGCAACATTTTTTATTTTTTTTGGTTTTGTGAACTGCATTATAAATAGGTCCTGTGTCTGCTGCTATAGTGAACCTCACTATATATTTTTTTGTTTTTAATCTCTTTTTTTTGCTACGAGCAATAAGTGAACTTCATTTTGTTTTACGCGTGCTTATTTTTTTTGTTTTCCTGTATCACTTACCTGTGTGTGTCCACAGCTTGCATTCGCATTCGTAGATACCGTTCGTCACATCAGCAACCACCTGGAACTCGTGTCTTGTCCAATCAAAATCATCAGACCGGTTGTAGTGGCGCACCAAATATTTCGTGGGGTTGTCAGTGGACTGCTCTGATCTGAAGGCTGTGCTGCGGTAGTGCGTTTGCTTGAAGTCAGCAAAGACCGCCCTGGTGTAAATCTTGGAGAGCTGAACCTCGAATCCAAACTGAGTAGTAGTCTTTATCTCCGTCTGTGAAACAAAGAAAACCAGTTAAGTGGTTGTCTTTTTTCCAGCAAAAATCAAGAAAGCGAGTATTTTGTTTTTATTAATTGCTGATCCATCTCTGAAAAATTTGTTCTGTTTTATATACCTCGTTAGCTATGGTCTCCGCGTGCTCGACGCCCTTCCTTGTCTGGATGCACCTGTCCACCTGGGACGCAAAGATGTGCAGGTCGTGTCTTTCCTTGACAAAGTTCCTCTTCAAGATTCGGTTCATGCTTTCACTTCTCTGTGTCGACGTCATCCGTGCACAGAACACCTCCTTGTAGTAAGCCGATATCCATTCTTTTCTGTCTGCCCACAGCGCCTTCATAATCTCATCATTTTGCAGGTTATACTTTTCCATGAGTTCACGCCAAGCGCGTTCAAACTCTGATGGCATCAGTGGGTGGTTGAGAACGGAGGTCAGCTCATCCTTGAATTTCTCATAGGCTTTGTACAGCAAGGACAGGTGATCCTTGTATTTTTTCAGTATATGCCAACGGCATAACTTGTGCAGCGTGCCTACGAGCGTACTTTTTATCGCGGCATCCATGGAGGGGCATTGATCTGCATGTTTTTGAAAAAAAAAACAAGCATCGAGTTATTGAGAGAACTGCATATCCTTTTTTCTGCTTTTTTTCTTTCTTTTTTTCATTGGATGTAAGAAATGTACTACAAAACTTGGCAGTGAACTGCATTGTTATTTAAGTTCACTCTTTTTTTTCAGCATACCTGTGAGTATGCAGATTGGCCGCTTGTTGTTCATGTAACGCAAGAACGTCCAGAACACCCACTCGAAAGTCGGTATTGTTTCGTCTCTGATGAGAGCCACAGCAAATATTGTCCTTTGGAGGTGGTGGTTGACTCCAACGAAGACGCCCAGAGGCATGTGGAACTTGTTGGTCTTGTAGGTCGTGTCAAATGTGACACAATCTCCAAAATCCTCGTACGATCCCCTGCAGCTGGCGTTCGCCCAGAATATGTTGCGCACACGGTTATCGACATCTTTGTCGTAATCATAGAAGAACTCGGGGTTTATTTGCTGCATCTTCTCAAAGAAAGCCAGGAGTTTCTTCACATCGTCCTCTGTTTCCTCCCTCGCGAATTGGTGCTTCCTGTAGTTCGAAATAATAATATACTTGCAGCATTAGGGACATACAGAAAATGCACAAAGCGAACTGCATGAAATAGACAAGATATCGTTTTTTGTTTTTAGTGAACGTACCTGTTCACCCAGTCACGGCTGGTGCGCCCCATAAAGTGCAGTCCTCCTGACATCCTCGACAGGGTTGACATCATCTGCGTGTGCGTGAGGTTGTCGCTCTGCATGTCCTTCACTAGTTTATCGAGCAACGGGTCATCCGTCTTATGCGAGTGCATGTGCAGAAGCATAGCCGGGCTGTCAATCATCATGTGGTTGTGATTGAGCTCAATCTCTGCTATCACAAACACATCCTTTATTTTTTTCAATCTCATCCCCGCCTTGCAGCCAGTCCTCTTTGATGTTTTTTCCCGCTTTCTGTCATAATCAGTGACAGTTTGTTTGCTTCTGCCTTGCTTTGAGCACACGATGTATCTGTTTGTTCTGTATCCGCCGTTTTTGCGTGTACCGAAGCCTGCATGCCTCGCATAAGCGTTGTAGAATTCTCGCGCCGCATCTTCTGATGTGAACTGCATACCTTTCACGGGCACAAGTTCTCGGAGCATGTTCTCATCCTGCACACATACAACACGGAACGTTTCTTTTTTTTTTGTTAATGAGAATGCACAAGCTGAAACTATGCGTAATAACTGAACTGCAGTAGTCAGGCAAGGATGCTTACGTGCATGTACTGTTTTTCTTCTAACGGTGTTTGCAGCTCACCGATGTTTATTGGGCATGGAGGGGTGACAACAGACCTGTGTAATTGAGGATCGCGAGGAGGCAGGAGTGTGGAGAACTTTACTTTCTTGGTTGCCTGTGGCCCTCCTTGATTATGCTTCCAATTCTTTTGTTGGGCAGTAGGCGGCCTTGGTGGAATTCCACCGTCCCTTTGTAGATGAATCGTTTGCACATGGATCTGCCGAACTTGCTGGGTTTCAACATCGGCTTCTGGAGGTGCTATATCATCCGTTCTGATCTGCTGACCAAATGTTTCAAAGACACGCGTGTGCCTTGGCTGCATAACTGTTATGATTTGCTCCTCGTCACCATCCTCTTCCTCATCATGTTTCTGCGCGTGTTCACCCATGAAGACCAGATCGTCGTTGTCCTCTTCGTCATCCTGCGTTTTTTTGTCTCACTGCCTTCTCCATCTCGAACGATGTTTGGTTCGCTGTTTTCATCTTTATCCTCTTCATCTTCCTCCATGGAGTAGGCAGTTCTGTTTGTCGTGTTAAAGAAACCCCTAGGTAATTCAGGTGTTATCCATCGAGGCATCTCCCACTCTTCTCTTCCAATGCAGTTCAGGGGCTCAGGGTCGTAAATGATTCGAGGCATCTTCTGTTTTTGAGGCATAGCGAATTCCTGCAGGTTATTAAGCCAAATCTTTTTTTTATGCATGTCAACAATGAAATGAACTGCATCTTTCGTTCTATATATCATTATATTTTTGCAAACGGTAAGAATTTGCACTTTCAATGTGTCATTCTACAGCAGGGGCACTGTTAGTTAACGTGAAGAAACAATGCACTTCAGCTCTAGGAACAACGCTCTACTTTTTTAGTCAATGTGGACTGCAATTTTCATCCATACAGCGTCTTTTATTTTTCGAACTATCCTTTTCTGATTTTCTACTTTTGGAGACACATGTTACTGCAGTCGACGCAAGATGGGGGACTGCATGTGTATATAAACGTCACTGCAAACTGGATGGGGGGGTTGGTATGTTGATTTCTTACCTTATATGCAGTTCCCTCCTTCTGCAGATGCAGCTCTTGCTGCTGTTGTCGTGCAGTCCACCTCCGCTGCAGGAACTCATGCGCTTTTTCCACCTTGGCCATTGTTGCGGGAGAAGGCTGGACGTGAACCATTGCAGTTCGCATCCAGGACGAATGTGATGTAGTAGTCGACGTTGCAGTTCGCTTCCCCCTGTCGTGCACGGCTGAGGCTGGATGCTTCAGGGGCGGACCCTCCAGGTGTTGTTGGGTCGAAGGTGAGGTGCGGCGTCGCTTCCTAAACGCCGCCGCGAAAATTTCGTCCCCGACGGACTGCATCGCCGGCCGTTTTGGCGGGCGCTCCGCTGCCGCTACGAGGCGGGGGGAGGTGGTGGAGGTGAGGTGCAGGACGCTGGCCGCCGGCCGTCGTGCGCTCCGGCGCTAGGAGGCGGGGGAGGGGTGGGGAGAGGACGCCTGCCACCGGCCGCCGTGCGCTCCCGCGCTAGAAGGCGGGGAGGGGAGGGGGAGGACGCGGGGCACCGGCCGCCGGGGCGCTCCCGCGCTAGGAGGCGGGGAGGGGTGGGGGAGGACGCCGGCGTCGGGGCGCTGGCGCTAGGAGGCGGGGAGTGGAGGGGGAGGGGTGTTATGAGAATAAGGCCTTTTGTTAGGAG
>LR738711.1:714119098-714135483 GCA_902687465.1 Secale cereale | reverse complement strand
TATATATATTTCTTTGTTTTTGTTTGAAGGGACTTGACATCCCAATTACTAGCCTCTCTCATGCAAGATGAGTGAATAAACCCTTGTCGTGAAAATAACCCGCGTAGCATGGAAGATATTGACCGCCCCATCACTCCATAAGCGATACAGGCACACACAACAGATGTTTATTTTTAATGATTAGAGATGGCAAATGCAAATTTACTTGGAACAAAAGGGTAATACCATATATACGAAGGTATGCTGGACTCTTTTGGTATATCTTTGGGTTTCATGAATTTGGATGCACAAGCAGTGTTCCCGCTTAATATAGGCGAATGCTAGCAAATAGATTGAGAAGCGACCAACTAGAGACTGACAATGGTCATAATCATGCATTGAGAATATTTAATATTGAACGTGAGCATGAGTAGGATATAAACACTATGAATATAAAGATCATAAAGGTTGCATTGGTTTTGAATCAACTACATGTATGAACATGTGCCAAGTCAAGACACTTGAATTTTTCATAGGAGGATACCATCCGAACATACCACATCACAATTATTTTAATGCATGTTGACACTCAAGATAAATCATTATTCACTCATTGCTACTTAGGCATGGCATGAGCAACTATAATCTCTAATTGTCATTGCAAACATGTTTACTCATAATATGCTGATTTAAGGATACTGAGCTAAGCATATTTACAAAAACAAAAACAAGAGATGTTCATAGCAACTTTTCTTTGTCACAGTCACTTCATGAACTCATCGTCACTATTTCCTTTCACTTGCATGACCGACTGATGTCGAAATGATAATAGTGCAAGTGTCGCGTGGACTAAGCTGAAATCCGCAAATACTTTACTCAAAGGAGAAGACAGGGAAATATTGGCCCTTCGTTAGATCAACAACAAAGCATGTAAGAGCCACTCAACATTTCTTACGAATTATTCTCCTTACGATGACTCAAAAAGTAGAAAAGGAATTCAGAGAAACACACTAAAATATTTTTGGAGTTTTTAGTTTTTCTGAAGAAAGCAAATTAAAGAAGGAAAAACAAAAGCAAGAAAAAATATTTACACTCAAGAACTCCCAACAAATAATAAAAGAAGAGACGAGAAATATTTTTGTTTTTTTAATACCACAAACTAACTAAACAAGAAAGAAAAACCGAAAATAAGCGAGAAATAATTTTTGATTTTCGATGTTTTTTAAATGCACAAAAGGAAAGCAAATAAAGCACAATATGGATATACGATGAAAACGACGAGCACCGACAATTGTAATGAATGAGTGAACATGAATGTAATGTCAGTGAGAATATGCACTCCACAAGCTTAGGCTTTTGGACTAACTTGGTAATCACCAACTGTAGAATCCATCATGTCTAGTAGGGAACTGGCTGGGCGACGCCACTCGAGTGTCCCAAGGTTGGATCTTGTTATCCACCGTACCTAGATCTCTCTTATAGGCAATGATATCATTGTGCATGATGGCATATCAGTGCCTGGCATTAGAATCAAACAAAGAAGGTAAAGGCAAAGATATAATCTCATGAGTATCCTCACTAAATACCCAGTTGTAACAAATCTGGCAAGGAGGTTCATATCAATGAAGTGGTGATCTATCATGGATTGATGGTCCAAATAAATTCTAGGTAGCAAGCGATAATCATGGCAGATAGCAATATTAAAGCGCGCAGCAAGGCGAGTAGCACAAATACTACCATGAATACTACCCCTAGTCCTATTAGTGTGCAAGCGGCGCAAGATAATGCCTCCCAGGGTAAAAGTCCAATCACCGAAAAGTGCACATCATAAAATTGCGAGGCCAGGGGCACAAAGAGTACCACCCACCTGCCTAGCAGTCAAACATTTACCTATAAATAAACCAAATTAGTGCATAACAAGAAAATGCAAACTAGTGACTCTCGCCTTTGATACACCTCTATATTGTCCCATAGTTAATGTAAGGAGGAAATCCTCGAACTCCTCAAGTTGAGGTTCCCTCAACTCCCCCTCAGAGGGAATCAAACATATGTCATACAATTCAGCAAATGTGATCTCAAAGTGTTGAGCATATAAATAAAAGTGTACCGTTGGGATAACATGTCCATGCCTGAATTAGAAATTTTGCACAAAATAATTTGTAAGAAGTTGGTATTGGTCACACTCATCTGCGAGGAAGTTGGTAAAACTAGTATTTTCCATGAATTGTGCAAACCCATGTTGGAAACCAGCCTCGCTCATGAATGCACTGTGTGGCACTCTCACAACCGTACCTCCACCCTACGAGGGAGGTGGAGATAGTAGGGAGGTGGAGATCGAGGGCACCCCCAGCAACTCCCTTAGGTCTCCGGCTCGAAGAACCTCTCTTTAACATCATCTTCCTCAGAAAACTTCTAAAAAAATTGGACCACAAAAAGATGTTAATTAAACTTAACAAAATTGATAGAAACAAATCCTACATGTGTCTAGAGACCATATCAAGCATTCAAAATACTTAGAGCCAAATGAATTCAACATGCAATCCCATTTTCAGTGGCACCAATAGTAGCCAAATAAGCAAAATATAATCCTCCTGAACTAAAACTAATTATACTAATGGAGGAGTCATATACTAAGGAGTAATCCCTCAAAACATTTTTGAAAACGGAGCTCTGAGCAAAGAGATCGAAAATCTCAGTTTTGGGAGCAAGAACACAAGAACAAGAGATATCACGATTTTTTCTGGAGGAAGAAGAAGAAATGGGAAGGTGGACTAAGTGAATGGGGTCCTATGGGCCCCACAAGACAACATGGCACACCTAGTGGGTAGGCGCACCCTGTTATCTTCTCGACAGTAGGTGCATCCCCTAGGGTGGGTCAAGTGCAAAAAAATCTTAAATATTCAATAGAAACCATGTTAAATTTTACAAAATTATGAGCACTTTTATTTTCAGGCCATTTTTATTGCACAGGTAATTCAGAAAATATGATAATCATGGCATTCTTCTTTAATAAACTATAAATAACAAGGGGTAAACTAGGATTACAGTAGGTTGTGCTTACGAGATTCATCATCCACATGCCCCTAAAAAAATACTCCATTAATAAAGTTGATTATGTCTAATTAACAAACTATATCCGAGCAACAAGAAACCAAAGAACATTTGTATAGCACTACGTTACCTCAACCGGGATACGCATTGTCCCAACAATAAGAGTTTGATATTTCTTTTAGGGGGTTGGAAGAGGAAATTCAAAACCTGCAATTGTAATTGTCATGACCTTCTCAACAGAATTGATACCATTCACTTTGTTTTGTTTCTTAGAGAAATATATTGTATGCTCATTATTATTGATGTGGGAATTGACCTTGCTTTTATTGCAATCAATGACAACCCCTGTGATATTCAAAAAGGCTCTATCAAGGATAACTGACATGTTATCATCCTTAGGTGTATCAAGAATAACAAGTCTATTAAGATAATAACAATAGAAAAAATAACGGGAACATCCTTGCAGATACCGATGGGTATAGCAGTTGATTTATCAGCCATTTGGAAAGCGATTTTGGTAGGTCTCAACTTATTCAAATCAAGTCTTTTATAGAAAGAAAAAGTCATAACACTAACACTAGATCATAAATCACACAAAGCAGTTCTAACATAATTATTTTTGATAGAGCATCGTATAGTAGGTATTCCTAGATCTCCTAACTTCTGAGGTATTTTTCCTTCAAATGAATAGTTTGCGAGCATGGTATTAAATTTAGCCTCGGCTATTTTTATTAGTAGCAAATTTCTTTCATGTATTTAGCATATGGAGACATTTTCATAATCTCAGTCAAGAGTGTTATGAGATACAAAGGTCGAAGCATTTCAACAAAGCGATTAAAGGCCTTTTCGTCTTTATATTTTGCAGCCTTACTAGGAAAGGGCATATGTTTTTTAACCCATGGCTCTCTTTCTTTACCATGTTTTATGGTAACGTAGTTTCTCTTTTCATGTCTTTTATTTTTAGGACGTGGGTCATCAAGATCAATTTCAGGTTCTATTTGTATATCATTATCAGATTATTTATTATTGTCCAGTGGAGCATTAATATAATCATAATTAGCACCTTCATTTTCATTTTCACTAGGCACATGCTCATTACCATATTGTGTCTCAGCATCATAAATAGAGACATCATTAGGATTCTCGGTAGTTTTTTCTATGATAGGTTCACTAGAAGCATGCAAAGCTCTATCTTTATTCTTTTTTCTTCTTTCTAGGTGAACTAGGTGCATCATTTTTCATTCTATGAGAATCTTGCTCAATTATTTTAGGGTGGCCTTCAGGATATAGAGGACCCCGAGTCATTTTACCACTTCTTGTCACCACTCTAGCAACATGCTCATTCATTCTATTGTTTATCTCATTTAGCAAATCATTTCATGATTTAGACTCTTGTTCTAACTGAGTTTGAACCATAGATGAATGTTTGCATAAGCCTTTAATAGCATTAGCTATTCTAAACATCATATCACTCAAGAGTCCAGTGTCAATAGCATTATGTATCAATTGATCACTTATTTGCCTATTAAAGTTTTTTTCTTAACAATTAAATTCTCGAATTCATACAAGCACTGACTAGGAGAGTTATTATAAGGAATATCACCTTCATCGAATCTATAAATAGAATTTACCTCCACTACCTGTGTCGGGATGTCAAGTCCATGTATTTCCTCAATAGGTGGTAAATTCTTAACATCTTCGGATTTAATATCGTTTTCTTTCATAGATTTCTTTGCTTCTTGTATGTATTATGTATTGAGGAAGAGAATACCCATTTTCTTTGGAGTTGGCTTCGGCAGTGGTTCACGAAGTGTCCAATCATCGGCATTTCTCAATATATTATTTAAGAATTCTTGAGCATGTTCGATAGCTGGTTCTCTGAAAACACATCCATCACAACTGTCTAGGTATTCCCCTAGGAGCATCGGTTAGTCCGTTATAAAGATATCAAGTATTTCATTTTTCTTAAGAGGATGATCAGGAAAAGCATTAAGTAATTGGAGAAGCCTCCTCCAAGCTTGAGGGTGATGCTCTTGCTATATGTGAGTTGCGTTGGGATTTCCTCGAAGAGGAAGGGTGAAGCAATATAGTAGCGCATAAGTATTTCCCTCAGTGAGAACCAATAGGATAACAAAGAAAATTCTAGTCAAACAACACATGCACACACACACAAGAGCAAATACTTGCACCCAACGCGGGCAAGAGGGTTGACAATCCCCTTGAACTCATTACTTGCAAGGATTAAATATGGTAGTGGTAGATAGATAAAGTCCAAAGTAAATTAAAAGTAAATAAATTGCAGCAATGTATTTTTGGTTTTCCTAATATGATAAAAGTAGACCCGAGGGGCTTTCTTTTCACTAGTGGCTTATGTCTCGTAATAATAGCATACGATGGGTAAACAAATTACTATTGGGCAATTGATGGAAAAGCGCATAGTTATGATGTTATTCGTGGCGATGATCATGTATATAGGGATTAAGTTCGTGACAAGTAGACCTAAACGATTCTGCATCTACTACTAATACTCCACTTCGAGAGAGCTTCTATGATTTCCTCTCTACGTATGAATTTCATGACAAACAGAGTAATGCATGAAGTATGATGACATAAAGTAGAAAGAATAAAACCAAGCAATATGATTGAACCCAGTCATTTTACCCTTGATGGCAACAATAAAATATGTGGCTCGCTACCCGTTCTGTCACGAGGTGAGAACACCGCAAGATTGAACCCATCACAAAGCACCTCTCCCACTAAAGATAAATCAATCTAGTTAGCCTAAACAAATGAATAGATCGGGGAGAAATACAAAGCTATAGCAATCATGCATAATGAAGTTCAGAAAAGACTCAATTACTTTCAATGCATAATCTGATCATAAACCCACAATTCATCGGATCCCAACAAGCACACCGCAAAAGGGGATTACATTAGATAGATTTCCATGGAGAACATGGTATTGAAGATCGGAGAGAAAGAAGAAGCCATCTAGCTACTACCTATGGACCCATAGGTCTTTGGTAAACTACTCACATATCATTGGAGGTGCAACAAGGTCGACGTAGAAGCCCTCCATGATTAATTACCCCTTCGATGGAGTACCGACAAAAGCCTCTAGAGGGGATTATGGAAGAACAAAGACTTGCGGCGGCGAAAAAAGTGTTTCAGGTGGTTCTTTGTTGGTTTGGGAATATTTGGGAATTTATGGAGTTGGAGTTAGGTCAAAAGGAGTTGCATCGGACCCACGAGCTCAGGTGGCGCGCCCCATTCGGGGCGCCGACTGAGCTCGTCACTCTCCCATTGATCTTGTGGACTCCTCTCAAATGTTCTAGGGTCCCTTCTGATCAAGAAAAATCATCGTAAAGTTTCGTTGCGTTTGAAATTTCTTTGGTATTGATTTTCTGAAAAGCGAAAAACAAGAAAAAAATAGCAATTAGCACTGGGCACTGAGTTAATAGGTTAGTCCCCAAAAGGGATATAAAATTGCATATAAAGTATCTAAGTTTGGTAATATAATAGCATGAAACAATCAAATAATATAGACACGCTGGAGACGCATCAGCATCCCCAATCTTAACTCCTACTCATCCTCAAGTAGGTAAATGATAAAAACAACATTTTTATGTTGAACGCTACCTACCATGTTTATCACGTAATCTGTTTGATGGTATACATATTGAGAAACGATGAAGTATGGTATCAACATAATAATATCCATGAATATAAGAACATAATCATTACTTTTCAAAATATACGATGCTTAACGAATGTTATTTGTACTCATTTAATTATGTGAGCATGGCATGGATCTGCCTTCACCGCATAAATATAAATCATGAGCACCTCTGTTTCAAACCAAGCAATTGGATCATTTTTAACGTGCTTTGGCATTTTCAGCTCCACTCAATACATGAGCGTGTGTCGTGGATATTAGCACTAGGGTGGAATAGATTGCGGTGGTAGAGATAAATAGGATACATACAAAAGGAAGAAATGCTCTCATCAACTCGGTGGATCATTAGGCAATGGAGAGGCCTTACAACCGATATCACTGCGAGCAATAGGGATCGTGATGCACCGACTATACTAGAGCTATAAGTGTATGAAATCACAAACTAAAACTAAGTGGTTGTGGATCCAACTTGCTTGCTCATGAATACTTCAGGCATTTGAGGAAGACAATCATCGGAATATACAAGACAAGTTATATAATGAAAATTCCCACTATTATATGAAAGTGATAACTCAAGAGACTCTCTATATGGAGAATATATGGTGCTACTTTGAAGCACAAGCGTGGTAAAAGGATAGTAACATTCCCCCTTCTCTTGTTTTTCTCTTTTTTTGTTGGGCTCTTTTTGGCCTCTTTTTTATTAAGTCCGGAGTCTCATCCCGGTTTGTGGAGAAATCATTATATCTATCATCTTTTTCCTCACCGGGACAATGATCTAATAATGATGATCATCAGACTTTTATTTATTTGCAACTCGATGACTGTTACAATATTACTCTATATGAGTCATCTGGCTGTGTACCAGGATGTGCAATGATCTAGCATAACATGTATACTAATAATGAATGGTAGCTTTGCCACAAATTAATGTCATCTCTATATTATCATGCAAAGCAATATGATGATGACACACATGTCATAAGAGGGAAAGGTGGAAGTTGCATGGCAATATATCTCGAAATGGCATGAGGTTGAGCATACCGATACTCTACGTACGTTCAGATACGATCATGGTAACTGTCGTATACATAAGATAGCAATTTGTCAAGTTCCCAACCGCTCTTGGAATTATACAAACTATCACGTTGTCACTATCTTCAACAAGCTTGTTGTCGTCCTTTCTTCCATGCCTCGATGGATATTACTCAAAAATCAGTTTCTGTACATGGATGAGTAATGTGATGCAATTAAATATGAGTGTCTTGTGTTTGCTGCCACCACTTCTGGCACTATTTTTTCATGTGATCCTTGTTGTTTCGATACATTTGCCTTCCACCGTAATTAGAATTTTTTCATTCACATGCATGCGAGTTAGTATCCTGTACTGATTAACCTTCTTGTGTTTCCAAGGTCATGTGAACATTCCACCACCTATACTTGGAAAAATTTATAACCAAGGGGGAGATGACGATGGCGATGATCACGAGCATGAGGACGCGTAGGACCTACCTACTCAGTCGCGCCTAGATACTTATTTCGATGGATCACCTTTTCTTGTGTGTATACTGGGCACTGCTGATGTTACAGAGGAAGAAGGGGTTGTCTCCCATGGTCGCACTCTCGGGAACTATTCCAACACCCGTTGCAGGGTATTCAGGATGGATACGAGTGTGCTAGAACCAACACCTTCACCCTGATATATTCATAGTCTTGGAGAATACTCGCTTTTCCATGGAATAAACTATCCAATGATGGTGAAAGGCGACCCAGCTGCTATTGGCACGCCGTTACCATTTATGAGAAGCAAATGTATCTATACCGGTGACATTGCTATGGTTCCCTACCCTAGCTCTCACAAAACTTCTGATATAGGCCGCTTTAGACTGGATGGTGAGTCTTGCGTTGGTTTCAATATTGACAATAGCCGGCCCTGCCCAGAGGCTAATTTATGGTTCGAAGCAAGTGTTTCCAACGGCGAGGATTGGTTGAGCTGAAGTTCATTTCATTGCTTATTATTTGTTGTCTGATAAAAACTTTAATTGAGTAGGCTTGCCTGTTAGCGGCATCCGAATAGGCCGTAGAGGTTTCTGAGCTCAATTGGAAACTTCAAAAAGCTGACGAGGAACTCGGCCGCATTAACAGGCGGTTTCATGAAATGCAATGTATGTGGACTTCGAAAATTATTATGTCAAACGACATGTCTTTATTTTAAGAGTGTAAACTCATTGTGTGTTGTAATTATGTCATAGTTGGCGCAGCCGAGGTCGAGACCCTCAAGGGCACCCTTGCTCAGGCCAAGAAGGAGGCCGAGATGAACAAGGCAGCCGTTGACAAAGCGGTTGCCGAGCTAGAGGCCGAACATGCCTCCCGCCATCAACATGAGTCTCAGGCGGCCAAAGTCGAACAAGAGTTGCAAGACACCATTCGCAAATGCGAGGAGCTGGAGTAGAAGACTTCGGACCAAACATCCGATCTCAATAAGGCTCTCAATGTTGCCAAGGAGGCACGGAGCGAGTCCTGGAGTGCTCGCTAGGAGATCAAACAGGCGCGGCGGATAGCGGCTGGTAAGGCCTTTCTTCTGCAGACTATCTTTGGAGGTCAGGAGTATGTTTCGCTGACATGATTGTGGAGTTCTCCAGGCGCGTTCGCAGATCTCCCGAAGAGTATCGCCGATGCCGCCTAATTCTCCAGAGCCCAGGAGGGGAACACAACGGAGAAGCTATTCTGGTCGCAATTCCTTGCACCAGAGCATCTGGTGCCTCTGAATGACCAGTTGAAGCAGCTGGTCGAGCTGCATAACAAGGCGGGTGCATCCATGAAGGACTTAATAGTCCGGCTTTGGCCCGCCGAGCCAATCCCTAATAGCTACTTTGGATTGGTGAAGCGGCTCGTCGATGTGAGGCCATTGGTCAACGGTGTGAAGCGTTCGGCCTGTATAGAAGGTGCCCGAATGGCCTTTGCCCGCGTCAAGATGCACTGGGCGAAGATGAAGGCCACCGAAGTGGTGGCCGCCGGCCCGCCCGAGGGCAAGGATCATCGGAGGTCGGAGAGGTACTTCGATGACGTCCTAGAAGGAGCCCGCATTGTAGAGGGCCAGTGCTCAAAAGATGTGGCTTTTGATTAAGTGTATTTGGGTTGTACAGACTATGCTGATGAACCGATATGTATATATTTTTGCGCCTTATATTTTAAGCGACTTTTCCTCCTGTGCGGCTGTTTATTGTTATATCTAAAAGTTTCCAGTCGTCGGCTTCATCCCCCATGTAGATGCTACAGGGGTGTTCGTCATGACGCGTGACTACGCTTTATCCAACTTCTTGGTCCGTAAAGGAGGTGTCCGCAAAGTGAACCAGGCAATCAGACTATGCGGCTTTATTTCTTTCACTTAGCCATAGGAGTTTGACTGTGGGGCTAAGTACTAGCCCCTTGTGCGTGTGCGGCTATCCGGATTACGGTGCCTGCTCTATGCAGCTGGGCGAAGACCAGCCCCTCGTGTAACACGGAGTAGATCGCTAACGATCTGTAGTATAATACTAAGTCATCGAATTGCCGACCAACTCTCGCGTAATATGACAGTCACCTTTCATCTTAATCTACTGAGGTACTTAACCAGATGAACTAGAAATACAATCGCAGTAGTTCTACCTTTACTACCTTAGTCGAACAATGCGGAACATAAGGTGGTAAGTACAGGAGCCGGGCAACCCAATTATAGACCCAAGACATGATTCGGAGCCGATGCATATAACGCAATATCTGGGACACCTAACAATTCCCTATGGGTGTTCGGACTTTGAAGTGTGCTAGGCCAAATACAGCCCCTGGTGTTAAATCCAGATTGAGGCACATGTGGGAATCTGAGGTAGAGAGAGAACACAGATGGTAATGTAAAATGAACTCCAAACAAATTGGAACCAAACTGCTTCTTTTATACCCTGATTAATACGGCCAGCCGTGTGGTTGCAGATAATGCCAAGTTTGCGAAAAGCATCTTGGGCATTTTACATGCCAAAAAAGAAGAAGAGTAATAAAGGGAAAGGTTTACACAGAGCCGAAAATTAACAATTTAAAAATCTCGATGGGGCCTTGTTGCAGGTCTGTGTCGTTTCTCCTTTGTAACACGTAATTGAGGGAGAGAGGTCTGATGGCCGCCTATGAAAAAGGAAGGGGAACTCTGGAAAAGAATGCCCTGCACAATCATAGATAAGGGGGGGGTTCTTTTAATGAACCTGTAATGGAAATATATTTAGAGTCCCAATAAGGTCAAACCATACTATGGACTATTTTCCCGCAGTGTGCCCCCGGCGCCGCCCAAGGTATTTTAATGGCATGGTTGTGTACACATGGTACATATGCCACAACCTTGTAAGGCATACGGTGGAGGCGTAACTGCTAATCAAGCTCGGGTTCTTCTAAGCTACCGCATTGTAATGCAGGCCGGACACGTTTAGCAGTGTATCTGGTCTTGACGACCGATGAATTATTCGGCTTGAATAGGCCGCTTTGAACTTCGGCTGCAAGGGCCTCAGTATCCTCCTTTGTATGGAGGGAGCGCTCCATATTCCCATTGACTGTGATGACCCCGCGAGGTCCATGCATTTTAAGCTTGAGGTAAGCATAGTGCAGGACTGCGTTAAAGCGGGCGAAGGCAGTTCTTCCGAGCAATGCAAGATAGCCACTGCGAAAGGGAGCGATATCGAAAATTAACTCCTCGCTTTGAAAATAGTCTGGAGAGCCGAATACCACTTCCAGTGTTAATGAGCCCGTGCAGTGGGCCTCTATGCCGGGTATTACTCCTTTAAAGGTAGTGCTGCCAGGCTTGATTCTTGACGGGTCTTTCCCCATATTGCGGACAGTGTCTTAATATATCAAATTGAGACTACTACCATCGTCCATAAGGACTCGAGTAAGATGGTATCCATAAATTATAGGATCACGTACTAGGACCGTCGAACCTCCATGACGGATACTGGTTGGGTGATCCCTACGATCGAAGGTGATCGGACAAGCCGACCATGGATTGAACTTAGGGGCGACGGGCTCTACGGCGTAGACGTCCCTGAGTGCGCACTTGCACTCCCTCTTGGGGATATGGGTTGCATAGATCATATTCACCATTTTCACCTCAGGGGGAAATTGCTTTTGTCCCCTAGTATTCGGTGGGCAAGGTTCATCTTCGTCCTCGCTTTGAGGTCCTTTGCCCTTGTGTTAAGTGTTTAACTTGCCAGCCTGCTTGAAGACTCAACAATTTTTGTTGGTGTGGTTTGCAGGTTTGTCAAGGGTGCCATGAATCTCGCAATGTCTCTCTAATATCTTATCTAGGCTGGATGGACCATCCCTATTGCCTTTGAACGACTTCTTCCATTGATCGGACCTGGCGGCACTGAATCCGGCGTTTACTGTTGTTGATGTTCTGGGAACCAGGGTACCCAGACTTGCCTGCCTGCAAGGCCTCTTCTTTGGCGGAAGTGGCCCAGGTGCCTCCGCAGGGGCCTTGCCTTTCTCCGCCGTGGAGAACCTCCAAATCGGAGCCATGAACACATCATGAAGAAGGAGAAACAAAGAGAAGCAAGCAGCGAGGAGATGAAGATGAGCGGAGGGGATCCTGCCCCTCCTCATTCATAGCATGTGGGAGGCAAACCATCATCCCCCACGATCACAGGTAATGAGATTGTTTTCTGCATGCAGCAGGCTCCAGTCAACTCGAACGGTTGCCGAGGCACCGTGGGGAGTGGATACACCCACGTGCAATCCAGGCGCCACGCGTCAAACGGGCCCGCAAGCGATTGGGGCCCGCGGCACTTCGCCTTGCCCTTTGGCTTCGCCTTGAAGCCAAGTCCGAGCGCGCCTTGTGCCCGGGGGCTACTGTCAGCATTGTGGGAACTAGGGTACCCAGACTTGCCTGCCTGCGGCCCATGACGTGGCACCTATTCAGGCTTGGTACGGCCCATCTTTAGCGACAATACTCAAGACCCTCGCGAGGGACCAAGCCTCACGGGGCGGACGACACCAAGACCCTCGGAAGGGGCAGCCACAGCTGGTTGGCTCCCGAGGAGCAAAGAACTCTATGAAACCCCCCACCTCGTGAGGTTTGCATGACGCAAGCCATGATGACCAAGGACAGAAGGGCGCTAGCGGGCGCGGTACAGCAATTTCCTCTTTGGTGCTAAGGATGCGAGCACAGACGCAGAGTCCTGAGGAATCTGCCAAAGGTTTCCATTCCAGTGCAACAACACCAGGACCACTAGGATGGCAGGACGAAGGCCATCGCCGAGCCCACCATGGCGTCAGGGTCAGAGGCTTTGCAGGCGAAGACCACCTTTAGTCAGGATAAGATGTACTAGTTGTCTCCCTTCAAAATTGGTTGTTCTGGGATCCCTTCCCGTCAAACATTTCAGGGAAGAGGACCAAGGCCACTATATAAGTAGGATAGCCACCACCCAACAAGGGACTGATCATTGAGACCCTCTCTTGCACCACCTAGCAAGAACACCTCACCTCTGGAGGTCGTTCGCCCGTTGTACTTGTTCATTCACAGCCCATCTCGAGGCTAATCCACCACACTGCTGGAGTAGGGCCACTGTCGGATCTTGGGTTCCGGCAAAACCCTTGTGGTTCAAACTCTGGGGTGCGCACGAAGATCTCTCCTCCCGCTCTAGATCATCTACTCGCCGATCCCTAGGCCTAATTCGTCCGATCCGAAGAACAAGGGACACAAGGTTTATACTGGTTCGGGCCACCGTTGTGGTGTAATACCCTAATCAAGTGTGGTGTGGTGGATTGCCTTGCAGGCTGGGAAAGAACTAGTACATGGGGAGAACGGCCTCCTGAGGAGAGGTGTTCTTGTGCTTGAGTGAGCTTGTGGGTGTCTGGGCGGTCTCAATCATCCGATCCATTTCTCCGGTTGTGGCTAGTCCTATTTATAGTGGCCTGGGTCATCTTCCCAAATATTGAGCGGGAAGGGATCCCACAACAGCCAATTTTGAAGGGGTACAACTAGTACAAGCTATCCTAACAAAAGGTGGTCTTCGCCTACCAAAGGCTCTGGTGGTGACGCCGCCGTGGGCTCCGTGATGACCTCCTCTCTACCGTCCTGCCGGTCTTGGTCTTGTTGCACCGATATGGAAACCTTTGCCTGATGCCTCGGGACTCCCTGCCTGCGCCTGCTCCTTTAGCACCAAAGAGGAAACTGGCACGCCGCGCCCACTGGCGCCCGCCTGACCTTGGTCGTCACTGCTCACATCACGAGGGCCTCGCGAGGTTCCCTTGCCTTGATATCTCCGCTCCTCAGGAGCCATCCTAGTGAGGCCACCCCAGGGGAGGTCTTGTGTCGTCCGCCTCGCGAGGCTCGGCCCCTCGCGAGGGTCTTGAGTGGTTGTTGAAGAGGTTGGGCCATACCGGGCCACCTAATGAGCCACGCCCTGGGCCGCAGGCAGGCAAGTCTGGGTACCCCCGTTCCTAGGACACAGACAGTAGCCCCCAGGCCCAAGGTGCGCTCCGGCTTGGCCTCGCAACGGAGCCAAGGGTCAAGTGCGGGGCGCCGCGGGCCCCAAAAGCCTGCGGCCTTGATTGACATGTGGCAATTGATGGGACGTGGGCGTCTCCACTTCCCCATGCAGCCTTGGTGACTGCGCGACTTGACAAGTCCCTGCATGCACAAAAGACCATCATTACCTACGATTATGGAGGCTGACGGTTGGCCTTCTCCTGGCTATAAATAAGGCGGCAGGCGGAGTCCTTGCTGCCCATCTTCTTCCTCCGTTCCTCTCGCTTTTTCTTCTTCCTTGCCCTTCGCCTGGCCGAGCTGCTCATGGCACCGACCAGGAAGTTTTCATTCGTGGAGAAAGGGAAGACCCGGCAGGAGGGGCTCGGCTCACCACCAGCCAAGAGGGGACGAGGCCGCCCCCGCAAGGGTGCCGCGACTACCGTCGGGGCTGCTTGCGGGCGTGGCGGGACCTCCACAGTGCCTGTAGCCGCCCTCGGTAACCGCGGCGATGGTTACTCGAGTGGTGGGGATTGTCGTGGCCTTGGAAGTACTGTGAACGTGGGGAGGCGCTCCGCGGTCATCAGGCCTCCCCGGCCGCGCTGCCATTTGGCAGAGCTGACGCTGGAGTTCGTCATGTGGTCGGAGAGCCCGGCCAGTACCCGGCTCCAACTCCCGAGCTCCCTAGCCGGTGAACTCCTTGCCACGAGCTCCGGCGGCTCTTGGCTGCAAGCGTACGGTTGCTGCAGCAGGGCTTTGTGGGTTGCAGTGGAGGTCTCCGCCGCGGGTGCTATGACTCTGGCCCGCGGCTGGCAGACGTTTGCCCGCGCGCGTGGCTTGGGCAGGCGGTGCACCCTTCACTTCAGGTACGATGGTGACTCGACCCTCTTCGTGAGGGTGTTTGGGGAAGATGGGCGCTGTGCCGAGAGCTGCCCCGAGGACAACAACGGCGGCGAGGTGCTTGTCCTAGGCGATGGCCGCAGCTCATCCAGCTACGATGGCTCCTCCCTCAGCGGCAGCTCCAGCAGCGGTGGCTACGACCAGCCGTCGCGCCCGCCTTGAGGGTGGGACTGGGTCTTCTCGTCGTCACGCCCGGGTGAAGCGTGAGGAGGGTTCCGGCTGAGCTCGGGGAGCAGGTCCTCGTGAGCAGTCGCGCCTCGAGGGTCGTCATCGCCCATTCTCGATCTTTCTTTCTTCCTGCATCGTTCAAGCAAACAAGTATGGAGCCCTGAAAGGGCATGTAATGAACCGTGGTTTTTATGATGTTTAGCTCCATGTTTGGTGTCCCTGACCATCACTGCATGATCTATGTATTATGCGCTCTTAGGGTGAGGACACTTATCTTGACGCACTCAGAATAGCCCTCATCTCGTGACGTTTGACCCTTCGTGAGGCTGCAAAAATTCGTTAGGTGGTTATTATCCTTTACCGCCCGAGGTCCCTGACGTGGGCCGAGCATGGTCGGACGCTCCCTGTCGCAGTGCCCGTGGGGCACGGACATAAGGAGGGGGCGTGCCAATCACAAGCCCCGGCATGGGTGCCCCATGAAGGCTAAGGGAGGTGCGTTGGGGAGAGCGTCGGGAAACTGCCGCTCTCCCTGGGCAAGGCAAAAAACTACAGGAAGGACCATAGAGGGAAATTAAACCATGCAATTTCGGGAACACCAGAGATTTCAAAATCAATTAGAAAGAAGGAAGGGGCAAGCGAATTCCAGAAAACAAATGAACAGCCGAGTCTGGCACCTAATCTAGTCTTCTCACCAGCGCGGAGCTAAGTGTTGCCACTAGGACGTGGGAGGGAGCCCCCGAGGCCTGAGGGTGGCTCTCCGGAGACTCCGAGGCATGTGCAGCCCCACTCATTATTACATGAGAGTGTCACAAGCGGAGACCTTCACAGGTGTAAGCCTTGCTTCATAGGCATTGGGCCTTGGCTTCTCAGGTGCAGGGCCTTGTTCCTCGCAGCTACGGAGCCTAGTCTTCACAGGCGCAGGGCCTTGTTCCTTGCAGGCACAGAGCCTAGTATTCACAGGCGCATGGCCTTGTTCCTCGCAGGCATGGAGCCTAGTCTTCACAGGCGCATGGCCTTGTTCCTCGCAGGCAGGGAGCCTAGTCTTCACAGGCGCAGGGCCTTGTTCCTCGCAGGCACGGAGCCTAGTCTTCACAGGCGCAGGGCCTTGTTCCTCGCAGGCACGGAGCC
>LR738711.1:714105342-714118919 GCA_902687465.1 Secale cereale | reverse complement strand
AGGCGCATGGCCTTGTTCCTCGCAGGCATGGAGCCTAGTCTTCACAGGCGCAGGGCCTTGTTCCTCGTAGGCATGGAGCCTAGTCTTCACAGGCGCAGGGCCTTGTTCCTCGCAGGCATGGAGCCTAGTCTGCACATGCGCAGGGCCTTGTTCCTCGCAGGCACGGAGCCTAGTCTTCATAGGCGCAGGGCCTTGTTCCTCGCAGGCATGGAGCCTAGTCTTCAAAGGCGCAGGGCCTTGTTCCTCGCAGGCATGGAGCCTAGTCTTCACATGTAGAACTTCCAGAGGTGCTAGATGTTCCACGCGTTTTGGACGGGGACGTCGTCCCTGTTTCCAAGCGCACGGCGCCAGGCCTGGAGACATGGGTGATCTTGAACGGGCCCTCACACATGGGTAGCTTGTGCAGTTCCTCCCTAGAGAGGACTCGCCTCAAGACAAGGTCGCCTACCTCGAGTGTCCTGGGGCGAATGTTGCGATATTGGTACCGCCACAGCGCCTGCTCATATCTTACGACTCGAAGTGAAGCATCCCGCCGGCGTTCCTCTCCCAGCACGAGGTCCGTTCCCTGCACGACGCTCTGCTACGCCTCGTCGAATGCTAGGACTCGCGCGGAGCGCTGCCTGACCTCATGAGGGAGGACTGCTTCAGCTCCATAGATGAGGAAGAACGGGGTCTCACCTGTAGGCTTTGTGGCAGTGGTGCGAATTGACCACAGCACGAACTGGAGCTCGTCGTGCCAACTCCTTCCGCAAGCTTCGAGCTTCTTCCTGAAGGTCCTGGTCTTGAGGCCTCTCAGAACCTCTGTGTTGGCGCGCTCGGCCTGGCCATTGCTTCTGGGGTGTGCTACCGAAGCATAGTAAATCTGTGTTCCAAGGTTAGCACAATTTGTCCTAAAAAGGTTGCTAGTGAACTATGAGCCATTGTCGGTGATGATGCGGTTGGGGGGCCCGGATTGTTTTCCAAGACCCTTGATGAACTTGACCATAGAGCCGGCTGGAATGGTTCGGACGGCTTCTACCACCGCCCATTTGGTGAACTTGTCGACGGAGACGTACATGTAGTGGTAGCCCCCGGGCGCTCGAGGGAAAGGGCCCAGGATGTCTAGCCCCCAGACCACGAACGACCAGGAGAGCGGGATGGTTTGGAGGCCCTGAGCCAATTGGCGGATCTTCTTGGCATGGAATTGGCAAGCTTCGCAAGATTTCACCAGCTCATCGGCATCGCTGAGCGCCGTGGGCCGGTAGAATCCGCTGTGGAACGCCTTGCCGACCAAGGTGCGCGACGATGAGTGATGCCCGCAGTCCCCAGTGTGGATGTCAGCCAGCAGCTCGCCTCCCTGCTTCCTGGAGATGCATCCCAAAGAAACATCATTCGGTCGTTTCCTGTAAAGCTCGCCGTCTTGGATTCAGTACGCCGTAGCCTGTTGAGCCACGCGCTCGGCATCCTCCTCCTTTTCTAGAAGCGCTCCTTGCACCACGTATGCCTTAAGCTCCTCGGTCCAGCATCCCTCCCGAGGCTCGAGCGCCAGGAGCAGGCGGGCTCCTGATGCCGGGCCACAGGCGGGGGCTCCCGAGGTCGGTGGTTGGGGGAGTTCCTCTTGAGGTTTTTCTGGCCCTTCTCGTGGGGGTAGTGCTGAAGGCCTAAGGAGCCGCTCCTCGAAGATGCCTGGCTCCTGAGGCAGGCGCCTGGACGCTTTCTTGGCGATGTCGTCGGCTTCCTTGTTGGTGCCATGGGGCACGTGCTCCAGTTCCAGGCCCAAGAACTGCTTCTCCATTTTGCGTACCTCTGCGAGGTATGCCTCCATATGCTTGTCCTTCAGCTCGTACACCTTGTTGGAGAAGTTGACGAGGAGCTGTGAGTCGCCCCTAATGAGGACGCGTTTCACCCCTAGGGCCATCGCAGCCTTGAGACCAGCAATGAGGCCCTCGTACTCTGCAATGTTGTTGGATACCTTATCGCTCGGCTGAAAGAGAGGCACGGTGTAGTAGAGCTTGTCTTGAGTGGGCGAGATCAGCACAGCCCCAGCCCCCGCATCCTGGCAGGCGAACGCACCATCGAAGTACATGACCCAGCCATCCGGCGCTTCGCTTCTCGGCGAGAGGGACCAGCTTTGGCTTGCTTCGAGCTCTGGGGCGTCAGTCCATTCTGCCACAGAATCAGCAAGCGCAGCTCCTTTGATGACTCTGGTTGTGCTGAATTCTAGCTGGAACGCCTGCAGCTCTATATTCCATTCTGCGACCCTTCCTACCGCGTTGGGGCTCCGGAGTACTCTCTCCAGAGGGTAGGCTGAGACGACCTTGATGGGGTGGCCTTGGAAGTAGTGGCGCAGCTTACGTGAAATGACGAGGAGGGCAAGCAGAAGCTTCTATGGCATGGGATAGCGCGCCCGAGCATCATGGAGCACCGTGCTGACAAAGTATACCGGGTGCTCGATGGGGGTGAAGTCCTGGCTCTCCTGTGGCAGTGTCGTGTGACTGGGTAGAGGGGCTTCAGGAGCTTGGTTGCCAGATGGGGCAGCTGCGGCCTCAGGAGAGTCGTCTTGCAAGGCTTGGTCGCTCGCCGGCCCTGCAGGGGCCTCGGGAGTATCGCCCTGGGGCTATAAGGTCTTGTGTTGGTGCTCCTATCGGACAGCCACCAACGCTGTACTGGGCGAATGTGGTGTAGCGGCCAGGTAGAGCACCAATGGTTCTTGAGGTTTGGGTGCCACCATTACTGGTGGGCTGGTGAGGTATCTCTTGAGGTCTTCGAACGCCGCACCAGCTTCAGGGGTCCACTCAAACGGGCGCTTCCTTTTCATCAGCTTGAAGAAAAGGAGGGCTCTCTCCCCTAGCTTGGAGATGAAACGCCCGAGCGATGTTACACAACCGGCCAGCTTCTGCATCTCCTTGAGGGTCATGGGCGGACTTATCTTTTCTATGGCCTTGACCTTCTCGGGGTTTGCCTGGATCCCTCGGTGCGACACCACGAAGCCTAAAAGCTTGCCTAACGGGACATCGAACACGCACTTTTCTGGGTTGAGCCGCAGGTCTACCTTACGCAGGTTGGCGAAGGTTTCTTCCACATCCTTGATAAGGGTTGTCGCTTCCTGAGACATTACCACGATGTCATCAACGTACGCCTCAGCGTTCCTCCCGAGCTGTTTTCCTAGAGCGATATGCATCAATCGCTGAAAGGTTGCTCCCGCTTTCCGCAACCCGAACAGCATGCATGTGTAGCAGTATACTCCGCATGGGGTGAGGAAGGCAGTCTTCCCGACGTCTTGCACCGTCATCTTTATCTGGTGGTAGCCTGAGAAGGCATGCAAAAACACAATAGGTCACACTCGGCGGTGGATTCGACGATCTGGTCGATGCGGGGCAGAGGAAACGGGTCTTGTGGGCAAGCTTTGTTGAGGTTGGTGAAGTCGACACACATGTGCTCTTTTTCGCCTTTCTTGGGTACGGCGACGGGGTTTGCCAGCCACTCTGGGTACCGGACCTCGCAGATGACACCCGCCGCTTCTAGCTTACGAGTCTCTTGTTCGATGAAGGATTGCTTCTCCGTAGACTGGCGCCGGGCCTTCTACTTCACAGGGCGCACATTGGGGCATACGTTCAGGTGATGCTCAATCACCCCCCTCGGGACTCCCGCTAGGTCCTTGGGTTCCCAGGCGAACACATCCTTGTTTGCGTGCAGGAATCCAACCAGCGCCTCTTCTTGAGCTGAGGGAAGGCCGACACCTATGGTGAAGGCGACGGCTGATGGCTCGTCTTCATCCACCGGCACCGGCTTCGTCTCAGCTCGGTCTTGGGAGAAAAGTTGCTTCTTCTTTGCTGGTGCAGCCCCCTCGGCTCCAGGGGCGGCTTTACCGGCCGGATGAGCTACCGCAGCAATCCGGAAGGCGCCCTTGAGGGCTGCCAGAGCTTCCTTGGTGTCTCCTGCCACGATAAGGACACCGCTGCTCCCCGACATCTTCATGAGGTTATAGGCCGGATGGGTCGCGACCATGAACTGAGCTAGCACAGGGTACCTGAGGATGGTGTTGTACGGGAGCCCGATACTGGTGATGTAGAAGTCGATCAGCTCGGTGCGGTAGTTGTCGCGAGTGCCAAAGGTGACCGGGAGGCGGATCTGCCCCAGAGGGCTGGTGGAACCGCTGCTGACTCTTGAGAAGGGCTTGGTGGGGCGCAGCCGCTCGAGCGGCACATGGAGCAAGCTGAAAGCCTCCACTGAGAGCATGTTGAGGCCAGCCCCACTGTCGATGAGGGTCTTGGTGACTTCCACGTTGCAGATGGTGGGGGTGCAGAGCATCGGAAGAGCGCCTAAGCCTGTGGTCGAAGCGGGGTGGTCCCCTGAATCGAAGGTGAGGTCAGTCTTGGGCGGAGCCCCCTGGCGTACGGAGGTGATGCCTGCCTGGCGGAATAACTGCTTGATGTGGCGGCTAGAGGGCGGCGATTCGGAGCCGCTGAGGAGGGCCGTGACGGCGTCGGGCGCCGGCGCCCCGAAGCATGGGGCGAAGAGGTCGCGCAACTCCTCCGAGGACGCCACGGACGATTCTGGCAGGCTGAAAAACCATGTGTGCGATACGCCGGTGAGCGCCATGTGGAGCCAGCTAGCCATGACCTTGTTGTCGCCGCCGGCCGCCGAGATGGACTCTTCGTAAGCCTAGAGGAAGACGACCGGGTCCGTCGCCCCGTTGTAATGGGGCGGTAGATTTGGCCTAAACCTGGGTGGCCACTGCACCCGCCACAAGGCGGGGGTGAAGGCCCGGTGGCCCGTAGCGCCGCCGCGCGCGCCCACCAAGCCGGTCGGAGGAGAGGTGCTTGCCATGGGAACTTGACAGGTGGAGAGCGTGATGGACGGGGAGGCGGAGTCTTTGCACACCCCTACCTGGCGCGCCAAATGTCGAATCTTGGGTTACGGCAATACCCTTGTGGTTCGAACTCTGGGGTGCGCACGCAGATCTCTCCTTCCGCCCTATCTCGTCTACTCGCCGATCCCTAGGCCTAATTCATCCGACCTGAAGAGCAAGGGACACAAGGTTTGTACTAGTTCGGGCCACCGTTGTGGTGTAATACCCTAATCCAGTGTGGTGTGGTCGATTGCCTTGCAGGCTCGGAAAGAACTAGTACATGGGGAGAACGGCCTCCTGAGGAGAGCTGTTCTTGTGCTCGAGTGAGCTTGTGGGTGTCTAGGCTGTCTCAATCACCCGATCCCTTTCTCTGGTGGTGGCTTGTCCTATTTATAGTGGCCCGGGTCGTCTTCCCAAATATTGAGCAGGAAGGGATCCCACAACGGCCAATTTTTAAGGGGGACAGCTAGTACAAGCTATCCCGACAAAAGGTGGTCTTCGCCTGCCAAAGGCTCTGGTGGTAACGTCGTCATGGGCTCCGCGATAACCTCCGCTCTGCTGTCCTGTCGGTCTTCGTCTTGTTGCACCGATATGGAAACCTTTGCCTAACGCCTCGGGATTCCTCGCCTGCACCTGCTTCTTTAGCACCAAAGAGGAAACTGGCACCCCGCGCCCGCTGGCGCCCGCCTGGCCTTGGTCGTCACTGCTCACATCACGAGGGCTTCGCGAGGTGCCCCTTTCCTTGATATCTCCATTCCTCAGGAGCCAGCCTAGTGAGGCCGCCCCAGGCGAGGTCTTGCATCGTCTGCCTCACGAGGCTCTGCCCCTCGCGAGGGTCTTGAGTGGTTGTTGAAGAGGTTGGTCCGTATCGGGCCGCCTGATGAGCCACGCCCTGGGCCGCAGGCAGGCAAGTCTGGGTACCCCCTTTCCCAGGACGTCGACAACCACTCACCGCTAGGTGGCCTGAACCAGGATAAACTGCCTCGTGTCTTCTTTACCTTCCTATTCATCATGCTAGTTGGTGAGCCGACGAGTAGACAGATAGGCGAGGTTGAGATATTCGCACGCACCCCAGAGTTCGAACCTAGTAGGGTTTTGCGGAGCCCTGAATCTGATAACTGTCGTGTCATCTGTTTCTCCGTTATTGTTCTGACTCATTCTTATTGTGTCATGGCTTGCCATTGTCATCTCTGACTTCAGAAGTGTCAGGGTCGCTGGTACTGTTGCTTCTACGAGCCAACCAGCTGTCTTCGCCCATGCAAAAGCGGGTCCTAAGTGTAGTAAGGTCTGCCATTGTCTTCGGCTTCTCCTAGCCGAGGTTTCTTGCGAGCCATTCATCTCAGACACTGTGTTTGAATGCCGCTAAAGCTTCGACGTCCGTATAGTCGACGATTTGGTTCTTTTAGTTAGGAACCGATTCCAAAGCTTGTGGGCTGACTCCCTGGGTTGCTGGATTATGTGACTTAAATCATCAGCATCCGGTGGCCGGACATAAGTCCCCTGAAAGTTAGCCCGGAAAGCATCCTCTAAATCTTCCCAGGTTCCTATGGAGTTCTCTGGGAGGCTCTTCAACCAGTGCCGTGCTGGTCCCTTTAGCTTTAGAGGGAGGTATTTGATTGCGTGGAGGTCATCTCCACGAGCCATGTGGATGTGGAGAATAAAGTCCTCAATCCATACAGTGGGATCTGTCATTCCATCATACGCCTCGATGTTAACAGGTTTAAACCCTTCCGGGAATTGGTGATCCATCACCTCGTCAGTAAAGCGCAAAGGGTGCACAGTGCCCCTATATCGTGCGACATCATGACGTAGTTCAGACGGCATCTGTGTTTGGAATTGGTTCCGAACTTGATTATATTCAGTGTGCTTGGATTGATAGCCATCGTCCCGCGTGGGAGCATGTTCTCTTGACCCGTAGATCGATCTGGCCTGACCGACTTTATTGTTCAGATCCGGACGTAGGTCGTATTTGCGGCCCTGAGCCGTTGTATCCTTTCCTTTACGGTTGGGAGCTATGGGTTGATGTATGGCATTGCTAGTCGCTTTCTCCCGTCCCTAAGGTGGTCGGTCTAGTTGATCATCCTGATCGTGCCTTGACAGAATTGGCTCAAGGGCCTCGTCGTCGAATTGTGGTAGCAGCTTGCGCTTGGGATAGCTCTTTGTTTAGTGCTCGCGGCCGTATCTCTCTTAAGCATCAAGCACTTCATTCCATCTGTCGTTGAGCGTATCATGATCGGCTTTAAGCCGTCGCTGCTGCTTTTTCAGGCTCCTTGTTGTGGCAATAAGTCGTCGCTGAAAGTGTTCTAGTTTGAGGGGTTCCTCTAGGACGATGAATTCCTCGTCTCCCAGGCTGACATCCTCTTTGGAGACACGTAAATAGTTACTGTCTTCGGAATCATTAGATCAGTGAGTTGTTCGGGACTGCATTGTCCATCCTCCCGCTCGTCCTGCTCCAGCACTGGCTCTACGTGGTCTTTGGTGTCTTCCAGAGCCTCATTATCTCTGGCACCGGTATTAGTTTCCCTTTCTTGACGCGATCGTGAGCGGTGCCGCTGACGTTGGCGCTTAGGAGGTTAATCGACGGGCTTATCCTCCTCTAGATCTTTATGGAAGGAAGTATGCCCTAGAGGCAGCAATGAAGCTGTTATTTATATTTTATTATACATCATGATAAATGTCTTTTATTCATGCTATAATTGTATTAACCCGAAACTTGATACATGTGTGAATACATAGACGAAACAGAGTGTCCCTGGTATGCCTCTACTAGACTAGCTCGTTAATCAAAAATGGTTATGTTTCCTAACCATAGATATGAGTTGTCATTTGATCAACGGGGTCACATCATTGGGAGAATAATGTGCTAGACAAGACCCATCCGTTAGCTTAGCAATATGATCATTTAGTTTTTCTGCTATTGCTTTCTTCAAGACTTATACATGTTCCTATGACTATGAGATTATGCAACTCCCGAATACCGGAGGAACACCTTGTGTGCTCTCAAATGTCACAACGTAACTGGGTGATTATAAAGATGCTCTACAGGTGTCTCCGAAGGTGTTTGTGGTGTTGCATAGATCAAGAATAGGATTTGTCACTCCGAGTGTCGGAGAGGTATCTCTGGGCCCTCTCAGTAATACACATCGTAATAAGCCTTGCAAGAAAATGACTAATGAGTTAGTCATGAGATGATGTATTACGGAACGAGTAAAGAGACCTGCCGATGAAGAGATTTAACTAGGTATGATGATACCGACGATCGAATCTTGGGCAAGTAACATACTAATGACAAAGGGAACAACGTATGTTGTTATGCAGTTTAGACCGATAAAGATCTTCGTAGAATATGTGGGAGCCAATATAAACATCCAGGTTCCGCTATTGGTTATTGACCGGAGATGAGTCTCGGTCATGCCTACATAGTTCTCGAACCCGTAGGGTCCGCACGCTTAATGTTCAATGACAATCGGTATTATGAGTTTATGTGTTTTGATGTATCGGAGGTAGTTAGGAGTCCCGGATGTGATCACGGACATGACGAGGAGTCTCGGAATGGTCGAGAAATAAATATTAATATATAGGACGACTATATTCGGATACCGGAAGTGTTCCGGAGAAGTTTCGGATAAAACAGGAGTGCCGGAGGGTTATGGGAACCGCCGGGGGGAAATAATGGGCCACATGGGCCTTAGTGGAGAAAGAGAGGGGCGGCCAGGGTAGGCCGCAAGCCCCTCCCCCTTGAGTTTGAATTAGACTAGGAAGGGGGGCGGCGCCCCCCTTTCCTTCTCCCTCTCCCTCTCCTTCCTTCCCCCTCTCCCTCTTGGTGGATTCCAACTAGGAATAGGATTGCTATTCCTAGTAGGAACCCCTCTCTTGGAGCGCACCATAGGGGTTGGTCGGCATCCCCTTGCTTCTTTATATACGGGGGCAGGGGCACCCTAGGACACACATGTTGATTTGCCAGCCGTGTGCGGTGCCCCCCTCCACAGTTACACACCTCGGTCATATTGTTGCATTGCTTAGGTGAAGCCCTGCGCCGGTAACTTCATCATCACCGTCACCACGCCGTCGTGCTGACGGAACTCTCCCGCGACACTCAACTGGGTCAAGAGTTCGTGGGACGTCATCGAGCTGAATGTGTGTTGAATGCGGAGGTGCCGAACGTTCGGTGCTTGGATCGGTTGGATCACGAAGACGTTTGACTACATCAACCGCGTTACTAAACGCTTCCGCTTTAGGTCTACGAGGGTACGTGGACACACTCTCCCCACTCTTTGCTATGCTTCTTCTAGATAGATCTTGCTTGATCGTAAGATTTTTTTTTTGAAATACTACGTTCCCCAACAGTGGCATCATGAGCCAGGTCTATGCGAGGATGATATGCACGAGCAGAACACAATGAGTTGTGGCTGATAATAGTCATACTACTTACTAGCATGTAATACTTTGATTTGGTGGTATTGTGAGATGAAGCGGCCCAGACCGACATTACGCATACGCTTACGCGAGACTGGTTTTACCATTACGAACACTCGTTGCTTAAAGGTGACCGGCGGGTGTCTGTCTCTCTCACTTTAGTTGAATCGAGTGTGACTACGCCCGGTCCTTGTGAAGGTTTAAACAAAACACTTGACGAAAAGTCATTGTGGGTTTGTATGCGTAGGTAAAAACGGTTCTTGCTAAGCCCATAGCAGCCACGTAAAACTTGCAACAACAAAAGTAGAGGACGTCTAACTTGTTTTTGCAGCGCATGTTGTGATGTGATATGGTCAAGACGTGATGAGTTATACGTTATTGTATGAGATGATCATGTCTTATAAATTATCAGCAACCGACAGGAGCCTTATGGTTGTCTCTTTATTGTATGAATAGCGAAGGCCATGCAATTGCTTTACTTTATCACTATGAGTTAGCGATAGTAATAGTAGCAATAGTTGGCGAGACGACCACGACGCTACGATGAAGATCGCGGTGTCAAGCCGGTGACGATGGAGATCATGACGATGCTTTGGAGATGGAGATCAAAAGCACAAGATGATGATGGCCATATCATGTCACATATTTTTATTGCATGTGATGTTTATCTTATTATGCTTCTTATTTTGCTTAGTACGGCGGTAGCATTATAAGATGATCCCTTGCAAAATTTTCAAGGTACAAGTGTTCTCCCTGAGTATGCACCGTTGCAAAAGCTCATCGTGCCGAGACACCACGTGATGATCGGGAGTGATAAGCTCTACGTTCAAATACAACGGGTGTAAGACAATTTTGCACATGTAGACTACTCGGGTCAAACTTGACAAGCCTAGCATGTACAGACATGGCCTCAGAACACTAGAGACCGAAAGGTCGAGCGTGAATCATATAGTAGATATGATCAACATAAGATGTTCACCATTGAAAACTACTCCATCTCACATGATGATCAGACATGGTTTAGTTGATTTGGATCACGTGATCATTTAGATGACTAGAGGGATGTCTATCTAAGTGGGAGTTCTTTAGTAATATGATTAATTGAACTTTAATTTATCGTGAACTTAGTCCTGATAGTTTTTGCATATCTATGTTGTTGTAGATCAATGGCCCGTGCTACCGTTCCCTTGAATTTTAATGCATTCCTTGAGAAAGCTAAGTTGAAAGATGATGGTAGCAACTACACAGACTGGGTCCGTAACTTGAGGATTATCCTCATTGATGCACAGAAGAATTATGTCCTGGAAGCACTGCTAGTTGACAGGCCTGCTGCAGGAGAAACTCCGGACGTTATGAACGTCCGGCAAGCTCGTTCTGATGACTACTCGATAGTTCAGTGTCCATGCTTTACGGCTTAGAATCGGTACTTCAAAGACGTTTTGAACGTCATGGAGCATATGAGATGCTCCAAGAGTTGAAGTTAATGTTTCAAGCAAATTTCCGAATTGAGAGATATGAAGTCTCCAATAAGTTCTATAGCTGCAAAATGGAGGAGAACAGTTCTATCAGTGAACACTTACTCAGAATGTGTGGGTACTACAATCACATGACTCAACTTGGTTGCAAAGTTGACGAAGATAGTGTTATTGATAGAGTTCTTCGATCACTTCCACGAAGCTATAAAGGCTTCGTGATGAACTATAATATGCAAGGGATAATTCCCGAGATCTTCGTTATGCTCAAAGCTGCGGAGGTAGAAATCAAAAAGGAGCATCAAGTGTTGATGGTTAAGAAGATCACTAGTTTCAAGAAAAAGGGCAAGGGAAAGAAGGGGAAGTTCAAGAAGAATAGCAAGCCGGTTGCTAAGACCGCGAAGAAACCCAAGTCTGGAGCCAAGCCTGAAACTTAGTGCTTCTACTGCAAAGGGACTGGACACTAGAAGCGGAACTGCCCCAAGTATTTGGCGGATAAGAAGGATGGCAAAGTGAACAAAGGTTTATTTGATATACATGTTATTGATGTGTACCTTACTAATGCTCGCACTAGCACCTGGGTATTTGATACTGGTTCGGTTGCTAATATTTGTAACTCGAAACAGGGGCTACAGATCAAACAAAGATTAGCTAAGGACGAGGTGACGATGCACATGGGAAATGGTTCCAAAGTCAATGTGATCGCCGTCGTCACGCTACCTCTACATCTACCTTCGGGATTAGTTTATACCTAAATAATTGTTATTTGGTGCCAGCATTGAGCATGAACATTAAATCTGGATCTTGTTTGTTGCGAGACGATTGTTCATTTAAATCAGAGAATAATAGTTGTTCTATTTAAATTAGTAATATCTTTTATGGTCATGCACCCTTGAAGTGTGGTCTATTCTTGTTAGATCTTGATCATAGTGATACACATATTCATAATATTGAAGCCAAAAGATGCAAAATTGATAATGATAATGCAACTTATTTCTGGCACTGCCGTTTAGATCATATTGGTGTAAAGCGCATGAAGAAACTCCATGCTCATGGACTTTTGGAATCACTTGATTATGAATCACTTGGTGCTTGTGAACCATGCCTCATGGGCAAGATGACTAAAAATACGTTCTCCGGAACAATAGAGCGAGCAACTGATTTGTTGGAAATCATACATACTGATGTATGCGGACCAATCAGTGTTGAGGCTCGCGGCGGGTATCATTATTTTCTGACCTTCACTGACGATTTGAGCAGATATGTGTATATCTACTTGATGAAGCACAAGTCTGAAACATTTGAATAGTTCAAAGAATTTCAGAGTGAAGTATAGAATCATCGTAACAAGAAAATAAAGTTTCTACGATCTGATCACGGAGGCGGATATTTGAGTTACGAGTTTGGTCTTCATTTGAAACAATGTGGAATAGTTTCACAACTCACACCACCTGGAACACCACAGCGTAATGGTGTGTTTGAACATCGTAACCGTACTTTATTAGATTTGGTGTGATCTATGATGTCTCTTTGTAATGCCCAGGATGCGACTATATCTCCTACCTGCGGAGGCACGACTTAGAGACATAAGCGCATTCTGGAATGATCTCAAGCATGGTATCTTTGCACAGCTCATGTCAAATTTCAGGGATGAAAGTGTAAAAGATAGTTGGCTTACACTCGCAATGTCACACAATGAATACAATAACATACATTCATCCGAATAACACAGGGTACGACTACGGACGAAATCCAAATGAGAAAAGATGCCACAACACAAGGCCTGATCGCCCCTAGTAGGAACCACTACTGATCGTCGGGATACGATACATAGTTTCGACCACGCTCTTCATCGAACTCCCAGTGAAGTTCTGGTCCACCTCCTGCATCGTACTCGGCTGTACCTGCATCTGGTGTGTGTAGTAATCTGTGAGCCACAAGGACTCAGCAATCCCATTCCCGGGTATCAAAACTAACAAAGCCTTTAGGTGTGGAGAGGTAATAAAGTGTTTGCAGCAAGCACTAAGCAACTACTTTACGAGTTCAGAGCGAGATGAGAATATGTGCCAGCGGTCGCCAAGTTGATCAGGAAGTGATCCTAGCTACTCACGTTCATACATAACCTGATCGTGTTCACTTCCCGAAGACCTTCGGAAAGAGACCATCACGGTTACTCACACAAGGTAGTGTATTCTTAAGGATATGGTGTCAAGTTATCTACAACTGGATATTGACAAATTCCCATCTGCCACATAACCGCGGGCATGGCTTTCGAAAGTTCAAAACCATGCAGGGGTGTCCCAACATAGCCCATCACAAGCTCATGATCTGCGGAGTCGCAACTCCAACGTGGGAAGACCCGAGTATTCTCAGAATCCCGTGCTCAAGATATTTCGACAACGGTAAAACTAATCCAGCAAGACCTCCCGGCGTGCCGACACCCTGATAGTAGCCGCATGTATCTCGTCTCGGGCCACTACCGGATGGGTCAAGCTACAGGTATATACCAAACCTCGGGTTTCCCCAAGGTGGCGCCGCAGGTGGCCAAGTTTGGACCAACACTCATGAGGAGCACTAGCCCGGGTTGTAAAATTAAGTCCTCGGGGTCCGAAAAGTCCCTATGCAAGTTATTTAGTTATGGCAAATGGTAAAAACCAAAGTAGAGCCTTGCTGGAAAAGCGTTAAGCAGTGTGAATATCAAGGGGGGCATAAACCCTAGCCGTGTTAGGAACGCAAAATCAAGGAACATAACACCGGCTTATCGGGTCCTAAGGTGGCATGAGTGGAACAAAACACCAAGCAGAAGGCCAAGCCTTCCACCCATTACCAATATATAGGTGCATTAGTTTAAAACATAT
>LR738711.1:714065081-714098505 GCA_902687465.1 Secale cereale | reverse complement strand
AATGGGCCACATGGGCCTTCGTGGAGAGAGAGAGGGGCGGCTAGGGCAGGCCGCGCGCCCCCTCCCCCTTGAGTCCGAATTGGACTAGGAAGGGGGGCGGCGCCCCCCTTTCCTTCTCCCTCTCCCTCTCCTTCCTTCCCGCTCTCCCTCTTGGTGGATTCCTACTAGGAATAGGATTCCTATTCCTAGTAGGAACCCCTCTCTTGGGGCGCACCATACGGGCCAGCCGGCCTCCCCTTGCTCCTTTATATACGGGGGCAGGGGGCACCCTAGGACAAACAAGTTGATTTGCCAGCCGTGTGCGGTGCCCCCCTCCACAGTTACACACCTCGGTCATATCGTTGCAGTGCTTAGGCGAAGCCCCGCGCCGGTAACTTCATCATCACCGTTACCACGCCGTCGTGCTGACAAAACTCTCCCACGACACTCAACGAGATCAAGAGTTCGTGGGACATCATTGAGCTGAACGTGTGCTGAACGCGGAGGTGACGTACGTTCGGTGCTTGGATCGGTTGGATTGCGCAGACGTTCGACTACATCAACCGTGTTACTAAACGCTTCCACTTTCGGTCTACGAGGGTACGTGGACACACTCTCCCCGCTCATTGCTATGCTTCTCCTAGATAGATCTTACGTGATCATAGGAATTTGTATGAAATACTACGTTCCCCAACATTTATCACCATCATCGTCCTTCTCCTGGGGTGTATCCACCATGTATACTTTATAGGTAGAAGTGGCCGTCCATCGCCCAGTGCCGAGCGGGTTTTGACCTAAATCAGCTTCGACGTCGTGGTCCATGCCATCGAAGTCTTCAGAAGCGTAGTCTAGTACGTCGGTTAAGTCTTTGACAGTGGCTACCAAGTGGGTGGTGGGTGGGATGCAAAATTCCCTGATCTCAGCCCCCAGTTTTAACTGGGCATAGTTCGACGGCGAATCCTCCGTAATGGCGAGAGGTTGCAGCAAGTCCAGTGCCTCGTTTAAGAGTGAGAGCTCGATAGGAGTTTGGGGGTCTGCGGAGCAAGGCTCGGTGATGACCACTCGATCGAGCCCGGAGAGTGTGGATCCCAAGAGTTCGGAGCTCGTAATTGGAAATGAGTCCGGCTTCCCAGCAGCGGGGAGAGTCCCATTTGCTTCTGGGTCTGTGAGTGGTACGATCGTCGTTGAGCCTCCGACTAAAAGTTCCATGGAGGGGGAGAGTCCGGCGGGGTTTATCCTCCCTTCTTTGGATGAAGTGATCTGCTCCGGATTTAGGGCCAGAGCGGACACGGATGTTAACCCTTGGACGGGATATGACGATAGATCTGAGATGTCTTCATCGTGTAGGCAGGGAGCGACAGCCGAGGGTGCGAATCCTTCGAAGATCAAATCTCCTCGGATGTCGGCAACGTAATTCAGTCTTCCAAACATGATCTGATGACCAGGGGCCAAGGTTGTCAAAATCGCGATTTTGAATCGAATCTGAGCCCTGATGGTAGGATCGCAAATCGTGGAATCTTCACTATCAGGATTGTAGAAACGTAGATTCTATGAACTAAAGTCGTAGAATCAGAGGGGTTATTTTGGATCGTAAAGTCGTAGAACCGTATGACAGAATCGCGATTCTGACAACCTTGCCAGGGGCATAGCTGTCAACCTGCTCGAGGTGGCCATCCAAATTGGCGCATAGCACGAAGCCGCCAAATATGAAAAGCTGACCGGGGAGGAAGATCTCCCCGGGGGTGGCGCTGTCGTTGATGACGAAGCGAGCCATCAATCCTTCCGTCGACAACACAGCAGAACTCCCAATGCAAGCACCAATGTGGGTGTCAAAACCGGCGGATCTCGGGTAGGGGGTTCCGAACTGTGTATCTGAGGATCGGTGGTAACACAGGGAAAACAAGGACACGATGTTTACCTAGGTTCGGGCCCTCTTAATGGAGGAAATACCCAACTTCTTGCTAGATTGATCTTGATGAATATGAGGATTACAAGAGTTGATCTACCTCGAGATCGTAATGGCCAAACGTGAGAAGTCTAGCCTACGGTAATCGTGATTGTCCCTACGGACTAAACCCTCCGGTTTATATATGCACCGGAGGGACCTAGGGTTGTACATAACCATCTTGCAGAGGAAGGAAACATTACACCCAGACTTTAAACTTGCCATTCTACACATATAGGAGTCTTATCCGGATACGAGGGATAATCTTTTGTGGTGATCTTCACGGCCCACCAGTCCAGCCCATAACGAGTAATCCGGCCACCCGAGGACCCCTTAATCCAGGACTCCTCATCGACGCCATAGATCAGGGCAGACCTAACGGGCGGGTGATTTGGGCTCCTAGAGACATGCAGAGCACGATGGGGTGCTCGGTTTGTATGGAGGCGAGCCAAAACAATGGCGGCGACATGTCCAGCACCAGAGAGATCTCGGCCTCGACGGAAACGAGGGCTCGCTAAGCTATAGAACATAGGGGAAGGGGGGTTGGTAGAAGAGCTCGCGGCTAGTCGGACAAGGGTCTCAGCGAGCTCGGGGGAGTTCTGGTGGGGTGGTAGCAAAGGTGGCAATCTCAGTGTCCAAGGGAGGAAGAAGAGCTCAGGGTCATCGTCGCGGAGCTCTCGACGGCGCCTGGCTTGGTGCATAGGACGAGGAGGAGCTCGTCGGCACGTAGGCTGGCTGAGAGAGAGGATCGGGGGGTTCTGGGGGTTATGTAGTGCTCGGGGCCGACTCCATCAACGACAAGCAGGCAGGAGGTGGCCGAGCGAGTGTGTGCGCGCATCGGGCACATACCCTCCTGCCTACTGGCACGAGGTTGAAGACGGAGGTGTAGCTGGGCTGGCCAGCTGTGATGGACAGGTAAGCCATGTTAGTTGCTTTCTCCTTTTATGTTTTCTGTTTTGTTTTCTATTTCTACAATTTGTATTGGTTTTGGTTTTCAAACCAAACCAATTTTGTTAATCTTGAAAATTATCATGTGCCTAGATGGAACAAAACCAAAGCCAGACACAAATTTTCAGAACTATTGGGGCATTTGATATATTTATAGTAATTAAATGCCCCAATTCAAATACAATAGTGATTTAAATTCAATCCTAAAATAATCCTTAAAATGTTACTGCATTTTGGTTTGAAATATAATTCTTGCCAAAATTCTCAAAACAATTAAAGGAACATTTTAGAAACGTTGAATGAGATTTCCAAGGTTCTTTGCCCTTTTATTAAAAAAATTAGGCTTCCAAATATTCCTCATTTCAAGTTTCTTGAAATTAACATGATGCATGATGCTCACTGATGCAACTAATTACAATCCTTTCTAGGGCTGTGACACATTCAGGCACGTCGCTCACTAAATGAATGTGCATCGTCTTGCATTTTCGCTGACAATGTGGGACCGAATGTGAGAAAACAAACGATGGGCACACTCTGTGCGTCTGCTGGATGGCTGAGAAGAGAGAGAGAAGGGCTGAGCTCGGACTCTGGGAAAGTTCATTTCAATGTGAGTAGTACTAGTGGTACCGTACTCCTTGAGAGATAATGTGTGCTCTATGTAACCAACACCTCAATATAGTGGGGTGGTATGGGACATAACTGGCATTCATGTCTAGCAGTATGGCACACGCCACCCACATGAGTCCCATCTGACACAAATTTTCTTGGAGTATGTGCTACAGCTATCTCTTCTCCCTCCTCTTTTTTCTAACTCAGCCATCACGCGGTTGGCGGGGTGGGGGTTTGCCGAAAGTTGGTTTCCTCAATTACGGCCCCGCTTGTAAGTGAAAATGCAACACAACATGCATTCCCCCTTGAGCGGCGTGTCGGACCAACTATGCAGGGGTGCAATGCAAACACGATAGGCTTTTCCTTTTGAACTTGTAACTTGTAAAATTCGGTCTTGCTCCTTGGCATGACCGATAGACAGAAATAATGATTTTCCCTCAAAAATAAAAAATAGCGATTAGAAATGCTAGCTTTGGGCTTTTCCCGCGCAATAAGCGGGGGAGGTTTGGCAAATTCAGCCATCATCACTTTACTTAAATGCAGTCCCACATGTAAGTGGAATGCCTAGCATTATGCATTCAGCGATGGGCTGGAACGACCGTCTGGGGTGCTTCCACACATAAGACTGATGAATCCTTCCTCCGTCCTGAGTCGTTTCTCAGAGTGGGTGCTGACACATGGCCAAATATTTTATAGCGCAACACTTAATTTCTCGTGCATTGCAACGAGCTATATATATGGTACGTACAAAAATTATGAAGTTGATGCAAAAGGTAAGATAATTACAATATACTACATGGAATTGACAGAAAGATAAAGATGCATACGGATCCATCAACGACATCCTCACGCCCTAGTGCGTCGGGCCACCAACTGATGGGTGAGGTGCAGCATCGTTGGCGGCGAGGTTAACGTGCTTCTGAACAATGTCGTACAAGGTTGCTATAATGTCCAAGAAGGCCACCATCCTATCGTCCTCCTCTGGAAGGTAGTGGACCTTGTGGACGATTTGCTCGTACACGTGGGTGATTATGTCGATGGTGTCTTGTTGGGCGAGGCACTGGGCGGCGAGCACGACGTCGAAGTGGACATTGTCCGGCACGACGGCGGGCACAAGGCCACCAGTGCATCGAAGAGGTTGTCAGCACAGAGGCCAGTGAGGATGGCGAGCAACGCAGAGCCTGGGCGCGTGGGCTGGAGGCGTACGTCAATGTCGTTTGTGAGCTTCTTAACGACGGTGAACTTGTTGAGGAAGCCGATGAGCACCTCGTCGAACAAGGATACGAAGCTATCGTCCAAGAGGCATCTCGCCCTCGCGACCTCAAGCATGACCTGGAGATGTTCCTCAGTGTCGGGCCGCAGCCCACAGTCGTGGATTATCTGGCACAGCCGGATCATGCTCTCGCACATCGCCTCCATGGGCCTAGCTTCTGGTCAATTTATCTTGCGATCGGAGTGATCACTCTTGCCCTTGGTTAGGGTACCTAGGTGTGTAGGATATCATAGATGGATTGGATTGGTGGGGAGCCTTTTATATGAGAAGTGCAGACTATGTTGCATTTATGTGTGCATTGGCCATCTACTCCTCGGTCATCTTAGTATGAGTACCGAGACCAAGTTGGGAAAATGAGAGAACTTGATGTTCATTTGGTAATTAATGTCATTGCATGAAGAGAATTGACCACTATAAGCTGTGCTAAGTACTCTCGAGATATTGAATGCATACATGCCCCCACATCTACTATTGGCTGATTTTTTTCTAGCAAAAAACAGGGAACGATGTGGGTAGTTAATGCACCATGCCTAAGAGGCCATACAACATGTATTTATTTACGGAGGGAATATTATATTTTTTTGTGACATGCATTACCGTACTAACTAAAATTCACCGTCCTGACAAGTAACTAATGGGCAGTCTCTTGCGACTTGATGTTTCAAAAACAAATTTAGCTTTTGTAGAGCCTTTGTCATTTAGGTTTAGAAGCTTGCGGTGATCAACACACCATTCATTGTTGCACCAGAGAACGCCAAACCTCATTACCTTGAGCACACTTGCCTTCGAAACAAAGAACCTGGCCAATTTAATCTTAGATGTGGTGCCTCGGTAGTCGATCAAATCAATTTCTGTAAGATGGAGAGCAAGGCATTCGATGAGATTGTTATATTACAACACATTTTTCACTTTCAGGTCTCTTTATCTGCAAAATAAGATACCATACTAGAGTAGCTGGCTATATAAGATTGCCGTGTCATCAAGAGCTACCAATATCATTCGCTCTTACGATAGGTTTGGCTATAGGGTTGGCTCTAAGGCCCTCCACTATGTAGGCCAATATCAGTGCCATATTCACTTTTGATTCATTTGGAATCAGTACCCTCCATTGCCCAGCTAGTGCCATAAGAAAATTTGTGGGAACCGGAGCAAGTAGATGCTCTGATGCCAAATTCAGTGAGGCGATAAAAAATACAAATCTTGCATGCAAACTAGATGGAAGGAGTTCCATGTGAGAGGGAGAGTAGTACTTCAGTTGATTATTTTGCTAGATGTGGGCCAATCTTTCACCGATGCCAAATTTTCTACGTTGTGAGAGGGGTGCCAAAAGCTTGTAATCTGACTTTGATGTATACGTGGCACACTTGTCAGGAGTTTGGCACCAGAGACATAGTGGAGAGTCCAAGGCTAGTGATAATATTTTACTCTCCCTCTCTCTCTCTCTCTCTCTCTCTCTCTCTCTCTCTCTCTCTCTCTCTGTGTGTGTGTGTGTGTGTGTGTGTGTGTGTGTGTGTGTGTGTAACACCCCAAGTGTAATACTTCCATTTTTGGCAATATAAACATTACCTTTTGATCCTTGTCCTTTCCTTGGAGGTTCTTTTCAATTATGCCTTCTCTTTTGTTTTGCATTGTCATATTATCTTTTCTTATGCATTCATACATTACTTCATCATCATCATTGCATCATTGTGCATTGCTCTCCCTTGATGTCAAGTGTGTTCCTCTTGATCTTGCTAGAGTGGTTTGATGCGAGATCATGCCTTTCCTTTAACCCCTTCCAACTTGCACCACTTCCCTTCCTTCTTTTCCCCTTTTCTTTAATTTTTGCAAGTGGCTTAACCTCTTCTTTTTAAATGTTCATCTCCCCCCTACTTCTTTGGTACCTTGTCCTAATCCACTGTGCAAAACCTCACCTTATTTTGAAATGTTTTGGTCAGGTTCAAAAATGACAGAAGTTTGAACCAGATTCAAACTTGTTTTATTTTTCTACCTCTAAAAATGTCCAAGTCATTTTTATAAAATAGGGCATAATTCCAGGCGCTAGGGAGTATTCTTATTTCCTCCTAATTACTTTTCTTTAGGCCTGGGTTTTTCCTTTTTGTTTTTTGCCTACAGAAAATAGAAAAGAGAAAAAAAAACAGCAGCAGCAGTGCAGCCCAGCAGCCGGCAGCGCAGCAGCAGCCGCCTGGGCCTTGGCCTCCCCCCTTGGCCCAGCTAGCCCACGCTAGCCAGCCCGTGCCAACCAGCCCGCGACGTCCCTCGCGCCCATTTGCACCCAAGCACACACTCGCCGCCTCTATTGCGTTTCCACGTGGACGAGATGGGACCGCATGTTAGCGACCGTGCACAGCCCTGCACCCACCTTTCTTCCTCCTCCCGTTCGCGCCATGGGGACCGCAAGCACGAGTGCGTCGCCATCTGTTCCGTCACCTCGGCCCCCACTTAAGCCAACCCTCGTGTCCACCAACCCTCTAGGGTTCACCTCTTCCTCCTCCCGCCGCCAGGTGAGATGAGAGCCACCAAATCCGCCGAGCCATTGCCGTCCCGAGCGCATCTGAGCACACGGGCTCATCGACGGCGTGCTCCTCATCCTCCACGGCCTCACAAAGGGTGTCCTTTTTCTTCCCCGACGTTGACTACGTCCTCTACGCCTGCTACACGGAGCTGAAGGCCATGGCTACTTCTTCTTCTTCCTCGACTTCGAATCCGGCCATCACAAGTGGTCGATCGACGTCGCCGTCGACTCCGTCCTCCTCCCGGCCAGCCGAACACACCATCGTGTTCATGGTGAGCTTCTGCTTCTCCCCGTGCCTTTCCCCCCTTCTTTTGCGCCTTCAGGATGCTAGTTCGCCGAGCACCCGAGCTCGTCGCCGTCGGACCTCGTCACCGACGAGTGCTCCGACCTCATCTTGCCCCGTTTAGGTGCCCGTTAGCTTCGCCATGCTCATCTTAGGCGTTTCCCCCTGCGTAGTTGCGAGTAGAGCCCTTGGCCTCGCTGCGTTCATCTCTACTGCACCGCTTCTGTCATAGCTTGTCGGCGTCGACTCCGTCGTTGTGTGGGTCTTCTAGTGGCACCCAGAGGTGCGGGATTCCTCAGCGAATCCCTCTAGTGCATCCGCCGCTCCATTTGGTCGCCGGTGCTGTCCCGACGCCCTCGCCGTCGCCTCTGTCTCGTCGGCGTCGAGTGGCCTGTTAGCTATTGTGGTTTGTATTTCATATATGCACCTCCTTCTCTGTCAGTCGCCGCACTGCAGCCCAGTGGCGTGAGCCTCTCGCTTGTTACTCGCAGACGCAGGTTCGAAACCCCGCCAGGCCAGTGGAATTTAGGCCCCTTCCTATTTTTCCTATTCCACTGACAAGTTGGCCCCCACATGGCAGCCTCCCAGCGCACCCACACACACTCCCGCACCCACGCAGGCGCCACAACAGCCCCTGGACCCACTAGTCAGTGCCTAGGGCTAGTCCAGGCTGGGTCTGCAGGGTTTCTTTCCTTTTCTGTTTTTGTTTTAAATTCAGTTTTTGTTTTTCTTTTGCATATTTTCATATCTTTTGATATATGCATCTGTTCAAAATACTTTATATATGAAAACTGCCTAGTTTTTAGTGTAGATTATATATATGCAGTATGTTGCCATGTTAAAAACATTTAAATTGTTGTTTGAATTATTTTGAGTTTTAAATATGCTCAAAATTGTTAAATTCATAACTAAATAACCATACCTCGAAATTTGACAAACTTTATATGTATTTGGGGTGAAAAATGTGTTGATTAATATGGTGCCGTTATTTTTGCATGTTAACAACTCTAAAACATGGTTGCTACAGATCTGTCCTATATGTGTTTTTATGTACATGGGAGTTTTCGGAAATTGTTGTTTGTTCTTTCCAGCCCATTTAAAATGCTAGCATGATATTGTTGGTGCTAGTTGCACCCCTTGCCATGTTAAACTACTTGTAAAACTTGTTGGGGGCTTGGATAATTCAACTACATAACCACTTGTGACTATGCTTATTCTTGTTATCTTGTGCGTGATGTGTCCCCTACAAGTTTTGTGTTCTTGCATGTTGTCTTGTCACATGTGCACTCATCATGCCTTGGAGTTGCATCACATCCTGCCCATATTCATATCCATCATATCTTGCATCATGTGTTTGAGCATGGAATGATGATTGATTGTTGTTCCAGTGTTGTATTGTTGTGTTGGTTAGAGCCCGATGACGATTCAGAGTTTGAGGTTCCTATCGAGACTGAGTTTGAGGAGCAAGGTTACGATCCCTCCGTGGACTTAACAGGGAAGATGACCATTCCCCGAAATCACCTCTATCCTTACCTATGCTAGTTGTCTTGCTCTTTAGATATGCCTCGATGCCTATTCCTATTTGTCAGCCTCCTATTGTTGACATGAAACACTCTAACCGCCTTCCTAGAAAACCGTTGGTTGGCTAAGTATGCTTTTGCTCAGCCTATCTTATAGCATTGTTAGTTGCAGGTGAAGTTTGAAGATTGCTCCACGTTAGGACTTGTTTTATTGGGATAACACAATATATATCTTGGTAAAATAATGCACCTATATATTTTGGTAATGGGTGGAAGGCTTGGCCTTCTGCTTGGTGTTTTGTTCCACCCATGCCACCTTAGGACCCGATAAACCGGTGTTATGTCCTTGATTTTGTGTTCCTAACACGGTTGGGGTTTATGGGCCCCCTTGATAATTCGCACTGCTTAAAGCTTTTCTAGCAAGGCCCAACATTGGTTTTACATTTGCCTAACAACTAAAACTTGCATAGGGCGTTGCAAACCCGAGTTATTAATTAACAACCCGGGCCAGTGCTTCTCATGAGTGTTGGTCCAAACTGGGCAGACTATGGGGCCACCTTGGGGAAACCCGAGGTCTGGTATATACCTGTAGGCTGACCTATCTAGTAGTGGCCTAAGACGAGATACGCGCGGCTACTATCAGGGTGCCGGCACGCCGGGAGGTCTTGCTGGATTAGTTTTACCGTTGTCGAAATATCTTGAGCACGGGATTCCGAGAATACTCGGGTCTTTCCACTTTGAAGTTACGACTCCGCAGATCATGAGCTTGTGATGGGCTAAGTTGGAACACCCCTGCATGGTTTTGATCTTTCGAAAGCCGTGCCCGTTGTTATGTGGCAGATGGGAATTTTTTAATATCCGGTTGTAGATAACTTGACACCAGATTCATAAAAATGCACTGCCTGTGTGAGTAACCTTGATGGTCTCATTCCGAAGGGCTTCGGGAAGTGAACACGGTGGGGTTATGTTTGACCAGGTGCAAGTACCGCCGAGAACGATGCAGGAGATGGACCAGAACTTCACTGGGAGTTCGATGAGGAGCGTGGTCGTTACTATGTATCGTATCCCGACGATCGGTAGTGGTTCTTACTAGGAGGATCCGGGCTTGTGTTTATGGTATCTTCTCGTTTGGTTTTCGTCCGTAGTTGGACTCTGTGTTATTTGGATGAATGTATGTTATTGTATTCATTGTGTGACGTGGCGAGTGTAAGCCAACTATCTTTTACACTTTCATCCCTGAACTTTTACATGAGTTGTGCAAAGATACCACGCTTGCGATCATTCCACAATGCGCTTATGTCTCTAAGTCATGCCTCGACACGTGGGAGACATAGTCGCATCCTGGGCATTACAAGTTGGTATCAGAGCCTTCTCCGACCTAGGTGCCCCCTGATTGATCGAACCGCTAACGGTTGAGTCTAGGCACACAAAAAAATATATAGCCGGTCTATTCTCATAACATTATGAGAATAATATTCTCATAACACTTCCGAACTGCATTGTAATACTGCATTGGAAAGCTATACGCACCGCACCACAGAGACCAGCGAACTTCATGTTTGAAAAAACTGTACGTGTTGTTTTTTTGGTACCTTTTTTGCTCTAGTTTTTTAACATTTTATCAGAATTATGCGTGTAATATACAGTTGAAAAGCTATGGAGTAGACGCAACTTCGCCATGTTGAACACTTTTCAAAATTCATCATAGTTTAAGAGCAGTTTCGAAAATCGCGCGGCTCACAACGAATGGCATCGAGCGTTTTTTGGCCTTTTTTTCTAAACCGCTCGTCGAATTGAAACATATGATACACCGTTGGAAAGATATCGTCGACGCGCATCTTTTTCATATCTATTATTTTTTCTAATTCGCTACGGTTTAAGAGCAGTTTTGAATTTACTAAATCGCGGAATTGTGTTTTTCGAAATTTTTCAAATTTTCGGTACTGTTTTCACTCCAGTTTTCTAACCGTTTGTCGAAACAAGGCATGTAATATACCCTTGGAAAGCTACGAACGAGGCGCAACTTTCATATGTTGAAATGTTTTTGAGATTCCTTACGGTTTTTAGTTAAATTTGAAAATCGTGCGGCTGACTACGAACGGCAGCGGCCGTTTGTTCGTGAAATTTTTACAAAACGTTGGTCGGAATGATCCAAATGATACACCTTTGGAAAGATATCGTCGAGACGCTACTTTTTCATGTAGAACACGCCCTCTAATTCATTACGGTTTAAGAGCAGTTTTGAAATTACAAAAACGCGGAAACTCTGTTTTTCGTGACAAGAAAATCGACGTGTGCACTGCATCGGACAGAAAAGCCCACTGCTTCAAACTGAAGAACGCACTGCATCAGACAGTCAATCGAACCTCATGATTTATTTTGTTGGACGTAGATTTTTCTCAGAGGAGTTTTGTTGTCTTTTTTCCAACTTTTTTTTTCAAAGAAAAGTGGACCGCAACACTCCCGAAAGTGAAGTGGAACACTACCAAAAGTGAACCTCATGATTTGCTGTTGTCTTTTTTCGTACTAACTAATTTTTTACGCGCGTTTGAGAAGTGTTGAGAAGTGAGCTGCTTTTCCGATGTGTTTTTGTTTTTGGATCACCAAGTGAACCACAATGGTTTTTTTATGGCCAACTTCGTGAGAAAAACAAAGTGAGCTTCAAAGAGTCCTTTGCAATGGACTTTTTTTAGACGAAAGTGCACTGCATTTTTACATGTTTTTAAATGCATTTTGTTCGAAATGAACTATACTGAGGAGTCCTTCGTAGCAGACTTCTTTTTTACCCAAGTGCACTGCACGTTCACTTACCTAACAAACCACCACAAAATGAACCAGACACCTTTCATAGACACCACAAAATGCGTTTTTACTTTGGGTCTGTTCTCTTCTTTTACATCGAATAAAATAGAACCAGACACCTTACATTTTTTTTCTCGAAGTACATACCTTGAAAAATAAACCACAAACTGCTAGTTGTTTGTCTGTTCTCTTCTTTTACATCAAATAAAATAGGACAAGCCGCCATGCACAAACAAATGGACCCCTGGACAATGAACAAGAGAACCACCCGACGCTGAACGGGCAGTGGATGCTCGCCGGCACCACTTAATTCTTTTTTCCTGCAAAATAAGCAAATGAACCTAAGAGAAAATCATAGTGCACTTCATTTACAATTTGATTTTTCTTTAGAAAAAACACCAAATAGTGAGGCGAGCAACTCGGCGGCCGTTAGAGTTTGTTGAATCGGCGACTGCAACCCGGCTAAGCTGCATCGCTGATCGAGGTGAACTGAGGCAGAACCCATGATTTTGAAATGGGGGAATTCCACCTGTGAGCACAAACTTTCACCGGCAAGCACAAACTTTCAGTGGCAACCATAGGAGGAGGCGGGCGGACTACATCACCTATCATTGTCTGCAAAAAAGAGAGTAAAATGAACCTTAAGAGCAAAGAACAATGAACTGCATCGATACTCTTATTTCTCTTCAGAAGAACAAAAAGCAAAAATCTCGTCGTCGTCGGGGGCGTGACGGAGGAGGTCGCTTGGGCAAGGGGGTGGAGGTGCATGGTGCTGAGTGCTGCTGGCCACCAACCACCAAGCGAATCCGACGCGGGATCCAGGGATGCGTGGTCGAGGGTCACCAGATCGAGCAGTGTGGGTCGGGGCTGGAGTGCCGTCGGGGCACGGTGGTGCGGCACCCATAGTGGTCGCGCGAAGGAGCTCCGGTAGTGGTCGTAGGCGGGCAGTGGCCGCCGGATCCGGTGGAGGAGGCCTCGCCGGGGGCCAGTGGCGGCCGGATCCCGCCATCGCCGCGGGGGTGCACCGGCAGTTGGGGGCGCGCCTGGAGGGGTGGAGTGGTGGAGCGCCGCAGGGCTGGGAGGTGGTGGCGCGCCGAAGGGCTGGGAGGTGGTGGCGCGCGCGGAGGCGGGGCGGCGGTCTGGGGTGGGGATCCGGCAGCGGCTCCGGCAGAAGGCGGGGTGGGGAGGGGGGCGTGGTGTGCGGGCGCCTTCGCGCTAGAAGGCTGGGTGGGGAGGGGTGGGGAGGGGTGTGGGGGGTGTTATGAGAATAAGGTTAGGTGTTATGAGAATAAGGTCTTAAGGGGTGTTATGAGAATAGACCCACCCTATATATATATATATATATATATATATATATATATATATATATATATATATATATATATATATATATATATATATATATATATATATATATATATATATATATATATATATATATATCGGAGAGTAGAATTTCTTTTTACTCCTTATCCCCTTCATCGCTCTGGTGAGGACTCCTGACGTTGTTCTATCTCCTCTACTCTCAAAATTTTCACCAATTTTTTTAGGATCACGCGGGTAGTGTTTGGATTGTTCCGATATCTTTGTGTCGAGAACATTGTTCTCGATGCCTCCTGTCATTTAGGGCTTGTGGAAGTGTCCCGGGGAGTTGAGCTCCGAGGTGTTGTCGTCACAAATGTATTGTAGCGGTTCTAGAATACCAGAGGCGTCCGACATCGAAAACTCTTCTATGCATGTCTGGTGGTGAGATAACCCCGACGTCACCCAGTACTGGGGAGATAGTTCAGGAGTATTGCCATAGCTAGTATAGCGGATACGTTTCCAAGCTCCGAGGTAAACAGTTTCCGAAGATGACTGATTATGTGTTGACGGATGGATATAGCTGGATGTAGGTTTAGAGTTGAGTGCGCGGTGCTTCCCTTGTATCCCCAACACCAGATTGCATAACTGGAAAGCTTCGGTAATTAATAGGTAGGTTTCAAGTTGCTCATAGGTAATCTTCCAATGAGTGCATGGTATGAGGTTTGGGGTTCAACATCTAGTGAAGAGGTTTCATGGGCGTTGTTCCAATTGGGAGTTGCATCTTAAAGGATCCTTGGCTATGCTGATCCGGAGATTGCAAGACCCTTTGTAACACGTGCCATGGGGCATTCAGCACGAACATGTGGGACGAAACCTCTATTATGTATTTGTTACATCTGTACCTTGTTGTTTTATTCTATCATTTTGTTCTCCCAAGTGGCTTCTCGACAAGTTGTTGTACCATTAAGCTATGGAATTCATTCGTTCAATTTTGTTCGGATGTTCATTGTGAAGACTATATGTTGCTAATATCTAGCCGTTGATTCACCTTATGTATTAATTGCTTCAATGGCTAATAGTTGTCATCGTCTTCAGGATGGCACCTAAGAAAGTTCCCAACCCAAACCAAGAGGGTGAAGAAGAGCGTCCTCCTTCCCCTCCTCCTCCGTCTGAGGCATGGAGAGCGATTATGCAGGCAACCAACCAGAACACCCAGACGCTCATGCAAATGATGCAGAATTTCCAAGTCAATCAAGCCAATCAAGGCAATCAAGGGAACCAAGGCCAAGGAAATCTGTTCAATCAACCTCACTTTGCGACACAGAACCAATTCCTCGCAAATCAGCCCAAGTCCTTCAGTTACTGCGTGGACCCGCTGGATGCTGAAGATGGGATCACAGACATCAAAAAGCTCTTTGAATGCAGTAAAGTTAGAACTGAAGATTATGTCAAGTTTGTCGCCTTCCAACTCAAAGACCAAGTTGCGGATTGGTGGCAACAGTACAAAGACTCCAGAGGTGGTCGTGAGATCTCGTGGACTGATTTTTGCCACGATTTCCATTCTCATCACATTCCAACAAGTGTCATTGAAGGCATGTGTGAGCAATTCCACAACCTGAAGCAAGGCGCAATTTCCGTCTATCAATACAATGTCAAGTTCCAGAATCATGCCTGTTATGCGAAGCAAGACATCCCCTATGCCAAGAGCAAAATCTACCAGTTCCGAGGTGGTCTGAAAGATGAACTCCAACTCGCTCTCACCTTGTTCGACCCAGATGAATTTGACCAATTCTACAACATGGCTCTCAAGCAAGAGGCAGCTCAGCTCAAGTGTGAAGCTTCCAAAAAGAGGATAAGAGATGCTATTCACTCCTCCTCTTCCTCTCAAGTGGTTGCCAAGCAGCAGAAGTTCTGGCTACCGCCTCCTCCAGTGCTCCGTCCTCCAAGCAACAACAACCACTTAGGTGGTCGTGGATTCTCCCACCCACCTAACCCAAGCAACCAGTCCAAGCCTCAGTTCCAAGCTCCAAGACCAAGCGGTCCTTATCATCGGCCTCTTTCAGAAGTTACTTGCAACAAGTGTTCTCAGAAGGGTCACTATGCCAATAAGTGTCCCAACCCAAGGTGCCTTCCACCTCCTCCACCTATCAGCAATGCTATTGTCAAGCACAATCCCAAGCATGCAAGATTGAACCTGATGAATGCAGCTCAAGCAGAGAATTCTTCCAATGTGATAATGGGCAACCTCTCAGTTAACTCTATTCCTGCAAAAGTTTTGTTTGACTCTGGTGCATCACTCAGTTTCATATCGAGACCATTCTTTACCAAGCATAATTTCACTTCGGCATTTCTAGATAATAAGTTATCAATTATTTCTTCGGGCAAACACATGACTTCTAATTTGATTGCTCCGGATATATCTATTCACATGGCAGATTATAGTTTTCTGGTTTCTCCGGTTGTTCTCGGTAACTCGGACATTGACCTTATTCTTGGGATGGATTGGCTTTCTAAGCATGATGCTCTTATTGATTGTGCAAACAAAGAGGTCAATCTAACTCATCCTTCCGAATACGTGATTATCTTCACAGCTCGAGATAACATAATCAAGCTATTCTCTCTCAATGACAAGGGAGAGATTAATGCCATTTCCCAGATTCCGGTGGTTTGTGAATATGAGGATGTATTCGTTAAAGAGCTTCCAGGCATGCCTCCCAACCATCCAGTTGAATTCGTCATTAAACTTGAACCCGGTACCGAGCCAGCATGTCGGCGTCCGTACAAGCTTTCTCCTAAAGAGTTGAAGGAGCTGAAGAAACAACTCAATGAGCAAGAACATAGGGGTCTAATTAGACCAAGTACTTCTCCTTGGGGCTGTGGTGTTCTTTTTGTCAAGAAGAAGGATGGCATGGAACGCCTTTGCGTTGATTACCGGCCATTGAACAAGAAGACAATAAAGAGTAAGTACCCCCTCCCCAATATCAATGAATTGTTCGAGCAGCTCAAAGGAGCCAAGGTTTTCTCGAAGCTTGATCTCCGGATGGGCTACCATCAGATTCGTATCCATGAAGAGGATATTCCCAAGACCGCATTCAGAACGAGTTATGGCTCCTATGAATACACTTTCATGTCTTTCGGGCTTGCAAATGCTCCACCCACTTTCTCGCAGATGATGCACTTCATATTCAACCCCTACACCAATAAATGCGTGCTCGTCTACCTCAATGATATCTTGGTATTCTCCAAGAATAAAGAAGACCACGCCAAGAACATCTGTTTGGTCCTTGACAGGCTCCGTGAGCACCGGTTCCATGCGAAGTTCTCCAAATGTGAATTCTGGCTTGATAAAGTCCTCTACCTTGGCCATATTATCTCTGCCGAGGGCATTTCTGTTAACCCCGAGAAGGTTGAAGCTATTGTCAACTGGGAACCTCCTCAGAATGTCAAACAACTCTGAAGTTTCCTCGGTCTCACAAGCTATTGCAGAAGGTTCATTCAGAACTTCTCCAAGATTGCCAAACCTCTTCCCAACCTGTTGCAGAAGAATGTCAAGTACTCGTGGACTCCCGATTCTGATGTGGCATTCAAGACACTCAAAGAGAAGCTCATTTCCGCTTCGGTTCTTACTCCTCCGGATGAGTCCAAGCCTTATGAAGTCTTTTGTGATGCTTCATTGCAAGGTATTGGCGGTGTTCTCATGCAAGACAAGAAGATCGTTGCATACACTTCATGTCAGCTTAAACCAAATGAGAAGAATTACCCCACACATGATCTTGAGCTAGCAGCAGTTGTTCATGCCTTGATCACGTGGAGACACCTTCTGTTGGGCAGAAAAGTGGACATCTTCACCGATCACAAGAGCCTGAAGTACATCTTCACCCAGCCAAACCTGAACCTCCACCAGACTCGTTGGGTTGAAATGATTCAAGAGTACGATCCAAGCATTGAGTATACTCTTGGCAAGGCCAATGTCATTGCAGATGCCTTGAGCAGAAAGGCTTATTGCGACAGTCTCCTCCTCAAACCATTCCAACCTGAACTTTGTTAATAATTCAGGAAGCTCAACCTCCAAGTTGTTCCGCGAGGATTTCTTGCCAACCTTCAAGTTGCACCTACCTTGGAAGATTAAATCCGTGAGGCCCAACTCAACGATGCTATGGTGCAGAAAGTGAAGCATGGTATTGCAAAGGGTACTCCTAAGTACAAGTGCTATCACATTGATGAAAGAGACACTTTGTTCTTTGAGGACATAATTGTGGTTCCCAAAGGTGATCTCAGGAAGCTCATAATGAACGAAGCACATGATTCACTCCTCTTGATACATCCAGGAAGCTCCAAGATGTATCATGACCTCAAGCAATCCTATTGGTGGACTCGCATGGAAAGGGAGATTGCCCAATTCGTGAACGAGTGTGATGTCTGCAGAAGAGTGAAGGCAGAGCATCAACCTCCAGCCGGTCTCCTTCAACATCTACCTATTGCCGAGTGGCAATTCGATCACATTGAGATGGATTTCTTCACCGGTTTTCCCAAGTCCAAGAGAGGAAATGATGCTATCTTTGTGGTGATTGACAAGCTAACTAAAGTGGCTCATTTTCTTCCAGTCAAAGAATCCAGCAACGCAGCTCAACTGGCAGAGCTGTACATCTCCAGAATTGTCTCTTTGCACAGCATCCCTCAAGTAATCTCCTTAGATCATCGAAGCTTGTTCACTTCCAAGTTCTGGGATTCCTTTCAGTCAGCTATGGGTACCAAGATTCGCTTCAGCACAGCCTTTCACCCTCAGACTAGTGGTCAAGTCAAAAGAGTGAATCAAATCCTTGAAGATATGCTCAGAGCTTGTGTCATCTCCTTCGGTATGAAATGGGAAGATTGCCTTCCATTTGCCAAATTCTCCTACAACAACAGCTTCCAAGCGAGTGCAGGCAAAGCTCTGTTTGAAATTCTCTATGGCAGAAAGTGGCGTACCCCTCTCAACTGGTCCGAGACTAGTGAACGTCAACTCCTTGGAAATGATTTGATCTCAGAAGCCGAAGAGATGTGCAAAGTCATACGTGAGAATCTCAAAGCCGCGCAATCGCGCCAAAAGAGCTACTATGACGGCAAGCATCTGGACTTGGCTTTCGACATTGGTGATCATGTCTATCTCTGTGTTTCTCCCATGAAGGGCACTCAGAGGTTCGGTATCAAGGGCAAGCTTGCTCCAAGATACGTGGGCCCTTTCAAGATTCTTGGCAAGAGAGGCGATCTAGCCTACCAACTCGAGCTTCCCTCCAACTTTGCAAATGTGCATGGCGTGTTTCACGTGTCACAACTCCGCAAGTGCTTCAAGACGCCTGAACGCACTATTCCTTTCGAAGAGATTGATATTAAGCAAGACTTGTCTTATCATGAGCACCCCGTTGCTATCCTTGAAGAAATCGAGCGCAAGACCCACAACAAGTCCATCAAATTCTTGAAAGTGAAGTGGTCACACCATACCGACTGAGAAGCTACATGGGAACGAGAAGATCATCTCCGTTTCGAGTATCCTGCCTTCTTTCAGTCCTAGATCTCGGACGAGATCTTTTCGTAGTGGAGGAGAGTTTGTAACACCCCAAGTGTAATACTTCCATTTTTGGGAATATAAACATTACCTTTTGATCCTTGTCCTTTCCTTGGGGGTTCTTTTCAATTATGCCTTCTCTTTTGTTTTGCATTGTCATATTATCTTTTCTTATGCATTCATACATTACTTCATCATCATCATTGCATCATGGCCATCATTGCATCATTGTGCATTGCTCTCCATTGATGTCAAGTGTGTTCCTCTTGATCTTGCTAGAGTGGTTTGATGCAAGATCATGCCTTTCCTTAAACCCCTTCCAACTTGCACCACTTCCCTTCCTTCTTTTCCCATTTTCTTTAATTTTTGCAAGTGGCTTAACCTCTTTTTTATAAATGTTCATCTCCTCCCTACTTCTTTGGTACCTTGTCCTAAGCCACTATGCAAAACCTCACCTTATTTTGAAATGTTTTGGTCAGGTTCAAAAATGACAGAAGTTTGAACCAGATTCAAACTTGTTTTATTTTTCTACCACTAAAAATGTCCAAGTCATTTTTATAAAATAGGGCATAATTACAGGAGCCAGGGAATATTCTTATTTCCTCCTAATTCCTTTTCTTTAGGCGTGGGTTTTTCCTTTTTTCTGCCTACAGAAAATAGAAAAGAGAAAAAAACCAGCAGTGGCAGTGCAGCCCAGCAGCCAGCAGCGCAGCAACAGCCGCCTAGGCCTTGGCCTCCCCCCTCGGCCCAGCTAGCCCGCGCCAGCCAGCCCGCGACGTCCCTCGCGCCCGTTTGCACCCACGCACGCACTCGCCCCCTCTGCTACGTTTCCACGTGGACAAGACGAGCCCGCATGTCAGTGACGTGCACAGCCCCACACCCACCTTTCTTCCTCCCGTCCATGGGGACCACGAGCATGAGCGTGTCGCCGTCCGTTCCGTCGCCTCGGCCCCCTCTTAAGCCAACCCCCGTGTCCACCAACCCTCTAGGGTTCACCTCTTCCTCCTCCCGCCGCCAGGTGAGCTGAGAGCCACTAGATCCGCCGCGCCATCGCCGTCCCAAGCGCATCTGAGCGCACGGGCTCGTCGCCGGCGTGCTCCTCGTCCTCCGCTGCCTTGCCAAGGGTGTCCTTCTTCTTCCCCGACGTCGACTACGTCCTCTACGCCTGCTACACGGAGCTAAATGCCACGACTACTTCATCTTCTTCATCGACTTCCACTCCGGCCACCACAAGGGTTCAATCGACGTCGCCGTCGACTCCATCCTCCTCCCGGCCAGTCGAACACACCACCGTGTTCGTGGTGAGCTTCTGCTTCTCCCCGTGCCTTTTCCCCCTTCATTTGCGCCTTCTAGATGCTAGTTCACCGAGCACCTGAGCTCGTCGCCGTCGGACCTCGTCACCGACGAGTGCTTCGACCTCCTCTCGCCCCGTTTAGGTGCCCGTTAGCTTCGTCGTGCTCATCTTAGGTGTTTCCCCCTGCGTAGTTGCGAGTAGAGCCCCTGGCCACGCCGCGTTCATCTCCGTCACGCTCCTTATGTCATAGCTCGCTGGCGTCGACTCCGTCATCGTCTGGCTCTTCCAGTGGCACCCAGAGGTGCGGGATTCCTCAACGAATCCCTCTACTGCATCCGCTGCTCCATTTGGTCGCCAGTGTTGTCCCAACACCCTCGTTGTCGCCTCTGTCTCGCCGGCGTCGAGTGGCCTGTTAGATGTTGTGGTTTGTATTTCAGATATGCACCTCCTTCTCTGTCATTCGCCGTGCCGCAGCCTAGTGGCGTGAGCCTCTCGCTTATTACTCGCAGACGCGGGTTCGAAACCCCGCCAGGCCAGTGGAATTTAGGCCCCTTTTTGCTTTTCCTGTTCCACTAACAGGTTGGCCCCACATGGCAGCCTCCCAGCGTACCCACACACACTCCCGCATCCAAGCAGGCACCACATCAGCCCCTAGACCCACTAGTCATTGGCTAGGGCTAGTCCAGGCTGGGTCTGCAGGGTTTCTTTCCTTTTCTGTTTTTGTTTTAAATTCAGTTTTTGTTTTTCTTCTCCATATTTTCATATCTTTTGATATATGCATGTGTTCAGAATACTTTATATATGAAAACTACCTAGTTTTTAGTGTAGATTATTTATATGCAGTTTGTTGCCATGTTAAAAACATTTAAATTGATGTTTGAATTATTTTGAGTTTAAAATATGCTCAAACTTGCTAAATTCATAACTAAATAACCATAGCTCCAAATTTGACAAACTTCATATGTATTTGGGGTGGAAAATTGTGTAGATTAAGATGGTGCTGTTATTTTTGCATGTTAATAACTCTAAAACATGGTTGCCATAGATCTGTCCTATATGTGTTTTTATGTACATGGGAGTTTCCGGAAATTGTTGTTTGTTCTTTCCGGCCCATTTAAAATGCTAGCATGATATTGTTGGTCCTAGTTGCACCCCTTGCCATGTTAAACAACTTGTAAAACTTGGTGGGGCTTGGATAATTCAACTACATAACCACTTGTGATTATGCTTGTTCTTCTTATCTTGTGCATGATGTGTCCCCTATAAGTTTTGTGTTCTTGCATGTTGTCTTGTCACATGTGCACTCATCATGCCTTGGAGTTGCATCACATCCTGCCCATATTCATATGCATCATATCTTGCATCATGTGTTTGAGCATGGCATGATGATTGATTGTTGTTCCGATGTTGTATTGTTGTGTTGGTTAGAGCCCGGTGACGATTCGGAGTTCGAGGTTCCTATCGAGACTGAGTTTGAGGAGCAAGGTTACGATCGCTCCGTGGACTTAATAGGCAAGATGACCATTCCACGATATCACCTCTATCCTTGCCTATGCTAGTTGTCTCGCTCTTTAGATATGCCTCGATGCCTATTCATGTTTGTCAGCCTCCTATTGTTGCCATGAAACACTCTAACCGCCTTCCTAGCAAACCGTTGATTGGCTAAGTGCGTTTTTGCTCAGCCCCTCTTATAGCATTGTTAGTTGTAGGTGAAGTTTGAAGATTGCTCCATGTTCGGACTTGTTTTATTGGGATAACACAATATATATCTTGGTAAAATGAAGCACCTACATATTTTGGTAATGGGTGGAAGGATTGGCCTTCTGCTTGGTGTTTTGTTCCACCCATGCCACCTTAGGACCCGTTAAACCGGTGTTATGTTCCTTGATTTTGCGTTCCTAACACGGTTGGGGTTTATGGGCCCCCCTTGATAATTCGCACTGCTTAAAGCTTTTCCAGCAAGGCCCAACATTGGTTTTACATTTGCTTAACAACTAAAACTTGCATAGGGCGTTGCAAACCTGAGTTCTTAATTAACAACCCGGGCTAGTGCTCCTCATGAGTGTTTGTCCAAACTGGGCAGACTGCGGGGCCACCTTGGGGAAACCCGAGGTATGGTATATACCTGTAGGCTGACCTATCTAGTCGTGGTCTGAGACGAGATACGCGCGGCTACTATCACGGTGTCGACACGCTGGGAGGTCTTGCTAGATTAGTTTTACCTTTGTCGAAATATCTTGAGCACGGGATTCCGAGAATACTCGGGTCTTCCCACTTTGGAGTTGCGACTCAGCAGATCGTGAGCTTGTGATGGGCTAAGTTGGGACACCCCTGCAGGGTTTTGATCTTTCGAAAGCCGTGCCCGTGGTTATGTGGTAGATGGGAATTTGTTAATATCCGATTGTAGATAACTTGACACCATATTCATAAGAATACACTACCTATGTGAGTAACCGTGATGGTCTCTTTCCAAAGGTCTTCGGGAAGTGAACACGGTGGGGTTATGTTTGACTGTGAGTAGCTAGGATCACTTCTTGATCAACTTGGCGACCGTTGGCACTTGTTCTCATCTCGCTCTAAACTCGTAAGCTAGTTGCATAGTGCTTGCCGCAAAAAATTTAATACATGTTCCACACCTAAGGCTTTGGTAGTTTTGATACCCGGGAACGGGATTGCTGAGTCCTTGTGGCTCACAGATTACAATACACACCAGGTGGAGGTACTGCCGACAACGACGCAGGAGATGGATCATAACTTCACTGGGAGTTTGATGACGAGCGTGGTCGTTACTATGTATCGTATCCCGATGATCAGTAGTGGTTCTTACTAGGAGGATTCGGGCTTATGTTTATGGTATCTTTCTCGTTTGGTATTCGTTTGTAGTTGGACTCTGTGTTATTTGGATGAATGTATGTTATTGTATTCATTGTGTGACATGGCGAGTGTAAGTGAACTATCTTTTACACTTTCATCCCTGAACTTTTACATGAGTTTTGCAAAGATACCATGCTTGCGATCATTCCAGAATGCGCTTATGTCTCTAAGTCGTGCCTTGACACGTGGGAGACATAGTCGCATCCTGGGCATTACTCTCTCTCTCTCTCTCTCTCTCTCTCTCTCTCTCTCTCTCTCTCTCTCTCTCTCTCTATCTATCTCTTTCCTGTCGTTTACCAAGGAGCACATGAAGAGCTTGCGCATTTGTTGCCTTCCACTATGTGGTCGATGACATACTTCTCAACAGTATGCCACATAATACGCATCAATGTCAAATCAAAAGATTTTGGCACCGCTCCAGTAATGTGAGAGAGTTTGCACCGCTGTGCACACATACTAACATGTATACAAAAATAAATCAAGCCAACTACACCAGCCTCTCCCTCTCCAAAATAATTCTTTTTTATTGCCTCAGTCCTCTCCCTCTCCCACACAAGTGTTTTTTCATTGCGTGAGTGAATTTGGCATCGGAGCAAGTAATAGTGGAGGGCCATTATAGCCCACTTTTGTACTACCTCATATTTAGTGTAAAATTCTTACCATAGATTTACCTAAGAAAATGCCAATGCACGTCACTGATACGTCTCCAACGTATCTATAATTTTTTATTGTTCCATGCTATTATTTATGATGTTTTGGATGTTTAATGGGCTTTGTTATATACTTTTATATTATTTTTGGGACTAACCTATTAACCCAAAGGCCTAGTCCAGATTGCTTTTTTGCCTCTTTTAAGGTTTTACAGAAAAGGAATATCAAACGGAGTCCAAACGGAATGAAACTTCGGGAGAGATATTTTTGGAGCAAAATACGCACGGGAAACTTGAGAACCATGGAATAGGGCTGAGGTGGCATCCACGAGGTTGGGGGCGCGCCCCCCCTACAGGGGCGCGCCCCCTGCCTCGTGGGCCCCACGTCTGGCCCCCAGTGCACTCCTTCCTCCTATATATACCTACGTACCCCGAAACCATCAGAACAACAGAGAAAACCCTAGTTCCACCGCCACAACCTTCTGTTCCCGTGAGATCCCATCTTGGGGCCTGTTCCAGAGCTCCGCCAGAGGGGGGATCTTCCATGGAGTACTTCTACATCATCATCGTCGCCTCACCATGAGTTGTGAGTAGTTTACCACAGACCTTCGGGTCCACATCTAGTATCTAGATGACTTCTTATCTCTCTTTGGATCTCAATACCAAGTTCTCCTCGGTCTTCGAGGAGATCTATTCAATGTAATGTCTTTTTGTGGTGTGTTTGTCGAGATCCGATGAATTGTGGGTTTATGATCAAGATTATCTATGAGAAATATTTAGTTCTTTTCAGAACTCTTTACGTATGATTATAATATCCTTGCAAGTCTCTTCGAATTATTGGTTTGGTTTGGCCAACTAGATCTATAGTTCTTGCAATGGGAGAAGTATTGGCTTTGGGTTCAATCTTGCGGTGTCCTTTCCCAGTGACAGTAGGGGCAGCAAGGCACATATTGTATTGTTGCCATCGAGGATAAAAAGATAGAGTTTATATCACTATGTTTGAGTTTATCCCTCTACATCATGTCATCTTACTTAAGGCGTTACTCTGTTCTTATGAACTTAATACTCTAGATCCATGCTGGATAGCGGTCGATGTGTGGAGTAATAGTAGTAGATACAGAATCATTTTGGTCTCCTTGTCTCGGACATGATGCCTATATATAATGATCATGCCTAGATAGTCTCATAATTATTCGCTTTTCTACCAATTGCTCGACAGTAATTTGTTTACCCGCCATAGAATACCGCTATCATGAGAGAAGCCACTAGAGAAAACTATGGCCCCCGGGTCTATTCTCAACATATCAATCTACAATCTACTTTACTTTTCCACTTTTAGTTTCTATTCTTATATCCAAAAATATCAAAAATATCAAACTATCATCTCTATCATATCTCACTTTCGTAAGTTACCGTAAAGGGATTGACAACCCCTTATCACATTGGCTGCAAAGTTCTTATTTGTTTGTGCAGGTGCGAGGGACTCCTGCGTGGTCTCCTACTGGATTGATACCTTGGTTCTCAAAAACTGAGGGAAATACTTACGCTATTGTGCTGCATCACCCCTTCCTCTTCGAGGGAATACAACGCAAGCTCGAGAAGTAGCAAGAAGAATTTCTGGCGCCGTTGCCGGGGAGGCTTACACAAAAGTCATATACTAAGTACCTATCACAAATCCTTATCCTTCACATTTCATTTATTTGCCTCTCGTTTTCCTCTCCCCCACTTCACCCTTGCCGTTTTATTTGCCCTTCTTTTGCCGTGTGTTTATCGTTCGCTTTGCCTTGTCGTCATCGCTAGCCCCTTATCCGCTCCTTTGTCTCCCAAGTTTGAAGTTCTTCACTTCAAGCAAAAGCAAGGAGAAAATTTAAAAGATGCTTGGTTTAGGATGATGGAATCTTATCGTAAGTGCACCTTAGAGGTGAATTTTAGAATCTTGCTTCGCAATTTTTATGTTGGATTAAATATGTCCCATAGACAACTCTTTGATTGCGTTGCCAAAGGGAATTTATCGAAGTTGATCCTAGTATTATGCATGAAATTATAGAGGGAATAGTGGGAACACTTGATGGCTTCTCGCCCCTCGTTGGTTACCCCAAGTGGAAGGTTTGAGATGCAGTGTAGCGGAAGTCTTCCCTTGGCAATACCAAGGATCGATTTCCCTGAGACTCCCAGTTTCAACAAGAAGGTGTCAACTGCTAACGGCGCCAGATATTAGCAATCAACGTGGACCTGCACACAGATACAAATAACTTTGCTCCCAACGAGTACAGAGAGGTTGTCAATCCCTCCGGCCTTGTAGTTTACAAAGGATCAAACGCAAGTGATAATAGTGATAGATATAATTGCAATAGTAAGTAAATAGCGGATGTGATCAATGATGGTAATATGGACCGGAGTCCCATGACGTTCACTAGTGATGTCTCTCTCCCAAAAGACGATAAAACAACTATGTGAGGTAAACGAATTAAAGCTGGGCAATTGACATGACCATGTGCGCAAACCAATGCTGACTAAGTTGCAAGAAAGGTAGAGGTTCAAAGCATGGGCGGTACGCCGAGGTAAGTAGACCGAAATCCATCTGCATCTACTACTAATCATCCACCTTGAGATATCTATCCAGAACATCTCGCTGGTATTAAGTTGCGAGTCCCACCCATAGTGTAAACTCAAAGCAACACACAACTACATTAAAAGAACTTCGCGTAAAGTAAACAATACTTGCACCCGCGGGCACAAGCACCGTTGTTTTCCCCCTTGTGGCAACAGCACATCCCCTAGACTCATGTTTCTGTCACTCAAGCTAGTCATCGAGGGGCATGAACCCACAATCAAGCATAACGTTCCCTCTTGGAGTCACTACCTACTACTTGGCCAAAGCAATAAATAACAATGGAGAACATGCAAGAATTACTTATGAACATAAATATAAAAGAGGTGAATCAAATATATTAGTCAAACACAATCTGAACATAATCTCATAATCCATCGGATCCCAGCAAACTCATCATAGCAACAGCATAAGGATTACATATGTGCCTTGATCATGTAGGGCAGCTCACGAGGACTAATTAGTGAAGCACAAGAACGGGAGGAGAACATCACATAGCTACTGGTCATGGACCCATGGTCCAAGGGAGACTACTCACAACTCATCCGGGAGGCGTCCATGGTGGTGGAGAAGCTCCTGGTGGTGATCCTCCCCTCCGGCAGGGTGCCGGGAAGAGTTCTCCTGGTGCTCCCGATCTTGGAAGCGGCGGCGGCGTCGGAACAGAGATGAGATCGCGAAAAAGAGTTCCCGTCTCGAGGGTCTCGAGAGACGGTATAAATATATGCCAAAGGGGGGCATCAGACGAGGCTCGGGGGGCCCAGGCGCCCCCCCGGCTGTACTTTGGCTACCGGGAATCTTCTGGAACGCTGATTTTTTATATAATTTTTCCAGGATTTTTCTGGCAGTTCTCGTAATGGGAAAACCTGAAATACAAAAACAGCCGAAAACAGAAACTGGCACTAGGGTGCACTGAGTTAATAGGTTAGTCCAAATATGATCAAAAGTGTATGGAAGTGTATAAATATCATAGCAATATCACCCAAAAGAGGCATGGAGCAAGCAGAAATTATAGATACGTTTTGGACGTATCAACATCCCCAAACTTAATTCCTGCTCGTCCTCGAGTAGGTAAATGATAACAAGAATAATTTCTGTGGTGACATGCTATTAACCATATAGGACTTTTCATAGTCATATAACAAAAGCTTACTGAGACAATGAATCTATAGTAATTAAGTTGCCTCATGATAAAATCACAAAGAACTGAAAGTTTTACAATATGATACTGAAACATCAAATAGATTTGTAATGAACATGGTGTGCAAATATGATAAAGTGATATGTCGCTTGCCCCCTTTAGTGAAGCAAAACATAAATGCAGGGGCACCTCCAAGGTTTAAGTGATGACTAGATACAATGGTTTCAGAATAAACGATATCACAATCATGCAAAAGACAATGCTACTTTGGGACAATGCACATTACACTCAGAATGACAATCATGCTCTCAGTAGTTGGTGCTTTAAAAGAAGGTGGAGACTCTCGAACCGTGGTTTTTGTTGGCAAGGTTGAAAACCCGTAGTCGGAAACAAAGACAAAACATGTACCAGAGCTCTTGGTTTTAAAACAGAGGTAATAATTTTTTTTAGATCATGCATGTTTCGTCAACGAATGCTAGCAGACAACTCAATCACTTCTTGAGATGGACAAGTTTCGAGGAACGGCTCCCGAATGAGGACGATCACATCCTCTTAATCTCCTTTGTTTATCACTGCCAAAGTTTTCTGATTTCTCATGAACAAAGCGTGTAGGAGGGTTTGTTTGTTATATTAATTTTGAGTCGGGCGCACTCAATGTCGGTTCCTTCTCGTATTATGGGTTTGCACATTATACATGCAATCCCGGGGTGAAGCTTGTCCAACTTAAAAAGATTATGAATTAACTACTACTACCTCATGGACTTACAACAGAGGCACAAAATAGGAATGCATTTCTTTGAATAATTTCGAGATGGTACATGCAAGTCTCCGTTAGGAATGGCAGGTAAATACCATGTAGGAAGGTATGGTGGACTCATATGGCATAACTGGTTTAAAAGAATGTGGATGCACAAGCAGTCAGTCCGCTTAGTACAGGTGGAGGTTAGCAAAAGACTGGGAGCGACCAACTAAGAGAGCAATGACGGTCATAATCATGCAGAGCGACAAAGCAACATTGAATCAGGCATGGAAGTCATATCGCTACTCAGAAACAAAAGATCATCAAGGCTTGACAGACTTTCTTTACAGTCTTAAATATGCGTGAGCATACGCCAAGTCAATCAAAGTAAATTCTCGAAGGAAGATATTACTAAACCATACCACATCATAGGCAAACAAATCATGTTGGTACTCCAATAACACATTGGGAACCCCCCAGCTATTTGAGACTGACCATAAGAAAACATGAACTACTAAGCGCCATTATGCACGTAGCATCTTTACCATAGACATCTCAACCAATGCAACGGAAGCAAACTCTCTTAATAAGATAAGCATGATAACTAAAGAGAGTTCAAGCAACCAACTAAACGAAAGCTCTTTAAAAAGAGAAGCATGAAAGTTAAGAGCTAAGCATGATAGTAGCTATTGAAAGACAAAGAACACACACAGCAAAGATAGACATGAAAATTATATGTTATGTTCTAGGTAGAAGTGGAGCGTGTTTCTCTCCCACATAAAGAAAGCTGAGTTCCGACTCGTTATGAAAAGCTAAAGAAAACTAAAAAGGAAAAGTAAAAGTAAAAGCAAGACGCTCCAAGCATAGCACATAACACATGAAGTGATTAAAATATAGTGGAACGAAAGACGAACTGATAATGTTGATGGAGAAGGGGATGCACGGGGGCATCCCCAAGCTTAGACGCTTGAGTCTCCTTGAATATATCTTGGGGGTGCACGGGGGCATCCCCAAGCTTGAGCGTTTGACACTCCTGGATCTTTTTATCATCTTCCCTCGCACACTTGAAAACTCCCTTCATACATAACTCATCATAATCTGATTAGCGAGGTTAGTACCCATAATACAATAATTGTTCCTTGCTGGAAATAAGGATATTCTTGAAGGTCTACTGTTTCTCAATATTGCCAAAAGGTTTTTGCAAAGAAAAAGCAAGCTCTAGGTTTGTAAAATGAAGGAAAGGCAAAACAGGACAGAATCTGTGAAAAACAGAACAGCAGGTAGTAAATGATTTTTTTCAGGGCACTTCTGCAAATCTAATCAAAAAACTCAAAACAGATGCACGAAAGACAATTATATAGAGCACGCTGTCGAAAAAATTCAGACCAAAAATATGATCTAGTGATTTTATACGAATTTTTCTATCCAAGGACAGAATCTGTTTCCTGGACAGCACGTCACAACTTTTGAACTTTCTTGCAATCAGAGGCTACACTTGGCACAAAATTGAAAAGCAAAGATACAATGATGATGCTACTGTAGTAACAACATCAAGACACAACAAAAGCAAAAAAAAAATTTATTCATGTGGGTTGCCTCCCAAAAGCGCTTTCTTTTATGCCTTTAAGCTAGGCATAATGCATAGAGATCAAGTTTTATCAAGAGTAAAAGAATAGCTAGCCCGTATAACGGACTCAAAATGTAACTTAATCTTCTTTCGAGGGAAGTGTTCCATCCCTTTCTTGAGAGGAAACTGGAATTTTATATTCCCCTCTTTCATGTCAATGATAGCACCAACGGTGCGTAGAAAAGGACGTCCCAAAATAATTGGACAAGAAGGTTCACATTCAATGTCCATAATAGTAAAATCAACGGGAACATAGTTGTCATTGACAATGATAAGAACATCGTCGATCCTCCCCAAAGGTTTCTTTATGGAAGAATCAACGAGACGAACACCAAAAGAACAAGAATCAAAAGGTTTCAATTTAAGCATATCATATATTCTTTTGGGCATAACAGAGGTACTAGCACCAACATCACATAAAGCATAGCAAGAGAGGTTATTCAACTTAATTTTTATCATAGGATCCCAACCATCTTCTAGCTTTCTAGGTATGGAGGCTTCTACTCTAAGTTTCTCCTTCCTAGCTTTGATAAGAGCTTTAGTGATATGCTCTGTGAAGGCAAGGTTAAGCGTGCTAGTGCGGGGATCTCTAGACATCTTGTGAAGGAAATCAATAACTTCGGTAAGAGTGAAATTGTCAAAATCAAGGTCACTACCATCAAGTAAGGTGGTAGTGGTGTCCTTTAGGTTCACTTGTTTGGTAGTTTCTATAGTCATAGCATCACCATTAATAGGTCCATTGGGACCAGGATTGCATTGGGTGCTAAGAGTTTGGATATCCTCAACAACTTGGATAGTAGCAACAGTGTGGTGGGTAGGAAGGCTCTTAATTCTATCTTCTTCCTCCCTTTCTCTAGCCCATCTCTCTTTAAGTTTAGCCATCATCCTAATATTTTCATTAATTTGCACTTGAATAGCATTCATAGGAGTGACCTTCCTCTCCTCAAGAGGAGAAGTTCTAATTTTAAGCAATTCTACTTCATTGGCTAAATTGTCTACCTTTGAAGAGAGATCACCTAGTTTGTTTAGTTTTTCTTCTGCACTATTATTAAAAGCTTTTTGGGTAGTGATGAAATCTTTAAGCATAATCTCTAGTTCAGTAGTGGAGTTCTTGGTGCTAGGATAAGCATTGTTGTTCCCATAAGAATTAGAGGGGAACGGTCTAGGATTGCTACCAAAATTACTCCTATAAGCATTGTTATTAAAATTGTTTCTAGAGATAAAGTTAACATCTACTTGTTCTTGAGAAATCAAAGAATTTAAAGGAACATCACGAGGATCAACAGAAGATTGCTTCGAAAGTAGAGACATGATCAAGTCAACTTTTTCATTTAGGGAGGAAATCTCCTCGACAGAGTTTACCTTCCTACCTGTTGGAGCGCGTTCGGTGTGCCATTGGGAATAGTTGGTCATCATCTCATCGAGAAGCTTTGTGGCAGCACCAAGTGTAGTTGACATAAAGGTTCCTCCCGCGGCCGAATCTAACAAGTTCCGCGAGGTAAAGTTCAAGCCTGCATAAAAAGTTTGGATAACCATCCAAGTAGTCAAACCATGAGTAGGGCAGTTCTTGATAAGAGATTTCATACGTTCCCAAGCTTGGGCAACGTGTTCATTATCCAATTGTTTAAAATTCATTATGTTACTTCTTAGTTGGATAATTTTAGCAGGTGGATAGTATTTTCCAATAAAAGCATCTTTGCACTTGTCCCATGAATCTATGCTGTTTCTAGGCAAAGACTGAAACCAAATTTTAGCTCCTCCTCTCAAGGAGAAAGGAAAAAGCTTAAGCTTAACAATATCACCATCTACTTCTCAGTACTTTTGCATATCACAAAGTTCAACAAAATTGTTTAAGTGTAAGGCAGCATCATCTCCAGCACCGGAGAATTGATCTTTCATGACTAAGTTCAGTAAAGCAGGTTTAATTTCATACGAAGGTGCTGAAGTGGCAGGTGTAGTGATAGGTGTGCAGATAAAGTCATCGTTGTTGTGACTAGTGAAGTCACACAACTTGGTGTTCTCGGTGGAACCCATAGTAGCAAGCAAGCAAGATAACTATTTTTGTGATTTTCGATAAAAGATACTAAAGCAAAAACTGAAAGGTAAACTAACAAGACTAAAAAGCAAAGGTAAAAGATAGCATGCAACTCCCCTATCCTGAAGAGTGGAGTCCCCGGCAACGGCGCCAGAAAACTTTGCTTGATGGCTTCTCGCCCCTCGTTGGTTACCCCAAGTGGAAGGTTTGAGATGTAGTGTAGCGGAAGTTTTCCCTTGGCAATACCAAGGATCGATTTCCCTGAGACTCCCAGTTTCAACAAGAAGGTGTCAACTGCTAACGGCGCCAGATATTAGCAATCAACGTGGACATGCACACAGATACAAATAACTTTGCTCCCAACGAGTACAGAGAGGTTGACAATCCCTCCGGCCTTGTAGTTTACAAAGGATCAAACGCAAGTGATAATAGTGATAGATATAATTGCAATAGTAAGAAAAGCGGAAAGTAAATAGCGGATGTGATCAATGATGGTAATATGGACCGGAGTCCCATGACGTTCACTAGTGATGTCTCTCTCCCAAAAGACGATAAAACAGCTATGTGAGGTAAACGAATTACAGCTGGGCAATTGACAGGACCATGTGCGCAAATCAATGCTGACTAAGTTGCAAGAAAGGTAGAGGTTCAAACCATGGGCGGTACGCCGAGGTAAGTAGACCGAAATCTATCTGCATCTACTACTAATCATCCACCTTGAGATATCTATCCAGAACATCTCGCTGGTATTAAGTTGCGAGTCCCACCCATAGTGTAAACTCAAAGCAACAGACAACTGCATTAAAAGAACTTTGCGTAAAGTAAACAATCCTTGCACCCGCGGGCACAAGCACCGTTGTTTTCCCCCTTGTGGCAACAGCACATCCCCTAGACTCATGTTTCTGTCACTCAAGCTAGTCATCGAGGGGCATGAACCCACAATCAAGCATAACGTTCCCTCTTGGAGTCACTACCTACTACTTGGCCAAAGCAATAAATAACAACGAAGAACATGCAAGAATTACTTATGAACATAAATATAAAAGAGGTGAATCAAATATATTACTCAAACACAATCTGAACATAATCTCATAATCCATCGGATCCCAGCAAACTCATCATAGCAACATCATAAGGATTACATATGTGCCTTGATCATGTAGGGCAGCTCACGAGGACTAATTAGTGAAGCACAAGAACGGGAGGAGAACATCACATAGCTACTGGTCATGGACCCATGGTCCAAGGGAGACTACTCACAACTCATCCGGGAGGCGTCCATGGTGGTGGAGAAGCTCCCGGTGGTGATCCTCCCCTTCGGCAGGGTGCCGGGAAGAGTTCTCCTGGTGCTCCCGATCTTGGAAGCGGCGGCGGCGGCGGAACAGAGATGAGATCGCGAAAAAGAGTTCCCGTCTCAAGGGTTTCGGGAGAAGGTATAAATATATGCCAAAGGGGGGCATCAGACGAGGCTCGGGGGGCCCAGGCGCCCCCCCGGCGCGGCCAGGGGGGCCGCGCCACCACGGCGCCTGGAGCCCTGGTGCCCCCCCCCCCCGGCTGTACTTTGGCTACCGGGAACCTTCTGGAATGCTGATTTTTTATATAATTTTTCCGGGATTTTTCTGGCAGTTCTCGTAATGGGAAAACCTGAAATACAAAAACATCCGAAAACAGATACTGGCACTGGGGTGCACTGAGTTAATAGGTTAGTCCAAATATGATCAAAAGTGTATGG
>LR738711.1:714054448-714065071 GCA_902687465.1 Secale cereale | reverse complement strand
GGAAGCGGCGGCGGCGGCGGAACAGAGATGAGATCGCGAAAAAGAGTTCCCGTCTCAAGGGTTTCGGGAGAAGGTATAAATATATGCCAAAGGGGGGCATCAGACGAGGCTCGGGGGGCCCAGGCGCCCCCCCGGCGCGGCCAGGGGGGCCGCGCCACCACGGCGCCTGGAGCCCTGGTGCCCCCCCCCCCGGCTGTACTTTGGCTACCGGGAACCTTCTGGAATGCTGATTTTTTATATAATTTTTCCGGGATTTTTCTGGCAGTTCTCGTAATGGGAAAACCTGAAATACAAAAACATCCGAAAACAGATACTGGCACTGGGGTGCACTGAGTTAATAGGTTAGTCCAAATATGATCAAAAGTGTATGGAAGTGTATAAATATCATAGCAATATCACCCAAAAGAGGCATGGAGCAAGCAGCAATTATTGATACGTTTTGGACGTATCAACACTACCTCCACAACAAGGGTCACATCCAACCCAGGAAGGGACCTCCACAACAAGTCTCTTGAACCTCTTAAGAGTGTTAGTGGGAATCTCCACCGCATGAATATGTTGATTACCCTCGCAATAAGCGGTTGGATTCTTTAGATTTAAAGATTTCCGAATATGAAGGGAACGTAAAGAACCTCCCGGATTCGAGCTTGACCCCATTAAAATGGTGAATACCAAAGATGGCAATACCTAGATCTATCCATGTATCGTGCCTAGCTAGGGGCGTAAAACGATATCGCTTGTTGGGAGGCAACCCAATTTTATACTTTTTGTTTTTGCTTCTGTTTAGGAATAAATATTGCATCTAGCTTCTGTTTAGATGTGGTTTTGTGTTTTAATTAGTGTTTGTGCCAAGTAGAACCTTTGGGAAGACTTGTGTGAAGTTTATATGATCGTGCTGTGAAAAACAGAATCGTTAGCGCTCGCTAGAATGGTCACCAGATTTTGCTGGAGCGTGATATTTAGTTGATTCTTTTTGCAGATAATTAATAGACAAATTCCTCACGTTTACCAGTTTATTTCAATTTTATTGGAGTTACAGAAGTATGCGAACTCATGGTGACCTTCTTCTTCGGCGTCCATAAGAGACTTGTCTCAATTCGGCGTCCATAAACTCTGAATTGGCCTACAAGTTTAATACGAAAGGATTGTTGCATTACCGCAAATTAGATGAAGAAATGAGAATTGTCTAATGGAAATTACCATTTGTTTGAACCAATAGATGAAACCGGGAAAACCACCTCCTTGAATTGTGGGAAGCTCATACTCTTCGATGGATTCCTTTTGGATCACCGCTCCATCTGAAAATTTGGCGACGTATCGACTGTATCGCAAAATATACGGGAATAAGAGTAGTTCAAAGGAATAATAAGTTGCGAAACAATGTACCGCGAGAACTTACGCGATGTATGGCCGCACTTCTGTTAGGTTGGTGAAGATATACAACGAAATGGTCCGCCATTCTTCGACATCCAAAGAATAGGGAGTAGTAGTACCGGCTGGTGCGAGCTTCCCATTGAATAGGTTGAGGTTGGATCCACACTTTTTAGGGTCGCCAGCATTGTACCGAGACTTTGGATTATGCAAATGACGATTTTTGGCTTCGTCGTCTCCTTAGTAATGAATGCCTCGGCCATCGATGCTTCAATTCGATGTTTATTTTTACATTTTGCTCGGAGCATCTTCTGCATCCTCTCAGTTGCGTCGCACCAACGATTTTGCATGGGCCCCCCCAATCTTGCCTCGGTCGGGAGATGCAAAATCAAGTGTTGCATTGGATTAAAGATGCTCGGCAGAAAGATCTTCTCTAACTTGCAGATTAACTTCGATGCCAACTCTTAAATTTCTTCTAGCACGGCAGGCAATAGTTCTTTCGCACAAAGAACACAGAAGAAATAGCTCGGCTCTTCCAGTACCAGCCATTCATCCTCAGGGATGAAGCCACGTGAAATCACGGGCATTACCCGCTCAATCCATATGTGCCAATCATGACTCTTGAGACCAAATATTTTCAATTTCTCAAGATTCGCTCCCCTCTTTAGATTTGGTGCATAACCATCGGGGAACATCAACTGCATTTTCATCCACAAGATAATTTCCCTCAAAGTTGGCCTTCCAAGATTGAACCATGCCTTTGGCTTCGTCCAGTTCTTCTTTCCTTTCGGTTCTTGCATGTTTTGTAACGGTCTATCACATAGCGCCTCCTGATCGACTCTAGCCTCAGTATTATCCTTTTACTTCCCCTCTATGCCGAACAATGTACTAAAAAGTGCCTCGGAAATATTCTTTTCCGTGTGCATCACATCGATGTTGTGTGGGCAAAGGAGGCCTTTGAAGTAAGGTAGATCCCACAAGCAGGTCTTGTGAGTCCAGGCGTGTTTCAAATTATACCCCTGGAAACACACTGGACGCTCTGGATCTTTCTCGAGAGCGTTTAACTGATCTAGGGTCTCTTGGCCTGTCAACGGAGGTGGTGCAGAGTTTTTGAGAACTCTACCTTTCATGAAGTTCTTCTTGTATTTCCTGAACTTATGGCGAGGATCCAGGAACTTTCTATGCAAGTCGAAGCAAGAAAACTTGCCACCCGCCTACAGCCAACGAAACTCAAGAGTTGTTTTGCATATGGGGCACGGGAACCTTCCATGCACACACCAGCCAACGAATAGCGCATACGCCGGCAAGTCATGTGTCGAGTACATGTACCAGACACGCATTATGAACTTCTGTCTGTTAAAGGCGTCGTATATCTTGAACCCATTATCCCAAGCTTCTTGCAATTCATCCTTAAGCAGCTGCATGTACACATTCATATTCTTCCCCGGATATTTCGGCCCTGGAATTATCAATGTCAGGAAAATGTTCTTTCTTTGCATAATCTGTCCAGGGGGGAGATTGAGTGGAAAGATAAATACAGGCGAACAGCTATATTGGGTTGCTATCAGACCAAACACACTGAACCCATCGGTGCTAATGCCGACTCGAGGATGCCTTGGATCTGCCGCTTTTTCCGCATATAATGCATCAAACTGCTTCCACGCTTCATCATCCGATGTGTGTACCATCATCAGATTCCCATCTCCATCTAGTTCGGTTCTTTTGCCCTCTTTGTGCCATGTCATCTATCTGGCCGTCTCTTAGAACATGAAAAGATGTTGAAATCTTGGTACGATTGGCATATATCGAAGAACATTAACCGGTATTTTGGTCTGCGTCTTCTCACCCATACTGTTGTCTACCAGGATATACATGGAAGACATGTAAATGGGTTAATGGTTCAAGTCCGCATACTCAAGCCTAAATTGTCGCCGTCCTTGGAACGGGGGTACGCAGACTTGCCTGCCTGCGGCCTGTGGCATAGCTCCATCAGCGGCCTGGTACGGCCCAACTTTAGCAACCGCAACTCAAGACCCTCGCGAGGGGCCAAGCCTCGCGAGGCGGGTGATAGCAAGACCTTCCTGGCGGCAGTCTCCCTAGGTTAGCTCCTGAGGAGCAGAGATATCTATGCAAGGTGCACCTCGCGAGGTTCGCGTGACGTGAGCCATGACGTCCAAGGCCAGGCGGGCACCAGCGGGCGTAGTGTACCAGTTTCCCCTTTGGTGCTAAGGGAGCAAGCGCAGGCGCGGAGTCCCGAGGAATCAGGAAAAGGTTTCCATAACGGTGCAACAAGACCTAGTATCATCAGGGCGGCATAATGGAGGTCATCATGGGCCCAGCGCGGTGTCACCACCAGAGCCTTGGGCAGGCGAAGACCACTTTTGTCAGGATAACTTGTACTAGTTGTTCCCCTTCAAATTTGGGCGTTGTGGGATCCCTTCCCGCTGATATTTGGGAAGAGGACCAAGGACACTATGAGTAGTACCTAGCCACCACCATAGAGGAGGGATCGAAGGGATCAGATCTGATCAGATTAGAGGACAATCGAAGAGAGAGAGAGAGAGAGGGGGGGAGATCCATTCCACCCTACACACCACAAGCTCATCCGAGCCTAAGAACACCTCTCCTCCGGAGGTTGTTCATCCCTTGTACTAGTTCATCCTCAGCCCCACGAGGTAATCCACCACACACACTGGAGTAGGGTATTACACCGCAAGGTGGCCGAAAATAGTATAATCCTCTGTGTCCCCTGTTCTTTGAGTTCGTCGAGCTAGGCTGTGGAACCATAGGGCGAGTGCGCTGGGGAGAGATTGTTCTTTCGTGCGCACCCCAGAGTTCGAACCTCTCAAGGGTTTGCGGAACTCGAAATCCGACATTTGGTGCGCCAGGTAGGGGTGCGGTCAAGCCTCTCTTCCACCTCAGCTCACTACGGCCCAGCGACCCCGATGGCCGACGAGGCGAGGGCTCAAGCCGACCGCTGGGCTGCCTGGCCCGTCCAGGCGACTCCGACCACCTAGGAAGACCTCAACTCCACACTCCAGGTGGCCCACGCGCCACAGGAAGCGGGCGGCGTGGACCAACGCCTCCCGCCCTCACACCACGGCGCGCGCGCGCCGCCGTGCGCTCGTCGTACTACACTGCAGCGACGGTGCCATACACCAGATGGGAGCAGGCGAACCTGCGGGCTGCACTCATCGTGGCCCGGGAGCTGCTACGGTCCAGGTTGGCTGAGGGTGGCCGCGATGTGCTGCTGGAGCACGTGGCCGAACTACTGGACGCAGCCTGCAGAGGTACGCTGCCTTTCTGCTCCATGTCCACGCCTCAGGTTGTGGGGGAAGCGCGCGCAAGGCCCCGGCAAGCAAGCGCGTCCCCTGGAGCGCCAGGAGGGTCGGGCGGTGCCAACATGGACCCTGGCGCAGCCGTCCCAGCCTCGACAACGCCGTCACCAGGAGTGGCAGCAGCACTGCCATGAGGACACGCTAGGATGCCACCCAGCAGCCACTGGGGCCAGGTGCCACGGTTAATGGCTCAAGGCGCGAGGCACCCAGGCGATGGCTCTGGCAGAGCAACCACGGAGGCCTACGTGCCTCACATGGTGAACCTGGAGTACACGCCGAGGGAAGGCCTTGAGTCGTTCCCTGGGCCAGGATGGGATGGCGGGATGCCCGAAGCGGAGGCCTCCCGCGAGTTGCCTGAAGGCTTCACCGACCCCTTTAGCAACGATGACGACAGGGTACAATCAGTAACTCGGGAGTAGGCGTACACTAACCATGCGCTGCAGGACAACTAGCCCGCGACAGCAGTCGGAGACCCCAGGGCGGCGGCCCCACTCCATGCGGGAGTGGCGCTCTGGGGACTGTGCGGGAGGAGCCCGAAGCCAGAGCCTTCCCCGCGCTGCATGGAGCAAGGCGCTGCATGGAGGTAGGTCCTCTGCCGGGGTAGGCGCCGGAGGGCCCTCCCCCAGCAGAGGGCCCGTGGTCGCCGAGGATGCCGCTAGCGTCCTCCTTGCCCCTTGGTATCGTCCTCGTTTCCAGACGCCCCAACACTGGTCGGGAGCGGCGCAGGGTGGGGCCCTCGCCTCGCGATATGAAGCAAGGCTCATGCTTGTGAAGGTCTCCGCCCGTGACACTCTCACATAATAATGAGTGGGGCTGTACACGCCTCGGAGTCTCCAGAGAGCCGCCCTCGGGCCTCGAGGGCTCCCGCCCACGTCCTAGTGGAAGCACCATGCTCCGCGCTGGCCGTCGACACTGTCCCCCAATGACTATGGTCACAACCAGTGAATGCACTTAGCTCCACGCTGGTGGAAGACAAGAAGACTAGCTAGGTGTCGGACGTGGCCATTTGCTTTCATCCCCTTTTTCTGTAACTCGATTCGCTGTGCCTTTTGAGTTGAACTCGGAGTCTCTTTTCTGCCAAGCCTTGGGAGGATCTTCTCGTGTTCATGTTGATTTCTTGCATTTTGGTTGCATGCTTTACTTCTTTTTGAGGCTCGTGTCCACCACCCCTCCCCTAGCAAGCACCTCACAGGCGGAACTGGGTGTGGTATAGGCACGTCAACCCTGCTTGGACAAGTCTGGGCGACGGAGAGCACCCTAGGATCAGGAGTACCACTGTCGCGGCATCGCCACGCGCACACCCTGCCTTGACCTGGCACTCGCTCCTCGCGAGGCTTCCTCGGGCGAATCAGCGGGCCCCTCAAGAGTCCTAAAATCAAGTGGGCCACGAAGAGGCTCCTCCAGGAGGAAGATATATCTGCCTCCTTAGGACACGCCCAGGGCACGCTAGGATCAAGGTGAGTCTTAGCCACGACCTCGCTCAGGGGCTCACAAGTCAGGAAGGCAAGTCCCACGTCAAGCTTAAAGAAAGAACATTAATTTACATACACCAGGGGGCCTCCCATCCAAAATGCTCCCATGCCTTGCGGGGCTGTGCCCAAGTCTCTCGATGCAGGTTCAAACGAAGTAGTATGGGCACAACCCGACGTGCTGCCCACGGCGACACCCTAATCACTCTCGTACGCGCTGCTAGCGTCGTCGCCAGCGTCGTCTTCACCATCGTTGACCACACCATCTTTGTCCACTGCAACCACCGCCTCGTCGTCTTTAGTGGCGAACGCCCTGACCAAGGCATCCACGTGGTCATCTACCCAGTGTGCCAGATTGTCCCGGATAGCCGTGGGCACAGGGGCTATGGCGGCATCGAAGTCAAAGTGAGGGGCGAGGTTTTGAAGATGACTGAAGTCGCGCGAGAACGCACGCCCAAGGAGGCCCTGACTCTTCTCCTTGACGAGCTCAAGAGCCCTCGCGGCCTGGCTCTCCAGGCGCGCCACAACTTCGGTAAAGAAGCCAAGATGGCCAGCGTAATCCTCTGCGTGGGGGTGAGGGACGCTCTCCTCGCAGATGGCCCCAAGTGCTCGATTAGCCTTCACCCTGAGATCCTGGAGCATGGGGGCATGCTTGTGCTACAATATCTGTCGACGACAAGCCTCCTCTTTCTTTTGTTGCGCAAGGACTGCAACTTCGTCAACTTGTCGCTAGAGCAAGGCAAGGTCGGCCCGCGCGGAGGCCAGTTCGGCCTGAGCAGAGGGCTGGGCCGCCGCGGCGGTCCTCTTGCGCTGCTCTGCCTCATCTAGCCTCGTCCTGAGGGCAGTAGTCTGATGACCCACAAGTGTAGGTTATCTATTGTGGTCCTTTCGATAAGTAAGAGTGTCGAACCCAACGAGGAGCTGAATGAAATGATAGGCAGTTTTCAGTAAGGTATTTTCTGCCAGCACTGAAATTATCGGTAACAGATAGTTTTGTAATAAGGTAATTTGTAGCAAGTGACAAAAAGTAAATGTAAATAAGGTGCAGCAAGATGTCCCAATCCTTTTTGTAGCAAAGTACAAGCCTGGACAAACTCCCGAGGACACAAGTGGATCCAAAGCGCTCCCGAGGACACATGGGAATTTTCGTCAAGCTAGTTTTCATCACGATCATCTGATTCGCGTTCGGTACTTTGTTTATTTGGTATTTGGGTGGACCGGTGCTTGGGTGCTGTCCTTACTTGGACAAGCATCCCACTTATGATTAACCTCTAATGCAAGCATCTGCAACTAGAAAATAAGTATTAAGGTAAACCTAACCATAGCATGAAACAAGTGGATCCAAATCAGCCCCTTACGACGCAACGTATAAACTAGGGTTTAAGCTTCTGTCACTCTAGGGGTCTCGGTGGCCGTCTTATCGGTGGCGATGCAAGAAGCCGGCCACGCCACGGTCGCCCCCCACTCATGGGAATCAGCAGCGAGCGCGGGGCGAACCTTGCTCAACCCTTCCTGGTTAACCACCACTGATCGCTCAAAGGCGAGCTTGAAAACCGAAGGCGCGGGGGCTGGGGCATGGGTTTTCCCCTTTCCCTTCTTCTTCTGGCTCGATGCCATGGCGGCGGGGAGGATTGGCACCGGGCCAGACTAGGGGAGGAGGCCGCTGCTTTCCGAAAGACGGAGGAGCTGTGGGAGCGTGTTGCCAGCGAGGGAGGTGGAGCTATGTAGGCAGCGGCGGCCGTCAAGCCGGGCGGATTTCAAGGCGGCGTGGGGAAGTGGAGACGCCGACGACCAATCAGGTCGCCACGCATCGACCAAGGCCACAGGCGATTAGGGCCCGCGGTGCTTTGCCCTTTCCCCTTTGGTTTCGCCTTGAAGCCAAGTTCGAGCATGCCTTGGGCCTGGGGGCTACTGTCGGCGTCTTGGGAATGGGGGTACCCAGACTTGCCTGCCTGCGGCCTGTGGCGTGGCTCCATCAGCACCCTGGTACGGCCCAACTTCATCAACCGCAACTCAAGACCCTCGCGAGGGGCCAAGCCTCGCGAGGCCGGCGACAGCAAGACCTCCCTGGGGGCAGTCTCCCTAGGCTGGCTCCCGAGGAGTGGAGATATCTATGCAAGGTGCACCTCGTGAAGTTCGCATGACGTGAGGCATGATGTCCAAGGCCAGGCGGGCTCCAGCGGGCGCAGTGTACCAGTTTCCCCTTTGGTGCTAAGGGAGCAAGTGCAGGCGCGGAGTCCCGAGGAATCAGGCAAAGGTTTCCATATCGGTGCAACAAGACCAAGGACTGTCAGGGCGGCAGAATGGAGGTCATCGTGGAGCCCGGCGCGGCGTCACCACCAGAGCCTTTGGCAGGCGAAGACTACTTTTGTCAGGATAACTTGTACTAGCTGTTCCCCTTCAAATTTGGCCGTTGTGGGATCCCTTCCCGCCGATATTTGGGAAGAGGACCAAGGCCACTATAAATAGGACCTATCCACCTCCATAGAGGAAGGATTGAAAGGGATCGGATCTGATCGGATTAGAGGACGATCGGAGAAAGACAGAGAGAGAGAGAGAGAGAGAGAGAGAGAGAGAGAGAGAGAGAGAGAGAGAGAGAGATAGAGAGAGAGAGATGTAGAGAGAGAGAGAGATGTAGAGAGATAGAGAGAGAGATCCATTCCACCCTACACACACACCATAAGCTCATCCGAGACCAAGAATACCTCTCCTCCGGAGGCTGTTCATCCATTGTACTAGTTCATCCTCAGCCCCACGAGGCAATCCACCACACACACTAGAGTAGGGTATTACACCGCAAGGTGGCCTGAACCAGTATAATTCTTTGTGTCTCTTGTTCTTTGAGTTCGTCGAGCTAGGCTGTGGAATCGTAGGGCAAGCGCACTGGGGAGAGAGTGTTCTTCGTGCGCACCCCAGAGTTCGAACCTCTCAAGGGTTTGTGGAACCTGAAATCTGACATAAATAAGGCACATTATTTCTCACAGGCATGCATCTTCTCATCGGGCATCTTAAGAGCACGGAGGATTTTGTCTGATTGGTATAGGTTTGCAGGCAGTACATGGCCTTTGGGCAGAAAGCGTCCATATATTGTCATAATCGCGTCATATCATTCTCTGCCTAAGTTGAATTGAGCCTTAAGAGCCATTATTTATGGGATGGCATCCAGCTGACAAAGCTTAGTGTGCTCATGAAGAGGACGTTTTGAAGACTCCAAAGTTTCATTGAAGGCCTTTGCAGATTCCTCCATCTCGTCATCTGAATCTCGACCATCATCAAAGTTTTGCACCATGTCTTCCATCCCGGTACCATGCTCGTCCGTGCGACGATGAACCACCTCAACTCTGGCACGTTGGGCAGACTCACCATGAAATGTCCATACCGTATAACTGGGCGTAAAACCACTCTTCTGCACGTGTTTGCCCATTTCATATTGTGTCCTCTTTTCCCAATTGTTGCATCGGACACTAGGGGCACTAGTTTTTCGTCTGGCCCTTTGCAAATGCGGCTTTCGCAAACCCCTTGGTTTTTGTTAACCATTCATTGGTAATCTCTTTCTGGCTAGTGTGACCGTGTACATCCATGCACGATCACTCATCTTGCTTAGCTACTGGACAGACAAGAAATATATATAATTCAGCATGTATATTCATCAGTTATTCTAGTTTGTCAATTTTATTACGTCCATGCAACCTACATCTAATAGGTAAAGATAGGTCTTAATCCCACCTGAGTATGTGTAGATTGAGTATGTTCTCCATGCTCTACCCTATTCCGAGACAAAATTTCGGCAGCACCTCCCCGCTGTTCTCCTGATACACGTCTCGGCAAAAAGCCGAGAGAATGTGCTTCCGGGGAACTACAGGGAGGCGCTGATGAAATTTTATATCTGAATGGGGTAGAGCATGGAGAACATACCCAATATACACATACTCGGGCTGTCCGTGGAAATCGCTGGACAATCCGAATGAGTTTTAGTGATAAATATGCAACAGAATGCATATTTATCGATGCAACCCTTTCGGACGGGAGACACATACTGGTTACGCGACTGTAGTTACCTAGCTAGTGTCATTGGCACGAAGGCCGTAACAGAGCAAATAATTAAGGGGGGAGAAGGAGATGTCATTTGTGCTCACCCACGAACATAGGGGCGGAGCTTGTCGAACACCAGACCCTCGCAGCGACGATACAACAACACATTGAAATCGAAAGATGAGTAATATAACATTATTGTTTTGCCATCAACCTAATTAAAATTAAACTAAACTAAGCCTAAACTAAAGTAAATCGAAAAAACAGAAAAAGAAGAAAAAGGAGAGGGCAGCGATGGAGCTCACCAGAGAGAGGGCAGCTATGGCGACGGGCGGCGATGGAGGAGGGCGCGGGTCAGCGGTGGCCATCGAGCGGCGGTGGAGGAGGAGTGCGGGGCGGGGCGGCCTGGAGCG
>LR738711.1:714020454-714054322 GCA_902687465.1 Secale cereale | reverse complement strand
GGTGGTGGGCAACGGGCAGCAGGGGAGACGGGACGGCGGGGACGGGGGGCTCTAGGGCAGGATGGGTGGTGGGGCGGTGGCTGTGCGAGCGCGGGGGCGCGCGGGTGAGAGAGGGGAAGAGCAAGGGGTGGGGTCGGGGAGAGAGGGAGGGGTGGCCGTTAGTGGGCACGTTCTTTGCCGTCTGTCAGCGGACGACAAAGCGGGGGACTGGTGGGCCGTTAGGGTTCGGGCCTCCACTGGACCCCACCCACCTCTTTGTCATCGGCTAGCGGACGGCAAAGAATCTTTACCGTCCTCCTGCCGACGACAAAGAAATGGCTGACGGTAAAGACCATCTTTGCCGCCAGCCACTTCTTTGCCTTCCGCCTTTCATGAGCTGAGGACAAAGACCTTCTTTGTCGTTAGCAAGCTGATGGCAAAGAAATGTCTGAAGGAAAATTCTCTTATTCCAGCAATGACGTCAAGAATAAATTTAAAAATGTGAATTTCAAGAAGATGGAGAAGAAGAATAGTATTGTACCTCAATGATTATGGACCCAATAACGAGTGCAAAGAATTTGGCAGACGAGTAGACCAATGCTGTCAATTTTAGCGCATCAATGACGATGATTTTTGTTGGACCTTCTAGATCAGATACAAACCATCTCTCAAGGAAAGGTGCGTTCTCAAAGACCATAACATGGAACAGCTCAAATGATCTCTTCACAATTAATGTCTTGTTGCGAGGCCAGCAAGACACATAAATCCATCGGAGATTCATCGAGGCAATGTGGAGGCTAATGAACCCATGGATATGCTGTTGACGAAGGTACTCGAGTGCAGTACAGTCATAGAGCAGGTGTTCCATAGCCTTCTTCGATATGCCAATGTCGAAGAGGTTGAGCTGCTTGAGTTGAGGGAGAAGAAGCGCCGGCGTGACATTAATCTGGGGAAAACAGCAGGAGCTAAACCTGGCGCGGCGCAGCGTTGGCGTGAGGCGGAGCATAGACGGCGGCAGAGAGCAACATCATGCAGCTTCAAACATGAGCTCCTCGAGCTGATCTAGGGTGGGGGATAAGAACCACTCGTCGAACTTGGCTTGGACCTTGAAGTTGGTACTGAACATGCAGATGTCAAGGCATCTGGCTGGCCCACGGTGCGATGCAAGGATCTTGGAGACTGTGTCCACGCGTTTGGAATCCCCGTTGGAGAGGTAGTTGTCGATGGTGAGGTCGAGGGCGACGCACCGGCAAAGGGGGCACCACCTCCAGGAGAGCATGGTGGTCCGCAAGACAGATTTGGTTGGTAGGAGGGTGATGATGACGACCAGGATGTCGTCGGGGAGGCTGCTGATGAAGTCCAGGCTCGCCAAATGCGATTTTAGCTCGAGTCGCCTCCGCTTGTTCGATGCCTCATCGTCCATCTCTGCTAGCGGTGATGCCGGTGTACACGTGTGTTGGTGTGTGTTGTGTGCTGGGTGTGCGTGTGTGTGTCCTTGCATGCATGCCGCGCGGTGGTGTAGTGTGTGTGTTGTCATAGAGTGTGTAGTAATGTGGAAGAAGTGTGAACTGTGGGGTGCTACTGTGCGTGGTTTCAAGTTTGTTTATTTCACCCCGTGTCAGATGACTTGATACATCTCCGTCATATCTATAATTTTTTATTATTCCATGCCAATATTATACAACTTTCACATACTTTTGGCAACATTTTATATGATTTATTGGACTAACATATTGATCCAGTGCCCAGTGCTAGTTCCTGTTCTTTGCATGTTTCTGTTTTGCAGAATGCCCTATCAAACGAAGTCCAAATGCGATAAAAAATTATGGAAAATTGTTTTGGAATATATGTGATTATTGGGAGGTGGAATCAACGCAAACAGAGGTCCATGGCCTCCACTAATGTAATGCCCAGGATGGGACTATACCTCCTACGTGTCGAGGCACGACTTAAAGGTATAAGCCCATCCTAGAATGATCTCAAGTTTGGTATCTTTGCACGACTCATGTAAAAGAGGGATTAAATTGCAAAAGAAGATAGTTGGCTTACACTCGCCACTTCACACAATACATTACATAAGCAAATCATCATCCAAAACATCACAACCCGACTACGGGTAAAGATCCAAAAGAAAGATACCAAAACAACATAAAGCCACAGGTCCGGATCGAATCCTAGTAGAAACCACTACTGATCGTCGAAAACGTCTCAAGCAAACGGCCATAATCTTCAACGAGCTCCCAGTGAAGAACTTGAACCAGCTCCTGCATCAAACTCGGCTGAACCTGCATCTGGTGTTGTAGTATCTGTGAGCCACGAGGACTCAGCAATCCCATAACCATGGGTATCAAGACTAGCAAAGCTTGTGGGTAGGAAGAGGTAAAGTGGTGAGGTTGCAGCAGCGGCTAAGCATAATATGGTGGCTAACTTACGAGTACCAGAATAAGAAGAGCATCTACGCAAACGGTCGCAAAAGTAGTGATCGCTAAAGATCCTGAACTACATACGAGTCAAACATAACCCCACCGTGTTCTCTTCTCAAAGTGAAAAGAGACGGTCACGGTTACTCACACAGTTGTGTGTTTTACTTCGGATCATCAGTCAAGTTTTCTACAACCGGACATTAACAAATTCCAATCTGCCACATAACCGCGGGCACGGCTTTCGAAAGATCATAACCCTGCAGGGGTGTTCCAACTTAGCCCATCACAAGCTCTCACGATTAGCTGAAGTGATAAATATAATATCATCACCCCTTATCTTAGGGAAAAACCGATCAGGCTCGGAATCCCTGTAGCACAAGTCATTTCGACAATGGTAAAACAAGTCCAGCAAGACCTCCCGGCGTGCCGACACCCTGATAGTAGCCGCGCGCATCTCGTCTCAGGCCACGTCCGGATGAGCGCTACGTACAGTACCGAAGACCCCAGATAACTGGGTGGTACCGCAAGTGACTCTAGTTTGGGACCAACACCATCAGCACTGGCCCCCCTGCTATGTAGAATTAAGAATCCTCGGGGACGAGACCCCCTATGCAATTTTAATTATTTAATTAAGTTGTTATTATGAGCAAATTAAAACCAATGTTGGGCCTTGCTGGAGGAGTTTTATTCAAAGTCGAACTGTCAAGGGGTCCCCATTTCACCCATCGTGTAAGGAACGCGAAATCAAGGAACATAATGCCGGTTTATCGGCGCCTAAGGTGTCATGAGTGGAACAAAACACCGAGCAAAAGGCCAAGCCTTCCACCCATGCCCAGTATATAGGTGTGTTAATAATAATTATAGATATTGTGATATATCCAACAACAAGTTCCCTCCTGGAACGAACTTCATCTTCACCTGCAACTAACAACGCTATAAGAGGGGCTGAGCAAGCGGGTAACATAGCCAAACAGTGGTTTTGCTAGGAAGGTTTCAAATGTTAGAGGTTTCATGGCAACAAGGAGAGGCTGACATAAAAGATGGGTAGCGCGACATGTAATAATAGCATCGAGTCAACTAAGCATGGCAATGGTAGTAAAGGTATCCAAGGGTATGATCATCTTGCCTGGGATTCCACAAGGGAGAAGAACGGATCCATGAAGTAGACGAAGCAACACAGTCAAGAGAATCCTCACAACTCCGGAACGAAACCGAAGCTAACAAGAGAAGCAAACCGGAAAGAAACAAACAACACGGTAAACACACAAGCATTAACATGGCATATGATGCACATTCAAGTATGATGCATGTCCGGTTTAAATATGCATGGCATGGCAAAGTGCACAAACAAAACTACAAGTTAAGTGGAGATCAATATGCAACGAGTTGCATATTGACGAAACACCACATGTTAATTATTTAGTTGACTCTCGTTATTATCAAGACAAGATTAAATGTTTTTAACATGGCAAGAGGTGAAGCAAAATAAAACTACACTATTTAGGCATTTTAAATGAGGCCGGAAAATAACAACAACATATCCGGAAAATCCCCATAAGCATGTTTAGTAATTTTTAAAGCAACAACAAACACACATTATAATGTTGTTAACATGATGCGGATGACATGATCAAGTTTATGCAATTATATTAAAGTTGACATGAAGAAGATATGAAGCATGGTCACCGTGGTGGAAGAAAAAGGGTGCCACGGCAACGATCCGAAAATGATGCAACGGCATCATATCAGTTCCAGTAACTCGTTGAGAGTCTGGTGCAAAAGGAAAGATGGCATGAGCGAGTCAAACGAGATGAAAGGTGGGGTGATCCCGTCACCGGGTTCCCACGAGTCGGTGACGAGGCAACCGAGGAACATGACAAAAGGTCGGAACGGGCACGATGCACACAAGGGTAACATCTCATACAACCACATCAAGCATCCACGGTTCATCCACGGGGTCGTCTCGTTATACCTTTGAAGCGTGCGTTTCGGGGCGGTTCGAGACGTAGAGGAAGAAGGCGTTCACGTTCGGAGAGGAAGTAGCCGTTCCGTCGGCGATAGTGGAAGTAGTTGTACTCGCGGTCTTCGGCGACGGTAGTCGTACACGGTCGTAGACGTTCACGGAGCTCGTAGCCGTAGAGGTACACGGGGCGACGGTAGACGTTCGGGTGACAGTAGACGTTCACGTCACGTGTCGTGGTACTTGCGACGTCGGGGTACACGTTATGTAGTGGTACTTGGTGTCGGCGACGGTAGTCGAACTTGACGGATCCGAGCTCTTCGAGGGTCGTCGTGGTACACGCCGCATCGATGTGTAGGGGTACTTGGTCGGGTCATGTAGATGCTCCAGTCGTCATACACGGGTCCACTGTCAATTACACAGTACAAGGCAAAACAAAAAGAACAAGAGCGGCAGCACGTTTGCGTGAAGGGCCACGAGGCCATGGCAGCAAGACAGCACCGAAGGAGGCCGGCAACGAGGTGCCAGAGGCGAGGCCTTGACGAACAGCCGGTGAAGAGGAGGCAGGGGCCCTCGACGCGGGAAGGGCCAGCGGCCATGGCGCTCGCGGAGAAGAGGGAAGGCGGCGGCTGGAGGAGCTGCGGCGTCATGGCGAGGAGGTGCTGCGAGGGCCTTGGCGCGCCGGACGGCGACGGAGGGGCGCGGCTGCTGGCTCCGGTGACCTGGAGCCACGGAGTTGCGGCGCTGGCTCAGGCCAGACGAGGAAGAGGCCGAGGCAGAGGCCTAGAGAAGAGGAGGGGCGCGTCCGCGCGGCCTGGCTGGAGGGGCACCGCGGCGCTGGGGCCCGGTTCCTGGCGCGACGAGGACGGGAAGAGGCGGCTGGAGGGGATCCCCGCGGTGGACGGCGGCGACTGGCGAAGGCGGGCTCGGCCTCGAGAACTCGGGCGTTAGGCGCGAAGGGAGACGAAGTGGCTGCGGGGTGGCTCCTGGCCGGCCGGACCGGCTCGCGGCTGGTGGCTGCTCCAAGGGGCGGGCGCTCGAGGCCGCGGGAATGGTGCGGTGGCGGAGGGGAGATCGGGCAGAGGGAATCGGGGGACGAGGAGAAAGGGCTCGGGGCAATGGGGAATTGGACCGGGCGAGAAGGGTGCGCCCGAGGGTCTCGGGGTGCGGGTCGAACGAGAGAAACGAACGAGGGGAACGGGGTGGCGGCGCACTGAGGAAATAGGGACGAGAGGAGGAGAGCGCTAGGGTTAGGGGGGAAACGGGCCAGGAGGGAATTGGCCAGATGGGCCGGCTGCTGGGAGGAATGGCCTTGGGCCTAGGAGGGAGGAGGAGGCCCAAGAGCCAAGAGGAGGAAAAGCTGGCCTGCGGCTGGGATGGAAAGGGCCTAGAGGCTGAGGGCCTCTCTCTCCTTCTCTAATTCTTTAGCAGTAAAAAATAGAGAGAGAGAGAGCTCAAAAAAAATAAGAAAGGAGGCCATGAACAGAAAATAAAAGATGGAACATTTTTGTAAGGCTTTATGGAATATTACCAACCCAACAAAAATGGTTCCAACAAAATAAGGAAGATATGCAAGTGTGTTTCGGTGGTTCCAAAACAATGGAATATTTAATATAGCTCCCTAATAATATTGAGAGGCTTTCATATGTTATAAAGAGAAGACATCCTTCCCTCGATTTAAATGGACCGAAGGTCCACACGATTTATTTAGGTTGAGATGCAAAAATTAATGACATGATGGCATGATGACATGATGCAATGCAAAAATAAATAACACAAGCACAAAATAAACACACGGGAGAACCCGGACATCTGGAATCTTCTAGAATCTTCTGGGACGCCGGTCTTCGGGCGTCACAACTCTCCCACACTAACAGAGGATCTCGACCCGAGATCCTAGAGATATCACCGGGTAAAAACGGAAGAGGAAGAGGTAAAACAAAGTTGCTTCTTTGACAGACGAGTGAAAACCAAAGAACCTTGAGAGGTTGAACAATCTTGAAAGAAAGAATGCAACGGAGATGAACGAAGATGAAAACTCCGTTAGAAAAGAGGAACAAGGAACATAACAAGAACCTTGTAGGTTGAAAGACATGAAGCAAGAGCTTACGAACCAAAAGAATATGAAACCGCAATGGTATAGCCAAGGAATAAGAATGACAGAATTCGGACAGCACTCCGTCTGAAAATGGAAGGAAATGAACAAGAACTTGCCAAGTTGGGAAGATACTTGATGAAATGAACAACATATAGCCTCCGAAACAATTGAAAGAATGGCACCAGGGGTAAGAAGGATTCAGACAGCACTCCGGTTGAAAATGGAAAAACTTAGATAAGATGAGAGAACTAGAATGTAGGTGACAACATTCCTGTTAAATAGACAAGCAAGGGAAGAATATTATTCTCGATAAAAACGAGATGATGGTTTGGAGAGAGCAACATCACAATGCCTCCGGAATGAAAGAATAACATGCAAATCAATGAAAGAAATGAATGGAGAAGAAAAAGACAACTTCTCCCACGAATGAGTTAGGAAAACCTCCTTACAAAGAAGGGTTGAGTGGGGTTGATGGAAAAATCAACAACAAAACGAATAAGCTTGATGTGGGCTTATGGAAAACATCTCAAAATTAAGAGGTGACAACCAGCCACTGACGGAAACAAATAATTGGATTGGGATCAGCAAGGATACGAAAAACTTATCTCACCGGGAGGATAATGAAGAACTTGGGTCATTATAAGCACCATAAATAGCAACAATCCTTAGGGAAAGCTTTTAGGTGAAATACAACCCAAGATAACTCCAATGAATAAATTGAAGGGTTGAAAAGATCTCCTGAACAAGGAAAATGATGGTTTTAAATATCTCATTCTTGATAACTCGTGAATCATGAAACACGAAGGAATTGTCAAGAATGACATAACACCACCTGATAAGATAAGGTAGAAAGGATTGCAATTGGAAGCATGATGAAGAATGCTTGAGCTCCAACAAAAATCTTGATGAAGACTTCGAGGATGAATTAAAACATGATGAACCACCATGAGATTCCGGTAATGAAAGCATGAGAAGTGAAAGACGAAAAGAATAAGATTCAAGGCTTGCGATGAATTAGATGAAGTTGAAATGATATCATTGAAATACTTGGAGCTCCGGAAAACAAGATGAACAACTAGGACCCAGAATATGATATGATGAACAAGCTCCGGAAAAAGAATTAAATCACCTTGAAGGAATAAGAATAAGAATTATGTCATGCATATCCTTCACCAATTTAAATTGATGACAACCAAAGGCTTTGGCATACTACTTATTCTTGTTGGAAAGAATTAAGAGAGATCTCGCACAAGCTTGGGTAATCTTCAACGAACCACCGGTAGGATTGTGAAAAGAACAAATGAATTAAAACGGTAACAACGGAAGAGTAATCTTGAATGAACCACCGTAAGAATATGGAGGCGAACGAAGAGACATCAATGAAGAATAGTGGGAGGACGAAGTTGCAAACTGAGAGCGAAGAAATATGTTGAAATGATGGCCTTCGGAGGAACACAAAGAAAAGAATTCATGAAATGCTTCGAACGGTATAAAAAATAATTCCTCACAATCGAAACAATAATGAGGATGGCAAGAAGCTGGAACCACGAATCTGGAGAAGAGAACGGCCAAGATTTAAGAGAAACACTTCTCCGATCTTCAAATGTTGAAAATGAAGACGAGAAAAGCCATGAAGAATTTCGAGATACTCCGAACGAATGACAAGAGGAAGGTGGAGCAAAAGATGGGAATAATTGAAAACAAGCTTGGAGAAGGCATGTGACTGATGGAGATCATTCTTACGTCACACTTTGAAAAGAATTTTCCGGAAAAAGAAGAGTCAGGTAAGATCCTGGAAAAGACCTGTGGGTTAGGGCCCACTAAAGAAATCACCGTTGGAAAAGATTGCTTGAGAGATATTGCACCGGTTGAATTAAATGGCTTGAATAAGATAACAATCTCAAAATAGCATGAGCGGATTAAGAATGGAATTATGAGTCTTCAGAGGTACCTTCAACGCTCCGGATAAGAATAGGAGAGTTGAATGAATAAGAGAGCCTTCGGATAAGAAATTCCCACACGGGAAAACATGTGAAAGAAGAGGCACAGATATGATCAAAACGGAAGCTTGGATTACATCCACCGGCAGAATTTGAGAACAAAAGAATGATGAACTTGAAGCTCTTGAGCATCTTCACGATAATCACCGGATAAGAACATTGATGGAAAAGAATGAAGAAACATCACATGAATAAAATGGATATTTCATTTGAGAATTCTAGCTCCAAGAAGAAGAAGGGTGGGAGGGTGGGGAAACAAGACAACTTGGAATGAATGAAACAGACAAATCGTCAGATTTCTGAATGGCGTCTGTATGGAATAACTTGAAGAGAAGGCACACCGGTTGAAAAAGGATTTAACATGACCATCTCGATGATTAAGAAGGACTAGCACTCCCATAGAAATATGAGAACACCAATTAGGAAAGGTATGGAATCAACATTTGACATCGAAGCAACTCGAATACCAGAATCAATCAAAACAAAGGATAGATATGCAACATGATCTTCACAATATCATCCGAACAGAGAATTGAACGAATGAATTCCGTAGGTACATCAACTCGTCGAGAAGCCACTTGGAGAACAAAATGAAAATAAAAATAAACAAGGAGCAAAAGAACAAATACAAGATAGAAGCTTCGTTCGACATCTTCGTGCTGAAAGCTCATGGAACGTGTTACAAAAGGGTTTTGCAATCCCCGGATCAGCATAGCCAAGGACCCTTTAAGATGCAACTCCTGATCGGAACAAGTCCATAAAACCACTTCACTCAATGTAGAACCCCGAACTTCATATCGAGCATCCGTTGGAAGAATGCCTAGAACTACTGTATGAACCCACCTATAGATTTCCGAAAGTTTCCAGTTATGCAATCAGGTGTTGGGGATACACGGGAAGCACCGCGCAATCAACTCTAAACCTACATCCAGGCGTATCCATCCTTCAACTCATAACCAGTCTTTCTCGGAAAATGTTTACCTCGAACCTTCGAAACGCATCCACTATACAAGCTATGGCAATACTCCCGAACTACCTCCCCAGTACTGGGTGATGTCGGGGTTATCTTGCCACTAACCGCATAGGAGAGTTTTCGATGTCGGCCGTCTTAAGTATTCTAGTACTGCCGCGATGGATTTGTGACGACAACACCTCGGAGCTCAACTCCCCGGGACACTGCCACAACCCCTAATGACAGGAGGCATCGAGAACAATGTTCTCGTCACAAAGACATCGAAACAATCCAAACAATACTCGCGAGATCCTAAAAAAAATTGGTGCAATTTTTGAAAGTAGAAGAGATAAGAGTAATCGTCAGGAGTCCTCACCAGAATGAAAAGAGATGAGAAGCAAAGAAATCCTACTCTCCGATATATATATAGGACTCAAAACATTTTCAGTGTGTCCCTAGACTCAACCGTCAATGATTCGATCAATCAGTGGGGGCTTCTAGGTCGGAGAAGGCTCTGATACCAACTTGTAATGCCCAGGATGGGACTATACCTCCTACGTGTCGAGGCACGACTTAAAGGTATAAGCCCATCCTAGAATGATCTCAAGTTTGGTATCTTTGCACGACTCATGTAAAAGAGGGATTAAATTGCAAAAGAAGATAGTTGGCTTACACTCGCCACTTCACACAATACATTACATAAGCAAATCATCATCCAAAACATCACAACCCGACTACGGGTAAACATCCAAAAGAAAGATACCAAAACAACATAAAGCCACAGGTCCGGATCGAATCCTAGTAGAAACCACTACTGATCGTCGAAAACGCCTCAAGCAAACGGCCACAATCTTCAACGAGCTCCCAGTGAAGAACTTGAACCAGCTCCTGCATCAAACTCGGCTGAACCTGCATCTGGTGTTGTAGTATCTGTGAGCCACGAGGACTCAGCAATCCCATAACCATGGGTATCAAGACTAGCAAAGCTTGTGGGTAGGAAGAGGTAAAGTGGTGAGGTTGCAGCAGCGGCTAAGCATAATATGGTGGCTAACTTACGAGTACCAGAATAAGAAGAGCATCTACGCAAACGGTCGCAAAAGTAGTGATCGCTAAAGATCCTGAACTACATACGAGTCAAACATAACCCCACCGTGTTCTCTTCTCAAAGTGAAAAGAGACGGTCACGGTTACTCACACAGTTGTGTGTTTTACTTCGGATCATCAGTCAAGTTTTCTACAACCGGACATTAACAAATTCCAATCTGCCACATAACCGCGGGCACGGCTTTCGAAAGATCATAACCCTGCAGGGGTGTTCCAACTTAGCCCATCACAAGCTCTCACGATTAGCTGAAGTGATAAATATAATATCATCACCCCTTATCTTAGGGAAAAACCGATCAGGCTCGGAATCCCTGTAGCACAAGTCATTTCGACAATGGTAAAACAAGTCCAGCAAGACCTCCCGGCGTGCCGACACCCTGATAGTAGCCGCGCGCATCTCGTCTCAGGCCACGTCCGGATGAGCGCTACGTACAGTACCGAAGACCCCAGATAACTGGGTGGTACCGCAAGTGACTCTAGTTTGGGACCAACACCATCAGCACTGGCCCCCCTGCTATGTAGAATTAAGAATCCTCGGGGACGCGACCCCCTATGCAATTTTAATTATTTAATTAAGTTGTTATTATGAGCAAATTAAAACCAATGTTGGGCCTTGCTGGAGGAGTTTAATTCAAAGTCGAACTGTCAAGGGGTCCCCATTTCACCCATCGTGTAAGGAACGCAAAATCAAGGAACATAATGCCGGTTTATCGGCGCCTAAGGTGTCATGAGTGGAACAAAACACCGTGCAAAAGGCCAAGCCTTCCACCCATGCCCAGTATATAGGTGTGTTAATAATAATTATAGATATTGTGATATATCCAACAACAAGTTCCCTCCTGGAACGAACTTCATCTTCACCTGCAACTAACAACGCTATAAGAGGGGCTGAGCAAGCGGGTAACATAGCCAAACAGTGGTTTTGCTAGGAAGGTTTCAAATGTTAGAGGTTTCATGGCAACAAGGAGAGGCTGACATAAAAGATGGGTAGCGCGACATGTAACGATAGCATCGAGTCAACTAAGCATGGCAATGGTAGTAAAGGTATCCAAGGGTATGATCATCTTGCCTGGGATTCCACAAGGGAGAAGAACGGATCCATGAAGTAGACGAAGCAACACAGTCAAGAGAATCCTCACAACTCCGGAACGAAACCGAAGCTAACAAGAGAAGCAAACCGGAAAGAAACAAACAACACGGTAAACACACAAGCATTAACATGGCATACGATGCACATTCAAGTATGATGCATGTCCGGTTTAAATATGCATGGCATGGCAAAGTTCACAAACAAAACTACAAGTTAAGTGGAGATCAATATGCAACGAGTTGCATATTGACGAAACACCACATGTTAATTATTTAGTTGACTCTCGTTATTATCAAGACAAGATTAAATGTTTTTAACATGGCAAGAGGTGAAGCAAAATAAAACTACACTATTTAGGCATTTTGAATGAGGCCGGAAAATAACAACAACATATCCGGAAAATCCCCATAAGCATGTTTAGTAATTTTTAAAGCAACAACAAACACACATTATAATGTTGTTAACATGATGCGGATGACATGATCAAGTTTATGCAATTATATTAAAGTTGACATGAAGAAGATATGAAGCATGGTCACCGTGGTAAGGGAAAAAGGGTGCCACGGCAACGATCCGAAAATGATGCAACGGCATCATATCGGTTCCGGTAACTCGTTGAGAGTCCGGTGCAAAAGGAAAGATGGCGTGAGCGAGTCAAACGAGATGAAAGGTGGGGTGATCCCGTCACCGGGTTCCCACGAGTCGGTGACGAGGCAACCGAGGAACATGACAAAAGGTCGGAACGGGCACGATGCACACAAGGGTAACATCTCATACAACCACATCAAGCATCCACGGTTCATCCACGGGGTCGTCTCGTTATACCTTTGAAGCGTGCGTTTCAGGGCGGTTCGAGACGTAGAGGAAGAAGGCATTCACGTTCGGAGAGGAAGTAGTCGTTCCGTCGGCGATAGTGGAAGTAGCTGTACTCGCGGTCTTCGGCGATGGTAGTCGTACACGGTCGTAGACGTTCACGGAGCTCGTAGCCGTAGAGGTACACGGGGCGACGGTAGACGTTCGGGCGACGGTAGACGTTCACGTCACGTGTCGTGGTACTTGCGACATCGGGGTACACGTTATGTAGTGGTACTTGGTGTCGGCGACGGTAGTCGAACTTGACGGATCCGAGCTCTTCGAAGGTCGTCGTGGTACACGCCGCATCGACGTGTAGGGGTACTTGGTCGGGTCATGTAGATGCTCCAGTCGTCATACACGGGTCCACTGTCAATTACACAGTACAAGGCAAAACAAAAAGAACAAGAGTGGGAGCACGTTTGCGTGAAGGGCCACGAGGCCATGGCAGCAAGACAGCACCGAAGGAGGCCGGCGACGAGGTGCCGGAGGTGAGGCCTTGACGAACAGCCGGCGAAGAGGAGGCAGGGGCCCTCGACGCGGGAAGGGCCAGCGGCCATGGCGCTCGCGGAGAAGAGGGAAGGCGGCGGCTGGAGGAGCTACGGCGTCATGCCGAGGAGGTGCTGCGGGGGCCTTGGCGCGCCGGACGGCGATGGAGGGGCGCGTCTGCTGGCTCCGGCGACCTGGAGCCACGGAGCTGCTGCGCTGGCTCGGGCCAGACGAGGAAGAGGCCGAGGCAGAGGCCTGGAGAAGAGGAGGGGCGCGTCCGCGCGGCCTGGCTGGAGGGGCACCGCGGCGCTGGGGCCCGGTTCCTGGCGCGACGAGGACGGGAAGAGGCGGCCGGAGGGGATCCCCGCGGCGGACGGCGGCGACTGGCGAAGGCGGGCTCGGCCTGGAGAACTCGGGCGTCAGGCGCGAAGGGAGACGAAGTGGCTGCGGGGTGGCTCCTGGCCGGCCGGACCGGCTCGCGGCTGGTGGCTGCTCCAAGGGGCGGGCGCTCGAGGCCGCGGGAATGGTGGGGTGGCGGAGGGGAGATCGGGCAGAGGGAATCAGGGGACGAGGAGAAAGGGCTCGGGGCGATGGGGAATCGGACCGGGCGAGAAGGGTGCGCGCGAGGGTCTCGGGGTGCGGGTCGAACGAGAGAAACGAACGAGGGGAACGGGGTGGCGGCGCACTGAGGAAATAGGGACGAGAGGAGGAGAGCGCTAGGGTTAGGGCGAAAACGGGCCAGGAGGGAATTGGCCAGATGGGCCGGCTGCTGGGAGGAATGGCCTTGGGCCTAGGAGGGAGGAGGAGGCCCAAGATCCAAGAGGAGGAAAAGCTGGCCTGCGGCTGGGATTGAAAGGGCCTAGAGGCTGAGGGCCTCTCTCTCCTTCTCTAATTCTTTAGCAGTAAAAAAAATAGAGAGAGAGCTCAAAAACCACCTTCTTTGGGGACAGTTGCTGCAGAGGACTCCCAGCTCCAGTAGAGGAATAAGCAGTTGGGCTAATTCCATCATTCTCCTTCCAAGTTCCCTGGAACAGTTCTTTGCAACAGGGTGCGTGAGAAGTTATGCAATTTTCAGGTATATGGAAAGTGATAGATTCTTCAGAATTACAGTTTGCAGTCAACAGAGTCCATAGTTCAGATTTCAACAGGTGCATAACCCTGCCAAACTTGTCAGGTGTTAACAGAAGGTGGATTATGAAATTAAACCAACTTATTAGGATCTCAATCTTGAAAGAATTAACTGCACCCTGTGTCGCAGGAGCAAAGTTCTGAATCTAGAGGCCCAAACCTTCTTCAGAGATTAAATGAGCACCATCAATAACATTTAGAGCATGTGCTTCAGCAATGATTTTGAAATCATAAGAATTTGGTGAAGAAGGTGTAGAGTGGGGACCATATGTACCTTGTTTGTCACCTAGTGAGGAATTTCCCACCTCTATGGGCTCATTCTCTTTTCCTTTGAGAGTAGTTCTGTCTACCTCCTCTCTAGTACCAGGTAACATAGTAACAGGACTCATGTCAGTCATCATCTCTGGGATTGGTTGTTCACTGATAGGTGTCCCCACTAGAGCAAGGGCTGTAGAGCCCCCCTCATTTGCAGTCTTAGCTTCAGATTGTTCCCCTTTATTGTGATAAGTATCCATGGTGTGTAACTGTGTGTCTCAACCACTTGTGGGAGCAAAAGAGGTGGAGCCTGAACTTGTTGTGGCTGCTCAAAAACCACGTGAGGCAAAACTGGCCCCTGTTGGGAAAAGTCCATCTCCAAGTTGGCATCGATAGCTTGCTCTGCTTCCTCTGGGTCTGCTTGATAGGCTAGAGCAATGTTGTGTAAACCCATACCCAAGTGTACTCCAGGAACGCCCTGATTAACTTGTTCACTGGCAGAATGTGTAATGGAGTAAAATCCCTCTGAAAGGGAAACTGTAGTGGTGATGCTACTGTTAGGAGCACCATCTTCAGGAACTACTGGGATCTCAGCTTGCTGTATTACAGGAACTGGTTGATTTTGTTGTGGGAATGCCCGGTGATCATTATCATCTGGTCCATCCCACTAGTCCCAGTCACCATTGTTAGCTTGATTGATGTTGTCCTGGTCATGGTTCATTGGCATAGGTTGGAACCCAGGGAAGTCATTTGCATGTTGCGGTACAGGGTGTGGGTCCACCCCAGGAGGAGGGAATGGATCTTCATCAACTGGACCCTCACCTAGCATCTCACTCCACAAAATCTCAATAGAGCCGGTCCACGACTCTTCCTCAAAGGATTCACCTTTAGACCATCTAACACTCAGGGATATCAGTAAGTTCAGTGACTCTAGCTTGATTTTCCCTCACAGAGCATCCTCTCTTTCCCAACTAATTATTCGGCCACATTTAGAAATAGCACTAGAGACTTTTTCAGTATTACAGTTATCAAAAGGCACTCTCAAGAACAGCAGCCAGCAGGTGTGATTGAAATGAACTCGACACCAGTTTCTACCATGGTTATACTTGGTAAAAGAGATGAACACGTGATGACCCACAAGTGTAGGGGATCTATCGTAGTCCTTTCGATAAGTAAGAGTCTCGAACCCAACGAGGAGCAGAAGGAAATGACAGGCAGTTTTCAGTAAGGTATTTGCTGCAAGCACTAAAATTATCGGTAACATATAGTTTTGTGATAAGGTAATTGGTAGCAAGTGACAAAGGGGTAAAAGAAAATAAGGTGCAGCAAGATGGCCTAATCCTTTTTGTAGCAAAGGACAAGCCTGGACAAACTCTTATATGGAGGAAAGCGCTCCCGGGGACACATGGGAATTATCGTCAAGCTTTCATCACGATCATCTGATTCACGTTCGGTACTTTGATAATTTGGTATGTGGGTGGACCGGTGCTTGGGTGCTGTCCTTACTTGGACAAGCATCCCACTTATGATTAACCTCTAATGCAACCATCCGGAACTACAAAAGAAGTATTAAGGTAAACCTAACCATATCATGAAACATATGGATCCAAATCAGCCCCTTATGAAGCAACGCATAAACTAGGGTTTAAGATTCTGTCACTCTAGCAACCCATCATCTACTTATTACTTTCCAATACCTTCCTCTAGTCCCAAATAATGGTTAAGTGTCATGTAGTCGACGTTCACATGACACCACTAGAGGAGAGACAACATACATCTCATCAAAATATCAAACGAATACCAAATTCACATGACTACTTATAGCAAGACTTCTCCCATGTCCTTAGGAACAAAAGTAACTACTCACAAGACATAATATTGTTCATGATCAGAGGGGTATTAATATGCATAATAGATCTGAACATACGATCTTCCACCAAGTAAACCAACTAGCATCAACTACAAGGAGTAATCAACACTACTAGCAACCCACAGGTACCAATCTGAGGTTTGGGTACAAAGACTGGATACAAGAGATGAACTAGGGTTTGAGAGGAGATGGTGCTGGTGAAGATGTTGATGAAAATAACCCTCCCCAAGATGGGAGAGTTGTTGGTGATGACGGCGGTGACAATTTCCCCCTCCCGGAGGGAAGTATCCCCGGCAGAATAGCTCTGCCGGAGCCCTAGATTGGTTTCCGCCAAGGTTCCGCCTCGAGACGGTGGCGTCTAGTCCCGAAAGCCTCCTTCTGATTTTTTCTAGGTCAAAACACCTCATATAGGAGAAGATGGGCATCGGGGGACCATCGTTTGGCCCACGAGACAGGGGGGCGCGCCCAGAGAGGGGGCGCGCCCCCACCCTCGTGGACAGGTGGTGGCGCCCCTGGTGATTCTCTTTCGCCAGATATTTTTTATATTTTCTGAAATTGTGTCCTATGGAATTTTGGAGCTTTTTGAGTTGTGCGGAATAGGTTTCCAGTGTTTGCTCCTTTTCCAGTCCAGAATTCCAGCTACCGGCATTCTCCCTCTTCATGTAAACCTTGTAAAATAAGAGAGAAAATGCATAAGTATTGTGATATAATGTGTAATAACAGCCCATAGTGCAATAAATATCAACATAAAAGCATGATGCAAAACGGACGTATCAACTCCCCCAAGCTTAGACCTCGCTTGTCCTCAAGCGAAAGCCGATATCGAAAAATATGTCCACATGTTTAGAGATAGAGGTGTCGATAAAAATAAAATACGAACATGAGGGCATCATGATCATTCTTATAACAGCAACACATATATATTGTCATATGATTCTTATGCTAAAGTGACAATTCATTCACAATGTTAAGTATGAATCAGAAACCTCATTGAAAACCAACAAACTATGATCTCGGTCATTGAAGCAATTGCAATTTATCGTAACATTGGAAAGAGTCAACATAAGAGCTTTTCAGCAAGCCTACATACTCAACTATCATATAGTCTTTCACAATTGCTCACACTCACGCAATACTTATGGTTATGGAGTTTTAATCGGACACAGAGAAAGATAGGGGCTTATGGTGTTGACTCCCAACCTTTTACCTCAAGGGTAATCTCAACAGTAATAGACCATGATAACTTACATCCAATTGGGTATATATGTCAGGATCTTTCCAACACAGTGTGCTTTCCAAAGGATAAAATGTAAAAAGGAAAGGTGATTTTCACCTTGACTCTTATAAGGCAAGAATAATAGATAGGCCCTTCGTAGAGGGAAGCAGAGGTTGTCATGTGCTTTTATGGTTGGATGCACGAAGTCTTAGCGCAAAAGAACATCACTTTAGATTGCCACTTGTGGTAAGGACCTTTATTATGCAGTCTGTCGCTTTTATTACTTCCATATCACAAGATCGTATAAAGCTTATTTCCTCCACACTAATAAATCATACATATTTTAGCAAGTTTGCAACACGACAAATTACTTGAATGATCTTACTCAATCCATATGTAGGTATGGTGGACTCTCATGGCAAAACTAGGTTTAAGCATGTACGAAAGCACAAGTAGTATCTCTACTTGGTGCGAGGAGTTTTGGCTAGCATGAGGGGGAAAGGCAAGCTCAACATGTTGAATGATCCATGACAATATACTTTATTTTAGATATAAGAAAACATAACCCATTATGTTGTCTTCCTTGTCCAACATCAACTCCTTAGCATGTCATATTTTAATGAGTGCTCACAATCATAAAAGATGTCCAAGATAGTATATTTCTATGTGAAACCTCTCTTTCTTTATTACTTCCTATTAATTGCAACGATGACCAAAACTATGTTTGTCAACCCTCAACAACTTCCACTCATCATACTCTTTATATGTGAAGTCATTACTTCCCATAAGATCAATATGATCTCTTTGAAACTTTTTATATTTTCTTTTATTCTATCATGACCAAAGTGAGGAAATCAAGCCCTTGACTTAACACTAATCTTTATTATATAGCTCGCGGACTCGATTACAAAGTGTAAAGATCATAAAGCAAAAGCTCACAACTAGATCATGCTAACTTTATTCTACTAGATCAAGATATTACCAAAAGGATAGAACTAAGAAAAACGGTAAAGATAGGAGTGTGATGGTGATACGATACCGAGGCAGCTCCCCCAAGCTTGGTAGTTGCCAAGGGGAGTGCCCATACCCATATGCTTATGTCTCCTTCTTCGAAGTTGGTAATGTAGGCTTCTTCCTTGGCTTGTGCTTAAGGACATAATTTTGCTCCCTCGGGTCATTGATCTCCTGCTCAAGGTTTAAAATCTTCTTGCATAGTGCCTGCTTGTTTTCCTGCAAAAGGCGAAAAGGGATAAATTCGATCTTAGGTTTCTTTGCGCTGTCGGGGAGGCTTGACTTTTTGAACTCCACATGCATGTCTCCAGGTTGAGGTAGTGAGACTTCGTCTTCATCTGAGCTGGTCCAATCCTTTCCCTTGGGATCATGGTATTCTTCTTCCTCCGTGGTCCAACCATAATGCTCCCAGGCCCCATAGGTCTTAGGGTCAGCAAGGACATCAGCCACATAGCTTTATCCCTCTGAATCGTGGCACGACATATCGCTCCAATCTGCGACAGAAACAGCTCGAAACAGAAACATAGGATTTTTGCATGATACGGTGGTCAAAACCTTCGGGAGAATATATAATAAGTTTTTACCGACCAAAAGGAGTAACGTGCAAGAAATCGGAGTCCGGGAGGCACACGAGGTGCCCACGAGGCAGGGGGCGCGCCCTCCACCCTCGTGGACGCCTCGTGTCTCTTCCGGACTACCACTTACTTTTCTATTTTTCTAAATATTCCAAAACGGTGAAAAATTGCCTCAGAACAGTTTTGGAGTCGGTTTACTTACCGTACCACATACCTCTTCCTTTTCGGGGTCTAAATCGTTCTGGAAAGTGTCCCTTATGTATTCCTCTGGGGTTACGATTTCAATAACATTGGTTTTAACATTTATAGGATGACCTGAGATATAATGTTTGATTCTTTGACCGTTCACCACCTTCGGATTTGTGCCTTCAAAGTTGTTGATTTTTATGGCACCAGAACGATAGAACTCCCCGATAACGTAAGGTCCTTCCCATTTACAGAGAAGTTTTCCTGCAAAAAATCTTAAACGAGAGTTGCATATCAAGACATAATCACCTACGTTAAACTCACGCTTTTGTATCCTTTTGTCATGCCATCTTTTAACCTTTTCTTTAAACAGCTTGGCATTCTCATAGGCCTGGGTTCTCCATTCATCAAGAGAGCTAATGACAAATAACCTCTTCTCACCGGCAAGTTTGAAATCATAATTGAGCTCTTTACTAGCCCAATATGCCTTATGTTCTAGCTCAAGAGGTAAGTGACATGATTTTCCATAAACCATCTTATATGGAGACATACCCATAGGATTTGTGTATGCAGTTCTATAGGCCCATAATGCATCATCAAGTTTCTTGGACCAATTCTTTCTAGACCTATTAATTGTCTTTTGCAAAATTAATTTCAGCTCTCTATTTCTTAATTCTACTTGACCACTAGTCTGTGGGTGATAAGGGGATGCAATTCTATGGTTAACATCATACTTAGCAAGCATTTTACGGAAAGCACCATGAATAAAGTGTGAACCACCGTCAGTCATTAAGTATCTAGGGACTCCAAACCTCAGAAAAATAACTTCTTTAAGCATCTTAATAGAGGTGTTGTGATCAGCACTACTAGTTGGAATAGCTTCTACCCACTTAGTAACATAATCAACAACAACTAAAATATGTGTGTACCCATTGGAGGAAGGAAACGGTCCAATATAATCAAAGCCCCACACATCAAATGGTTCGATAACAAGTGAATAATTCATAGGCATTTCTTGACATCTACTGATATTACCAATTCTTTGACATTCATCACAAGATAAGACAAACTTACGGGCATCCCTGAAGAGAGTAGGCCAATAGAAACCAGATTGCAATACCTTATGTGCAGTTCTATCTCCAGCATGGTGTCCTCCATAAGCTTCGGAGTGGCACTTGCGTAGGATCAGTTCATGTTCATGCTCAGGTACACAACGTCTAATAATACCATCTACTCCTTCTTTATAAAGATGTGGGTCATCCCAGAAGTAATGTCTCAAATCATAGAAGAACTTTTTCTTTTGCTGGTATGTGAAGCTAGGAGGTATAAACTTGGAAACAATGTAATTAGCATAACCAGCATACCATGGAGCAGTACGAGAAGTATTTATGACAGCTAATTGTTCATCAGGAAAGCTATCATCAATAGGTTGTGGGTCATCAAGTATATTCTCTAGCCTAGACAAGTTATCTGCAACGGGGTTCTCAACTCCCTTTCTATCAATAATATGCAAATCAAACTCTTGCAGCAAGAGAACCCATCTAATAAGTCTAGGTTTAGCATCTTAATTTTCCATAAGGTATTTGATAGCAGCATGATCAGTGTGAATAGTTACTTTAGAATCAACAATATAAGGTCTAAACTTATCACAAGCGAATACAACTGCTAAAAATTCCTTCTCAGTAGTAGCATAATTTCTCTGGGAACTGTCTAGAGTTTACTAGCATATTGGATAACATTCAATTTCTTATCAACTCTTTGCCCTAAAACAACACCTACATCATAATCACTAGCATCGCACATAATCTCAAAGGGTAAATTCCAGTCAGGAGGCTGGACAATAGGTGCAGAGATCAATGTGTTCTTAAGTATTTCAAATACTTTTAGACAATCATCATCAAAGACAAAAGGAATATCTTCTTATAAGAGATTAGTCAGAGGCATGGAGATTTTGGAGAAGTCCTTAATGAACCTCCTATAAAACCCGGCATGACCAAGGAAACTTTGTATACCTTTGATGTCCTTGGGACGCGGCATCTTTTCAGTAGCCTCAACCTTAGCCTTGTCTACTTCAATACCTCTTTCAGAAATTTGATGTCCCAAGACAATGCCTTCATTAACCATAAAGTGGCACTTCTCCCAATTCAAGACAAGATTAGTGTCTTCACATCTCTGCAAAACTCGATCAAGGTTGCTCAAGCAATCATCAAAAGAAGTTCCGTAAACGGAGAAATCATCCATGAATACCTCACCAATCTTTTAACAAAAATCAGAGAATATAGCCATCATGCATCTTTGAAAGGTAGCAGGTGCATTACATAAACCAAAAGGCATACGTCTATAAGCAAAGGTACCGAAAGGACAAGTAAAGGTGGTCTTTTCTTGATCCCCTTTTGAAACAGGTATTTGAGAGAAACCAGAATAACCATCTAGAAAGAAAAAATTAGTATGTTTAGATAACCTTTCTAGCATTGTATCAATAAAAGGCAAGGGGTAATGATCTTTCTTAGTAGCTTTATTTAATTTGCGGAAATCAATTACCATCCTATAAGCTGTAACAATTCTTTGTGGGATCAATTCATCTTTATCATTAGGAACAACAGTCATACCGGGACACAATAGACACGACTTACCCACTGGCTGTCAGCAACTGGATAGATAATACCTGCCTCTAGAAGCTTCAGTATTTCCTTCCTTACCACTTCTTTCATCTTAGGATTTAACCATCGTTGATGATCAATAACCTGTTTAGCGTCTTCTTCCAATTTTATCTTGTGTTGGCATAAAGTGGGACTAGTGCCCTTAAGATCATCCAGAGTATATCCAATAGCAGCACGGTGCTTCTTCAGAGTTTTCAATAATTTTTCTTCTTGCTGCTCTAAAAGGTTAGCAATAATAATAACAGGATATATCTTCTTTTCATCAAGATAAACATACTTAATATTATCAGGTAACGGTTTAAGTTCAAACACGGGATCACCCTTGGGTGGAGGAGGATCCCCTAAGATTTCAACAGGCAAGTTGTTTTTCAAGATGGGTCCCTACTTAAAGAATATTTCATCTATTTCCCTTCTCTCATTCATATACATATCATTTTCATGGTCTAGTAGATATTGTTCTAAAGGATCGTTAGGAGGCACAACAATATAAGCAAGACCAATAATTTCATCCTTACTAGGTAATTCTTTGTCATGGGGTTGTCTACGAAATTTAGCAAAGTTAAAATCATGAGACATATCCCCTAAACCAACAGTAACAATATCTTTCACACAGTCTATTTTAGCATTAACAGTATTCAAGAAGGGTCTACCAAATATAATGGGGCAGAAATCATCTTGTGGGGAACTAAGAATAAGAAAATCAGCAGGGTATTTAACTTTCCCACACAAAACTTCAACATCTCTAACAATCCCAATAGGTGAAATAGTGTCTCTATTAGCAAGCTTAATAGTAACATCAATCCCTTCCAACTCCAGAGGTGCAATGTCATGCATAATTTCTTGATATAAGGAATGAGGGATTATACTTGCACTAGCACCTACGTCAAATAAACCATGATAGCAATGATCTCCTATTTTAACAGAGATAACAGGCAAGCCTACAACATGTCTATGTTTATTCCTAGCATCGGGTTTGGCTATTCTAGCAGCTTCCTCATGGAGGTAAATAACATGTCCATCTCAATTTTCTACCAAGAGATATTTAACCATAGCAACACTAGGTTCAATTTTAATCTTCTCATAGGGTGTAGGTGTTCTAGTACTACTCTTACGAACCACAGTTGAAGCTTTAGCATGATCCTTTATTCTAACAGGGAAAGGTGGTTTCTCAATATAAGCAGTAGGAACAATAGGATCAACATTATAAGTCATAGTCTTTTCTTCAACTTTAACAGGTTCAACTACTTTTACTTCAATGGGAGGATGGTATTTAAACCACTTCTCCTTGGGAAGATCAACATGATTAGCAAATGATTCACTCAAAGAAGCTACTATCTCAGAGTCAAGTCCATATTTAGTGCTAAACTCACGGAAAACATTGGTATCCATAAAATCTTTAACACAATCAAACTTAGGGGTCATACCTGACTCCTTACCTTCGTCGAGATCCCAATCTTCAGAGTTGTGTTTAATTCTTTCCAATAAATCCCATTTGAATTCAACAGTCTTCATCATAAAAGAGCCAGAACAAGAATTATCGAGCATGGTGCGATTATTGAGAGAAAGCCGAGCATAAAATTTTTTAATGACCATTTTTCTTGAGAGCTTATGATTGACGCATGAATATAGCATTGATTTAAGCCTCCCCCAAGCTTGAGCGATGCTTTCTCCTTCGCAAGGCCAAAAATTATAAATATAATTACAATCACGATGAACCTGGTGCATAGGGTAGAACTTCTAATGGAATTCCAACTTCAGACGATTATAGTTCCATGATCCAATATCATCGCATAGCCTAAACCATGTCAATGCATCTCCCTTCAAAGATAAAGGGAAGACCTTCTTCTTGATAACATCCTCGGGCAAACCTGCAAGATTAAATAATCCACAAACTTCATCCACATAGATTAGGTGTAAGTCGGGATGATGTGTTTCGTCTCCTGAAAAAGGATTATCTAGCAGTTTCTCTATCATACCCGAGGGAATTTCAAAGAAAACATTTTCAGTAGGTGTAGTAGATCGAGGAGCAACTCTTTGATCTTCTGGTCGAGGTGAAGATACCCCGAACAAGCCCCTCAAAGTATGATGAGCCATACTAACAAGTGACAATAAATTTGAGTACACTATATAAAATTTTCCTTACTAAATTCCACTTTCCAAAGGCGCTTCACTCCCCGGCAACGGCGCCAGAAAAGAGTCTTCATGACTCGCAAGTGTAGGGGATCTAACGTAGTCCTTTCGATAAGTAAGAGTGTCGAACCCAACGAGGAGCAGAAGGAAATGATAGGCAGTGTTCAGTAAGGTATTTTCTGCAAGCACTGAAATTATTGGTAACATATAGTTTTGTGATAAGGTAATTGGTAGCAAGTGACAAAAGGGTAAAAGTAAATAAGGTACAGCAATATGGCCCAATCCTTTTTGTAGTAAAGGGCAAGCCTGGACAAACTCTTATATGGAGGAAAGCGCTCCCGAGGACACATGGGAATTATCGTCAAGCTAGTTTTCATCACGATCATATGATTCGCGTTTGGTACTTTGATAATTTGGTATGTGGGTGGACCGGTGCTTGGGTGTTGTCCTTACTTGGACAAGCATCCACTTATGATTAATCTCTAATTAAAGCATCCGCAACTACGAAAGAAGTATTAAGGTAAACCTAACCATAGCATGAAACATATGGATCCAAATCAGCCCCTTACGAAGCAACACATAAACTAGGGTTTAAGCTTCTGTCACTCTAGAAACCCATCATCTACTTATTACTTCCCAATGCCTTCCTCTAGGCCCAAATAATGGTGAAGTGTCATGTAGTCGACATTCACATGACACCACTGGAGGAGAGACAACATACATCTCATCAAAATATCGAACGAATACCAAATTCACATGACTACTTATAGCAAAACTTCTCCCATGTCGTCAGGAACAAAAGTAACTACTCACAAGACATAGTATTGTTCATGATCAGAGGGGTATTAATATGCATAATAGATCTGAACATACGATCTTCCACCAAGTAAACCAACAAGCATCAACTACAAGGAGTAATCAACACTACTTGCAACCCACAGGTTTGGGTACAAAGATTGGATACAAGAGATGAACTAGGGTTTGAGAGGAGATGGTGCTGGTGAAGATATTGATGAAGATAACCCTCCCCAAGATGGCAGAGTTGTTGGTGATGACGGCGGTGATGATTTCCCCCTCCCGGGGGGAGTATCCCCGGCAGAACAGCTCTGCCGGAGCCCTAGATTGGTTTCCGCCAAGGTTCCGTCTCAAGATGTCGGCATCTGGTCCCGAAAACCTCCTTCTGATTTTTTCCAGGTCAAAACACCTCATATAGGATAAGATGGGCATCGTGGGACCATCGTGTGGCCCACGAGACAGGGGGCGCGCCAAGAGAGGGGGGCACGCCCCCCACCCTCGTGGACAGGTGGTGGCCCCCTGGTGATTTTCCTCCGCCAGATGTTTTTTATATTTTCTGAAACGGTGTCCCGTGGAGTTCCAGAGGTTTTTGAGTTGTGCAGAGTAGGTTTCCAGTGTTTGCTCCTTTTCCATCCCAGAATTCCATCTGCTGGCATTCTCCCTCTTCATGTAAACCTTGTTTAATAAGAGAGAAAAGGCATAAGTATTGTGATATAATGTGTAATAACAGCCCATAGTGCAATAAATATCAGCATAAAAGCATGATGCAAAATGGACGTATCAACACGTCACCGAAAGGATGGGGGCTTTGCCTGATTAACCTATCCCTATCTCTCACATGCCTGAACTGAATGTAGGCTTCACCAAAAGGACATGGTTGAATCTCTCTAAAACCTACATCTTCCACCCCTTGCAAAAACTCTTCAAGAACTTCACGGACATTGGGAAAGTACCTCGTTGGGGTGGGGACTGATGGTTGCAATCGCCCAATCTTCATGCCTTCGGGGTCGGCGCGGCTGTAAGACTCTGGAAACCCCATTTCTTCCCGCAACTTCCTATATCTGGAAGCCATTGGGGACAAACGACAGCGGGTCGATAGGAATGGTAACCATCGCAGGCTCGACAGGCTGTTGGAGCACCACCACTCTCACCAGAGATGACGATGAAGTTGGCAAGCACGACGAAGGAGAAGCAGAGTTGGTAGGTGGAGTGGAATGCGAGGAGGCAAGGAGGTGTTTCGGCCGAAAATTTGGGGAAAAAATCCTTGACCAGCTCCTTAAAAGACGAGACTTGCTTAATCGGGGGCGCCGGCCCGACACAACGGAACCAAGCTTCCACCACGCCCTTGGGCCAAGCCAGTTCTGGTGGGCTTGGAAACGAGGCAAACGGGATAAAAGGCCAAAGCACAGGAATATTTGGAATCGGCCAACTTCACGTGTAATGACCATGCTCCCCGCATGCATAGCAGGTCACGTACTTATGAGCACACTGATTCTGCATATTAACTTGGGGTGTGATAAATGGCTGGCTTGAATCCAAGTCATTACAGGTGATCAAGTCACCCCTATGATTACTCTCAACATGCATGGGACCCGATAATCTCTCAAAGACTAACCGGAGCACCCGTCCGGTGATCGTCGGAGTTGGGATTCACAGCTTTTCCATTTCTACCAACCAGAGTCCAAGCATTATTCTGCTCAGCGTAAAACTCTAGCTCCTCTCTACGCCAATTTGGTCCTCCAAAATTCCAAAGATTGAAAACCATCTCAAATTCTTTTTCCACTATCTTTCCTGCATTGTAGATCTCAAAACCCACAGACTTGGAAGCAACCGATAACTTGAAAGATCTATCCTTAAGAAGATGCACTCTAAAACCTTGGGCATAACCTCCAAACATAGCATGAAGAGAAACACTAACAGTATGAGGATCAAGCTTGAATGATGCTCGGCAGAAAGATACCACTAGAGTGAATTCTCGTTGACGAAAGCCCGGCGAGAAGACCATCGGGTGCCCAAACTTGGACCTCATATCCGCTTGGAACCTCTTTCCACAATCAAAGTTGATCTCAAAAGGAGCCATCTCAGAGGTGGATAGTGGCTGCCGGAGCCGGAGTGGCCACCGGCAGCGAGGAGAAGGTGGCCGCCGGGGCCGGAGTGGCCACCGGCGTAATGCACCGTGGAGTCGCCTAGGAGTTGCCAAGGAGTCACCCGGTGGAAACCCCGAATGTGGTATAAAATTACCAAGGATTGTTATGAGAAGCACTAATGACATCTAATTGTTCATTAGGGAAGCCATCATCAATAGGTAGTGGATCATCAAGAATTTTTTCTAACCTAGACAAGTTATCATCTACAGGGTTCTCAGCTCCCTTCCTATCGGTGATATGCAAATCAAATTCTTGTAGCAAAAGAACCCTCCTAATAAGTCTAGGTTTAGCATATTTCTTCTCCATATGGTATTTAATAGTAGCATGGTCTGTGTGAACAATTACTTTAGAATTAATAATGGAAGATCTGAATTTCTCACAAGCAAACACAACTGCGAAAAAATCTTTCTTGGTAGTAGGATAATTTCTTTGGGCATTATCTAGAGTTTTACTAGCATAATGGATAACATTTAATTTCTTATCGACTCTTTGTCCCAGAACAACATCGACAACATAATCACTAGCATCGCACATAATTTCAAATGGCAAGTTCCAATTAGGTGGTTGAACAATAGGTGCAGAGGTTATGGCTTTCTTAAGTGTTTCAAAGGCTTCTACACGATCATCATCCGAAAAATGCAACATCTTTTTGTAGTAAATTGGTAAGAGGCCTAGAAATTTTAGAGAAGTCTTTAATAAACCTTCTATAGAAACCAACATGACCGAGGAAACTCTTATACCTTTAGTATCTTTGGGACATGGCATTTTCTCAATTGCATCAACTTTAGATTTATCCACCTCAATACCTCGTTCAGAAATTTTGGGCCCCAAGACAATACCTTCATTTACCATAAAGTGGCAGTTCTCCCAATTAAAGACAAGATTAGTTTGCTCACATCTCTGCAAAACTCGATCAAGCTTGCTTAAGCAATCATCAAAAGAAGTTCTGTAAACAGAAAAATCATCTATGAAAACCTTAACAATCTTTTCACAAAAGTCAGAGAATATAGCAGTCATACATCTTTGAAAGGTAGTAGGTGCATTGCATAAACCAAAAGGCATACGTCTATAAGCATAAGTTCCAAAAGGGCAAGTAAAGGTGGTTTTCTCTTGATTAGGTTGTGATACAGGTATTTGAGAGAACCCAGAATATCCATCAAGAAAGCAAGAGTGTGTGTGCTTTGACAATCTTTCTAGCATTTGATCAATAAAAGGAAAAGGATAATGATCTTTTCTAATATCTTTGTTTAATTATATAAATCAATTACCATTCAATATCCAGTTACAATTCTCTATGGAATAAGTTCATTTTTTTCATTAGGAATAACTGTAATACCTCCTTTCTTAGGAACACATTGAACGAGGCTTACCCATCTACTATCAGCTAGAGGATAAATTATACCTACTTCCAGAAGCTTTAATATTTCAGTTTTTACCACTTCCTTCATCTTAGGATTTAGTCATCATTGATGATCATCAATGGGTTTAGCATCTGGTTCCATATTAATCTTGCGCGGACAGAGAGTGGAAATAATGACCTTAAGATAATCAAGAGTATATCCAATAGCAGCATGGTGCTTCCTCAAAGTTTTAAAAAAAATCTCTTTTCGTCATGCTCTGTAAGGTTAGCACTGATAATAATAGGATATATCTTATTTTCATCAAGATAAGCATATTTTAAAGTACCAGGTAATTGTTTCAATTCAAACACATTCTCATCCTTAGGTGGAGGAGGACCTCCTAGAGTTTCAATAGGCAAGTTGTGTTTAAGAATAGGTTGTTGATCAAAGAACATCTTATCTATTTCATTTCTTTCATGCAAGTCCATATCTTTTTCATGGTCTAACAAATATTGTTCTAGTGGATCAGTAGGGGGAAAGGCAATGGAAGCAAGACCAATCATTTCATATTTACTAGGCAATTCTTTGTTATGAGGTTGTCTATGAAACTTAGAGAAATTAAACTCATGAGACACATCACCAAAATTAATACTGATAGTTTCTTTCTGGCAATCTATCTTAGCATTAACAGTGTTCAAGAAATGTCTACCAAATATTATGGGACAAAAGTCATCTTGTGGAGAACCAAGAACTAGGGAATCAGTAGGGTACTTTATTTTCCTACACAAGACTTCAACATATCTAACAATCCCAAGTGGTGTGATGGTGTCTCTGTTTGCAAATTTGATAGTAACATCAATGTCTTCTATTTTAGCGGATGCAATCTCATGCGTAATTTCTTTATATAAGGTAAAAGGGATAACACTCACACTATCACCCATATCGCATAAACCATGATAGCAATGTTCTCCAATTTTCAGTGAGGCAATAGGCATGCCAACAACGGGCTTATTCTGATCTTTACTATCGGGTTTGGCAATGCTAGCAACTTAATTACAGAAATAAATAACATGCCCATCAATATTATCAGCCAAGAGATCTTTAACCATAGCAATACCAGGTTCTACATTAATTTGTTCAGAGGGTCTAGGTGCTATAAAATGACTTTTGTTAACCATGTTTGAAAATTTAGCATGTTCCTTTATACTTAAAGGGAAATGTGGTTTTTTCAATAAAGGCGGTAGGCACAACTAGGTCAACATTATAGATGATAGTTTCATCTTTAACTATAACTGGCTCCTCAATTTTTTCTTTCATAGGTGGATGATATTTAAACCACTTCTCCTTAGGGAGATCAACATCAGTAGCAAGTGATTCAAAAAATGAGGCCACTATCTCAGAGTCAAGTCCATATTTAGTGCTAAACTTGTGAAAAGCATCGGTATCCATAAAATATTTAACACAATCAGACTTGAGAGTTATACCTGACTCATTACCTTTGTTGAGTTCCCAATCTTCAGAGTTGCATTTAATTATTTCAAGAAGATCCCACCTGAATTCAAGAATTTTCTTCATAAACGAGCCAGTTGAAGAAGAATTGATCATGGTTTGATCATCATGAGAAAGCTGAGCATAAAAAATTCCGAGGATAATTTTCTTTGAGAGCTCGTGATTGGGGCATGTATACATCATGTATTTAAGCCTCCCCAAGCTTGAGCGATATTTTCTCCTGATGGAAATATGCCCTAGAGGCAATAATAAAGTTAATTATTATTTTATATTTCCTTATTCATGATAAAGGTTTATTATTCATGCTAGAATTGTATTGATCGGAAACCTAAATACATGTGTGAATACATAAACAAATAATGTGTCCCTAGTAAGCCTCTACTTGACTAGCTCATTAATCAAAGATGGTTAAGGTTTCATAACCATGGACATGAGTTGTTATTGGATAATGGGATCACATCATTATGAGAATGATGTGATGGGCAAGACCCATCCGCTAGCTTAGCATTTGATCGTACAGTTTATTGCTACTGCTTTCATGTATGTCAAATACATATTCCTTTGACTATGAGATCATGCAACTCCCGGATACCGGAAGAATACTTTGTGTGCTATCAAACGTAACAACGTAACTGGGTGATGCTCTGCAGGTATCTCCGATGGTGTTTTGTTGGGTTGGTATGAAAGGGTTGGCACAAAAGAGGGGAAACACACCAGCCCCCAAGGGTTGGTGCGCCCCCATATGCGCCGAACCAAGGGGAGAAAGAAAGAGGGGAAGAGAAAGGAAAGGGGGGATTCGGCCTCCCCCTTCCCTTTCTCCCCCTCCTCTTTCCTTCCCCCTCCCACATATATGGCAGGGGGCGCGGCTAAGGGGATCCCAAGTAGGACTCGGTCCTACTTGGGGCGCCTCCTGGCCTCTCCCCTCCCTCACACCTATATATATATATATATATATAGGACTCCTATTTTGTACTCTTGAGAGTATGTACTCCCATCCTCAATATACCTCATATACGCATTAATTATACCTCTTTATCATTCTCAATATACTTCATTAAATATTCTAAGATACCCCAATATGAGTTTTGTTGAAAAAATATCATCTGCGACGTACTTTTTGTAATATACCCTTTTCACGTACAAACACATCAGTATATACGTAAACATTTAAAATATGTAGACTCACATTAATTTTTTCATGAAAATCATTTTGGGGTATCTAATAATTACTAATGAAGTATATTAAAAATAATAAAGAGGTATAAAAGATTCATCTATATGGTATATGAGGAGCGGAAGTACGTACTCCCACGAGTACACAACCATTTTCATATATATATATATATATATATATATATATATATATATATATATATATATATACACACACACACAATCGGTCTATTCTCATAATATTATGAGAATAATATTCTCATAATATTATGAGAATAATATTCTCATAACACTTCCGCACTGCACGCATAACACGAGGGCACTGCACTCTTAGTAGCAGAGGTACTACAACACACAGACGAGTGAACTTCATGTTGAAAAAACTGTACGTGTTCTTTTTTCGGTACCTTTTTTGCTCTAGTTTTTTAACCGCTTGTCAGAACAATGCGTGTAATATACCGTTGAAAAGCTACGGATTATGCGCTACTTCGCCATGTTGAACACTTTTCGAAAATCATCACGGTTTAAGAGCAGTTTTAAAAACGGTGCGACCCTCGAATAATGGCAGCGAGCGTTTTTTCGTGTTTTTTTTTCTAAACCGCTCGTCGGAATGAAATATATGATACACCGTTAGAAAGATATCGTCGAGGCGCATCTTTTTCATATATAATTTTTTGTCTAATACGTTACGGTTTAAAAGCACTTTCAAATTTACTAAATCGCGGAATGCTGTTTTTCGAAAAAAATTTAAATTTTCGGTACTGTTTTCACTCCAGTTTTCTAACCGTTTGTTGAAACAAGGCGTGTAATATACCGTTGAAAAGCTATGGACGAGGCGCAACTTTCATATTTTGAAATTATTTTGAGATTACTTACGGTTTTTAGTTAATTTTCAAAACCGTGCGGCTGACTATGAGGGGCAGCATCAGTTTTTGGCGAAATTTTTACAAACTGCTGGTCGAAATGATTCAATATATATGCCGTTGGAAAGATATCGTCAAGACGCATCTTTTTCATGTAGAATGCTCCCTGTAATTCCTTATGGTTGAAGATCAGTTTTAAAATTACGAAAATGTGGGCACTCTGTTTTTTGCGACACCCAAATCGGCAAGTGAACGTCATCGAACAAAAAACCGCACTGCATCGGACGAAAACTGCACTGCATCGGACGGACACCCGAGCTGCATAATTTTTGTCAGACGTAAATTTTCTCAGATGAGTTTTTGTTGTCTTTATTCCAACTTTTTTTTACGAGAGTGGACCGTAGAGAGACGAGAAGTGAACCACAGCTTTATCGAAAGTGAACCGCATTACTCTTGTTGTCATTTTTTACTATATTTTACAAATATGTGACATTGAGACAAGGCAAGCGGACTGCATCATCTTTTTATCAGTATTTTTTATGCACAACGAATCAAAGTGCACTGCATAAACTAAACTTTTTTTGCAACAACAAAGTGTACTGCAACAAGAGTTTAGTTTTTCGGTGGTGACCAAAGTGAACCTTATAGTGAACCATGCCGTGCAAACCAAAGAAAAAAAATACAAACTTCACACACAAGCCGTGCCAACCGCAAGCAGTGCCCACAATGGACTGCATCACTTTTTATATTATTTTACATTTTTCTCACACTTTTTCATAAGAACAAAGTGAACTTAAAAAAATGTTTTATTTACTTCTGTAGTTCCCCGATGAACTACACGCCCACACCACTGGACTGCGTGTGTCGTGCGCGTGGGCTGCAATCAAATGGGAGTCCACAAATAAGCCAAAAAAATTACAAGAACTTCTTAAAAGGAAAAATACACAATCGAGGGGCTTGGTAAAATGCCCAGCACCACTTGCGGTAAATGTTTGTCAGGTAACAAAACCAAATAGCACGGGGGCGGCTCCAACTGCACATGCGAGGTAACCTCACTACAGCACACAGGCGACCTAACCACATTGTGAAGCTGGAGCGAACTGCACCCGAGAGGGCAGCCATCGACCACCATTTTTTTTCTTGCATCCAAGATGACGAAAAGCTCGAGAGAGGAAGGGGCCGATCCCTCGCACCCGAGCTGCTTGTCAGAGAGTGGCTAGAGTTGGTGGTGGCGAGGTAGGGGCCAAAGGGCCCGGATAAGGCGCTGGAGCGGTGTAGGGAGGCCATCACCTCGAGCAGCAACGCAGGGTGGAGTGCAGGTCGTACCAGAGGAAGTTGCAGCTCTCTTCCATGGCCTGGGGTGGATTGGAGAGCTCGAGCTGTCCATCTGGATCCCGCACCATGGAGTGGGCGACACTATTCTGACATGGACTGATGGCATGTGGGAGCATGCAGAGAGGGCCTGAGGATCTTCGGCGAGGGGAGGGCCGGGGTGAGGCTAGCGCGGGGGAGTCCGGCCCACTCCGGTCAGGGGAAGCACCCGGTGGAGGTGGATATGAACTTTCCTTGGCTGATGTGCCGGATCTGAGAGGGGGGAAGGTAGTTGGTGAGGCGGCGGAAGAAGGATCTCGGGGGAGTGCGACGCAGGTGCCTCGCGGCGGCCGGATCCGGCGGTACTGGCCGTGCATGGGATGGGCGCGACGGCGCTAATCTGGCGAGATGCGAAGGAATAGGGAAGGGGGAGATCTCGCGCTGGGGTAGGCAGGGGTGGCTGGCGGCACAACGCTTTTTAGGCGATCGACGGTGGATGTGGGAGGTGGTGGTGGAGGCCACGGGGGCCGGCGCTTCGGGGTGCGGGAGCCTAGAGGGGAAGAAGGTTGGTGTGCGGGGAGCCCTGCAAGGAAGAAGGTGGGTGGGGGCGGCGTGGAAGATGGCGAGTGCGGGGCCCCGATGGGGAAGAAGGTGGGGGTGTGGGGGTTTCAGCGGATGCGTGGGTGTAGTTTGTTTCTGAAGGCACGGGGTGGGGTGGGGTGTTAGCAGAATAAGCGAAGTGTTATGAGAAT
>LR738711.1:714002673-714020381 GCA_902687465.1 Secale cereale | reverse complement strand
ATATATATATATATATATATATACAGCCGGTCTATTCTCATAACATTATGAGAATAATATTCTCATAACACTTCCGAACTGCTTTGTGTTACTGCATTGGAAAGCTATGCGCACTGCTTTCTTCTACTGTTCTGAACCGCAGAGAGGGGCAGTAGCAAACCTTCACGGAGCAGCGTTTCTGGCTAGTTTGACGATTTCTATTGTTTTATTTGTGTGTGCGCTGGTTTATTATGTGATAAAACACACAATTCTGCGAGAAAACGACGGAAATCGATGGATTTGGCGGATCGGTCTCTGTTCTTCCGCACGGGCAGGAGCTTCGCATCGTGCTAGCGGGGTTCATATTCGATTTTATAGCCGTGATCCTAGTGTGTTACTAAGTTCGTGTTCATGTTTGTGTTATTCCGCGGCAGATTAATTTGCTAATAGGATTGAAATTTTAGGATAATTGGTCGAGTTTCTCTCTGTTCTAGCGCAAAAACGGCAAGGTCTCTGTCCTCCCGCTTCCGGATCAAAATTGTTGTGTTTTTGTATGTAATTTTTCTGTTGATTTTGGAAATTACGTGCTGCCTTACACCAATCTGTATGAATTACAGCGGATTAAGTTGTTAATTTTGAAGAATTTAACTTTGTTGCTGCTTTTTGTGTTCGAGCGGGCGCCACGGGGTTGGTCGTTACTCAAGATGTTTTTTGAGTTTTTGCGCATTATATAGTTTTTAGAACTGCATTAAAGTTTGTGTTTTTCGTCTGCGAATCGTGGAAGGGGGGTGGGGACTAGTTTAATTAGTTTTTTTGCTTGGTCAAGCGTGGTGAACTGCAGTAATATGCAATGCGAGCTGCACCTTGTCATGTTACCGCACTGCTTTATTTGTCGTTTTACTTTTTTTTGGTTGTGTCTGTACATATATATATGGCTGGGTCAATTGGCTCCCCTCCCACCATATCCCTGGCGGCTCCCCTCCCACCTTATCCCTGGCGGCGAGCATTGCCTCCTCTTTTTGCCACCCCTCCTTGATCTGTCTTCTTCCCAGCCAGACCCTACGCCTGGCAATGGATTGCGCGTGCGGCTGCCTGGCAAGGATGGAGCCCATGCTGGGGACCTGCGTTTTTTCTGAAGGGTTGGTTCTGAACCAGAGGCAGCAGCACAGCGCGCTATGTTCCCTGCTTTATTCTTCAGGTATTGGATTTCGGGCTCCATTCGAACATCAGATGACTGACGATGATGTCAATGATTCATGGGTATGTATTTCTCGCATAGTCTTTTCACGTGTTGTGTGTAGTTAACACTATCTGAATATTTGTAGTAGTATTAGTTTCTGAAGAAACATTTTTTCACTAAGTATAAGTGAACTGCTTTCACATAGAGTTTTATTATGAATATTGAAGGAGCGGCAGCAATTTGGTCTAGTCAATATTATTATATGTTGACATCAATATTTATTATGAAGATTGTAGCAGCAATTTAGTTTCTGAAGATTGTAACCTTATTCTTATTTATTCTAATTTTTTGTTCTTGTTCATTTGCTTGCAGAAATTCCCTTCTGGTCTAGTCAGGGTAACAGAAAGTTGTGTTAATTTGGTCTTGGTTAGCAAGAATGGATATCATGATGTTGATGTTATGTATTCTGTTGGCTCTGATGATTGTTTGGTTCTCAAAGATGGCTGGAAGGAATTGGTGGAGGAAGCTGGTCTTCAGGCTGGGGATGTTGTCATGGCTATGTTTTATATGCATGCAAAGTGTTTGGAAATCAAGTTAAATTTGCTTTAGATCAGTCTTGCTTGAGCAGCAGCAGCATGAGACAATTTGTTGTAATAATTTGACATTTTTGTGTGGCTTCTAGTTTATTTTCTAGAAGAAATCTGAGTATAAGTGAACTGCTTTTCACAGATAGTTTTTTATGTGCATCCTATCAGCAGCAGCAGTTGAAGCAATATACAGACTGGAAACACCCACTGAGCTTTTTTTTCTGTAACCCACATATGGAACTATAGTGCTTAATAAAAGAGGAGTGCATCAACCATTATAGTAGCAGCAGTTTTGTGAAGAAAACTCTCTGTGAACTGCTTTCATAGAGTTTTTTATGTGTATCCTAGCAGCTGCAGCAGTTGAAGGAATATACATACTGAAAACACCCACTGAGAACTGCAAATTGTTGATAGATACGAACCAAGGTTCTGTGCTCATAATAAACAAAGTACATCATCAAGCAAACTAAAGCAACATAAGCAAACATTGTGCCAAAGCAAATTACAACAAAAGCAAACTAATCGACATAAGCAGAAGGAAACAAATTGAGCAATTGTGACAGGAATCCTTGGCTATCAGCATCTCGCCTGCTTCATCAGTTCCACCCGTGGCAGGTGGAGGTGGAAGTTGATCCCCCCTGCCCGCCACCCTCCAGGATGATCTGGGGCGCTTCCTTGTCTTCTCTTTTATAGAGCGGGTGAGGCCATTCTACACTGTGGTGATGCGGTTCCATATCTTGAACGTAGTGTAGGCGTCCTTGGCAGCATACTCAACGTGCCTCCTGCTGAGAATCCAAGTCCACTGGCGGTGGTCTTGGTCTGTCACCTTTTTTTCATGTCTGCGTATTCGTCGTCGATGATGGCAGCAGATACATCGCCAAGTGAGTCCAGTGTCTTCGTTGCTTCAGGCACCCTCCAGTTCGCCTGAATGTCGACGAAGTTGGGGATGTGGAGGTTGCAGCGTGAAAGCTTCTCCTTGCCTTGGTCGATGCAGAAACCAGCGAACTCGTACCTAAGCGAAGTGAACCACAAGTTATTCTTTTGGTAACTGCATACAGACGACATATAGAAATGCATACAGATGACAAGGAGAGACCCATCGGCCTGCAACTATATTTTACTCAGCAGAAAGAATGGCTTACTTTGGGTCGCCGAGGAACTTGTCGAAGGCGATGCATCTCTCGCCCATTGTAGCGCATACTTGGAAAAGCACCAATGGGTGATATTTGCCGATGGAGAGTTGAATCACGGCGGCGTACCTCTTGTCAGGTGTGTACTCAAGGTCGATGCCGACGATCTTCTCGCGGCGCCCCCGGAGAACTTCCTTGTACTCGTCGACGTACGTCACCACGACGTCCATGTCGTTGGTGTAGACCACCTTGAGCTTGGTCTTTCCGTGCCCAGGACATCGTCATAGACCTTCGTGAACGGCATGGCTGGAAAGAGGAGGAACAGGAGGAGGAAGCGCAGTGTTGTGTGTTCCTGCGAACGATCAGGGTGATGGAGCACGGAATTTAAAGGGGAGCGGCAGCAACTTCTGCCGAGCGCACGATCTCGTCCTCCAACCGGCATGGCGATCGTGTGTTCGTGATGATCGTGGCCTTCGTGCGTTTTCCAACCGGCCGGATAGAGGAGCGGGCGCGCGGCGCTTTGGGCGATCGTGGACGCGTATATTTCGGGCAGGCGAACCGCTTCATTTTTTGTAACCGAACTGCATCGTGTTATAACCGAGCCGTTTTTTTATTTTTTGTCTATGACCTGTGGGCATGTGGGCCTTTTATTCATTAAGCATCTCTTTTCTTCTATGTTTCTTGCAGTCCCCTTCTCATTCCTCTCCCCCACACAAAAATCCCCTCGTCTCGTGCTCTCGTGTTGGAGAGCGACGACGCCCGCAGTCGCCGCCGTCCGTAGGGGCGCCTCCTCCGCCGTCGCCGTCCGCAGGTGCCTCCTCCGGCCGTCACATCATTTCACTGTGAGCCCCAAATCGCCATGGTCTGTTCCAGATCTGGTGCTAGGGTTATTTTTGGAGCCAGCATCCTCTTCTTAACTTCGTTTTGTATGCTTGAATTGCAACGCCCTATGGATTGAAAGTTTTTCTCTGCCTATTTTTGGGTTGCTGTCTAGGGTTTAATTATTATCCCTTTCTGATTGCAGATACAACATGGCTTCTTCCTCCCCAATTGGTGCCTCATCAGTCAGCACGGCTCCCCCATCTGGTAATACATCAAAGTGCACTGCATTTTTTATACACGGTCAATTGCTTTTTGTTGAACGAAATAGTGCACTGCATCATAGATTCCCTTACCAAGGCCCATTTTTCAGACTTGTGGCAAATTGATATGAACTGCCTCAAGTTAATTGTTTTTATTTTTTTGGAATGACATTAAGTTTCTTGTTATGTTTAATTGTTAAACATAAACTACTAAGAGAGCACTGCATTTGTACATTGCTGTGTATTTTTTTTGTCTATCCACAATGCGGTTGCCAAATTGATATGAGCTGCATTAAGTTTTAGTTTTTCCCTCTCACGGAACTGCATGAATTTGTTTTGTTTTGTATATCTGAGCGCACTTCATTTTATATGTGGTCAATTGCTTGCTGATACGAATTAGTGCACTGCATCATATATCCCTTTACCAAGGTCCATTTCAGACACGCGGCAAATTGATATTCAAGTGAGATGAACTGCATTAAGTTTTCTGTTATGTTTTAATTGTTAAACATAAACTACTGAAGAGAGCACTGCATTTCCAGATTGTGTTGCCAAGTTGATATGAGCTGCATTAAGTTTAGGTCTCCCTCTCACACACATATTTTCTTATGTTTTTCTTACCTACAGTTTTATGTCCTGGTGGGTCCGGGGGTGGTGGTGTTAACTATTTGATTACACATTATTTCATAGCCGATGTTGTCGGTGGCGGGACATCTGATCAGGGCAGCATTCTACCTGAATTGAGTGAAACCCAGTCGCAATCTGTTGATGGCACAGAACCAGTTACACAGGATTGGATGGTCCCTGATCAGATTGCAGCTGATGTTGAGAGGAAAAGGCAAAAAGCGATTGCGCTCAGTAATACTTTCGTGAAGGCTCATAAGGCGAAGCAAGTAAAGTTTGATGAGGGTAAGGAGATAGAAAGGAGGATTGCAGATTCAAAGAAGTCTGCTAAGTTTGCCCCCGCAAAGAATCCTGTGAAGAGAAAACTCAACACTGTTGCAGAGCAAGGTTTAAGTTCTCCACGGCGGAGCCCGCGTGTTGATTACTCAAGAGGCCTAATTATGCTGAGGTTGATGTGGATGGGTTTCAAGGAAAGCGGAGACGCGCGGACGATTACTCGGGTGTTGATTCTGAGCGTCCATCTAAGCTGGCGCGGGAAAATGCAGCTGGAGAAGCGCTGGACAGTGATTCTGATGAGGAGGATGTTGATGTTAGTAAGGTATACGCTGTTTATTTATTTTTTATTTTCTGTTTTTAAGTTGTTTCGCATGAGTTGCTGATGTGAACTTCATTTTTTATTCTTTTTTTGTAGACTGCTAAGAGTACCAAGAGGAAGAGGTCTGAAGATGATGTTGCGCATGAATGGCGTTTTAACAAGACTGTTCGACTGTCCATTCCAAACGTATGCAAAGTTGTTGCCTTGTTGGATGAGCCACACAGAACTTTGGTGCGGCAAGTAGGTTTTGGCATTGTTTTCGACCTGAAAGTACAGAAGAATGTTTCTCGTGTTCTCATGTGCAAGCTGATGGGAAAGATCGACCCTGATACGACGAGATTGGACTGCGGGTCAAACAAGGTTCTGGAAATCAATCGTGAGGCTGTTCATCACATTTTTGATTTCCCTATGGGTTCTCACACTGCTCTCAGGCCTGCTGTCAGCGGCCATGATGATTTACTGGCTAATCTGAAGGATGAACTTGGTTTCAACCATTCTTGTAGAATAGATGTGAAGGACGTGCTTATTTTACTTCGCACGCTGGCTGCGGACCGTGCGAAGGTTAATAAGGCTGTGAAGGTTTTTTTTCTCATTGTTTTCCAGAGCTTGCTTTGCCCCAGCCCTGCAACTCTGTTGTCCAGGGTAGCTGCTATGGTTGAAAACTTGGATTTTGCATCTATGGCTAGCATGGACTTTTGCCAGCTTGTTGTCGACGAGCTGCAGGCCGCTGTGTACAAGTGGAATTCTAAAGGGAGCAAGCAGAACTGCGCTGAGGGTTGCACCATCGTGCCCCTGTTCATGTACCTCAATTCATTGAATCTTCGCACTGTATCGGTTATGCATACACGCACGCCACGTGCTGCAGTACTGTCCCATGAGCAGTTCAAGAAGATTCACAACGCCGACATTATTGTCAAGGGAAAGATACACCTGGATACTTACAAGTTTGGCAAGCTACCGGTCAGTGCATAGCCAGCCTTTGTGTTTGTTTTATTCCTTTTTTTTTGCAATGCTAAATGTGGACCTCTTATGTACTTTATTTGTGAACTGCATCTCTTTTTTGTTAATTTGTTCAGTGGAAGGCGGAAGGAGACATTGTGTACAAGCGGACTGCAGTTGCCGAAGCGCATGAAATGTTTTGTGAGCCTCTTGCTAGGGCGGCTCCAATTCGACGGGTTCATGATTTTGCTAGGGCGGCTGCTGGAGGTTTTTCTGGTGAGGCTTCTGCCGACGGCAATAAATTTGTTCAGGCCGATGAGCTTCTCGACAGGGTCATCAATTTAACTTCTGATTTCCCAACATCCGGTTCCAGGATGAGGAATATTGCTGGATTGTTTCCTGAAGGCAAAGGCCCTTCTGAAGCAGAAATCGAGGCCGCTCATAACTTTGACCGTGGGTAGCTTGAATTCCTTAAGCAGACAGTTACGAATATCAGGTCTTCATTCGTTCAGTTTAAGTTATCTCAGGATGACAAGTGTGCTAGGTATGAGCAGGAAGCTGAGGCAATTGTGAACGAAATGACCAGGCGTGAAGATGTTGTCCGGCCTTCTTTGCCTGACCGCGCAGCTATGGATGTACGTCTTTTTTTCATATGTGAATAGTTTTTTACCCATTTTGTTATCGATTTTTTCTGTGTATTGTGGCATTGACTATTTGTTTTCGCATCCTTTTGTTCTTTTCGCAGTGTGGAGGAGAATCTTCTAATGACAACGCTTGCCGTGATGATGACCACCACGACCACTACGGTGTTGATTCTGATTATTTGTTTGATAGGCCATTGTCCCCTGTTGACGAAGCTGCCAAAGACAATCCTCTTGACGAAGGCGTCATCGACAAGGTTTGATTTCTTCCTATTTTTTACAGGGGACTTCATTGTTTAATTTTTTGTAGTGTCCAAAACAAACAATCATATTTGCACCAGCAATGGCAGTGAACTGCAGTTTTAACTTTTTTGTAGTGTGCACCAGTAGTGGTAGTGCACTTCAGTTGTTGTTTAGAGAAGAAGCATCATTTTTTAGCAGTGAACTGCATGATCTAGTGTTGGCTTTTGTTCTAGAACTGCATTTTGGATAATAGTTTTATTTATGTTTTTGTTTTTTAGGACGGCGAATCAAACGTCGAAATACATGGGAAGGAGGCAGAGGTTGACGCTGGTAAGGACGATGAGGCTGACAAGTCTAAAGAGATGGAAGGCGACGCTTCTCTGGTGAGTATAGAGAATTTGCATTTTATGTTTTATTTTTATTTTTCATGCGAGGTTCATGGTCCGTTTTATTAGTGAACTGCATTCTCTCTTTTGTGTAATGTGTTTTATTTTTTAACTCATCAGAACTGCGGATAAAATGTTGAAATCCAAGTGGAGCGCATCATGGAGGATGATAATGTGGAAGGGAGAGAAGGAGAGGAGCCTAATGCGGAGGTTGATAAGGCAGAAGGTAGAGAAGGAGGGGAGTGTTCTGTTGAGGCTGATAAGGCACAAGAGAGAGAATGAAGGGAGGATATTGTGGATGGTGATAAGCATGAAGAGAGAGAAGGAGCTCCTCGTGTTACAGTTGAAATGGCAGAAGAGAGAGAAGGATCTCCTAGAGTTGGATTTGATGCTGCGGGGACATCCGCTGGGAATGATGGTGTTGTTGGGCCTACTGTTTTGTTGCTTGGCGATGAGGTGCCTGAGAAATTTTGTGTCATCCCTCGCGCCCCCGAGCAATCTGATGGCAATCTGGCTTTCCCAGCCGAGACAACCAAAGTCCCAGCTGAGACAGTTTCGATTGGTTCTGAAGAGGAACAGCCAAGACTCTCTCAGGACATGAGCAATCAAGTGTCGCTTGACGATGATATTACCGGGCTGGATCACTTGACGCTCAGTGAAGATGTATCTGAGCAGCCGCAGGAAGTGTATTCTGAAACCGAAGGTAAGCGAACTGCATTATTTTTGTTCTTTCCCGGGGCGAATGGACTGTGTTGTTTTATTCTCTGATATCGTCCCCACTCTGTATGCAGATGAGGAATTACCTGTTGTTACTCCTTCGAGCATTGATCCAGCTCTTATGAGAAGATACAATGAGTTATATGACGCTGTTACGAGGGCTAGGAGGGATAATAAGAAGAAGTATGACATTTTTTGTCTTACACCCCGGTTATTTAATATGTTATTTTTTCAGGGACACACATCTTATCACTTTTTGCTGGGATTTTTTCTTCTTGTCTGAAGGCATCTAGTTGCATTCAAGGGCGAGTTTGGTGATATTACTATCGGTCAGGTTGGCGAGTCTTTTTGGTCGTATGGAACGATGAGCACGCGCCTCGCAAATATTGGCGTCTCTATGTTAGCTGAGAGGTTCAAAGGATCTCAAACGATGATTGTCCCGTACAACCTATGTGTAAGCATTTTCATTAATTTATATTTATTCCTCATCCAATTTTTATTGTGCTATAAGCATTTTCATTAACTCTCTGGTTTTGTCTTTTTGGCAGAATTCCATTTGGAACGGCGGTGCCACAAATAGGGCTTTGAAAAAGATGTGTTCTTCAAGCGCAGAGGAACGTGTGGACAAGAAAAACTTGGTAACGCATTTTGACCATTTTCGTCATCTTGAAAATAAGTTTTCTGTTTTTCTATTTTCTCATCTGGTTTGTTTTATTCTTTTTTAATTCAGATTATGTTTGGAACATTTGATCCTCCTCCCGCAACAATGAAGGACGCGATAGGCCACTACTGCTTGGTCAATTTGAACCTGCGAGAGAAGCGTTTTGAGTTTCTCGACTCATTGAACGACGCCGACGGCGCTCCTGCAAATCTTGTCTTCAGGAAAATGGTCAGGAACATCAAAAAAGTTTGGAAAGATGGCAGCGCAAGTTGCGATGAGCCGTTGAACCCTCCCACCCTTGACGGCTTCGCGCTGACTCATGTTAATGTCCCGCAACAGGGAGACGGGTTTGTACTTGTTCTCCTTTTCTTTTTCCTCCTTCAGTTTTTTTGTGTAAGTGAGCTGCATTGTTTTTACTAAATTAGAAGCACCTTTCCCTTGAGCGAACTGCATTACTAATGTGTTATTAGTTGTTCTCCCTTGGTTTTTGTGTGTAGGGAGCTGCATTGTTTTACTAACATCAGTAACACTTCATTATTGAGTGAACTGCATTAGTAATCTGTTTATCTTGGTTTTCTTGCAGGCATGATTGTGGATTTTACATGTTCCAATTCATGCAGACCTAGGATGGTGAAACGATTGCCAAGTTTGGGAAGGAGCACATTGGCTACATCAGGAAGGCGATGCTCTATAGTTGGCTGACCTCGTCGCATTGCTATCTGGACCTGACATGGCTTTTAATTTTTAAAGAAGGTTATTACATTTTTTCAGTCACACACCCTTTTATTAAGTGAACTTCATTTATACAGAAAGGGGAGGTCCAGTACTTTTGTTAAGCTTTTAGTAGAACCCCATTTGCATGTTAAGATGACTTTCGTTAGTGAACTTTATGATTCTTTTCATTTTGCTCAGTATCCATTTTTTGTGCAGGCTTTGACGAAGGCGCACACCAAGGTGGTATTTCCTTGTTTGAAACTCAGGTTCATACTCCAACGATTCAGACTTTTGTCCTTGATGAACCCCCCGTTAAGCTTGTAAAAGAACCGGTGTGTAAGAGGTTGAGGAGTGGCGCCGGCCCTTCGAATGAAAAAGCTCTTGAGAAATCTCCTGTCAAGGTCAAGCGTGGGAAGAAAGCAGTCAGCCCTCCGAATGCTGAAGATAGTGATGATGATTTTGAGAGGCCACCACCAGTGCCTAGGAGGACCAGGAGCGTAGCTATGGAACGCCCAACCGACAGTGAGACACTAGTTCTATCAAATAAGAGGCCTGTGCAGAAGCCATCAAAGTTTAGATCTCCGGTACAGAAGTTGAAGCCTGTGAGTTTCAGCTATCTTGCGGAGATGAGGAAAGTCTTGCAACTCATCACGAACACACCATTCAGGCAAAAATACAGCGAGTCAGTTCTTTTTTCGTCAGTTTTTTCGATTTAGATTTTTAATGTGTGTAATGTTTGTGTGTTTTTCCTTTGTGTTCCTAATCCCCCCACCCGCGTCGCTTGTTTTGTGCAGGTGCGCGCTTTTCATGCATAGGAATCCTGTCGAAGTCTACACTGTGAATGTGGACTACATGTTCTTAACTTTCACCAGAGGTGGTTTCATGGACTCGGATTTGATGGATCATATCATCAGGTACTAGAAGAATGACGAGCATATGAATGTGGTTTATCGATCTGGCGAATGCGTTCCTCTGTCCCCTTTGTTTATCACGGTATTTCTCTTTTTCCCCTTTTTTCTTTTTTCTGCTGGAGTGAACTGTAGTTAATAGTGTCTAATAATTTGTTTTAGCAATGTACTGAACTGCATACATTATTGTGTTTAACCCATGTATCTTAAAAGAAACAAATTGGGAGAAGTGTGAACTGCATACTGTTAGAGAAGTGTGATCTGTTTTTCATTAAGCGCCAGAGTGAACTTTGAGGGGGAACTGCATTAACGTTCTTTTTGTGAATTACCCACTCGCAGTATGTGCTTCAAATGAATGATCATGTGGATAGAGATAAAGATGGAAATGTTGTGTTGCCTTTTGTCCACGGCAAGTTTAACGTTGACGATGCAGCAAAGCAGTTCAAAGTTTTTGTTCATGATGATGAGAACCTTCTTGATTGCAAATTAGTAAGTTATCAGATTTGTTGGTTCAGCCTTATGTACTTATTTTCTCTCCCATTTTTTCCAGTAATCCTTTTTCACTCATCAAACCCATAACAATTTTGATGAAACAAAATCAGATTCTGTTACCACGGTTGAAAGACCAGCATTACTCGCTATACACGATGAATAGGCACCGCGAGACCCTTGATATTCATGACACTAGGAGGTACAGCGGACCGATTGATCAAACAACAAGGTGGCATAAGTCTGAATACCACAGCGACCGCACTGAAATGGTAAAAATTTTCCTTTTTCACCTTCTTCTTCTTTTCATCCATGCGCGTGTCGAACAACAGTTTTGTGATGTGTATTTTTTATTTTATTTTTTATTTTCACCAGATGATCAGGATGACTGCATTGTTGAAGAAGGTTTACGGAGAAAAGGAGTACAAGAGAAAGGAATCGGTAGACTGGGTCGATGTTTCAAAGATAGCTAGCTTTTTGGGTGCCCCTAAGCAGGGCCCCAACGAGTGCGGCTTCTTTGTTCTGAAGATGGCTCAGTTTTACGACGGCAAAAGCTTTGTTGTGAAATTCGCAAAGCGTAATGTAAGTATCTTTTTTTAACCCAATAATAATCCCTCATTCTTTGATTTTTTTTGTTAGTTCTTTTTTGTAGATGATCTTGTATATTTGTTTATTTTTTTGTTTCATCGCAGGAAGCTGCTATTGAGGAATGGAAGGTTGAATTCTTGTTCCAGATCCTGTTCCACCCTGAGAACATGGTCGTAGTCACCGAGTTCCCGGAGGATCTAAGAAATCTCTGCATTTCTCTTGGCTTTACTCCAAAACTGGATTCGCAGGAGCAGGATGAGGCATAGAATGATAGCAGATCTTTTTATGTGTGTTGATGTCTTTTTGTGTGTGCTCCAAAACTTTCTGTAAACAGTATGTATGGTCGCTGTGTATAGTTCTCGATCTGCAAAACTTTTTCACACCATGCTGTGTGCTTTTCTATATTCCGGTCTAGTTACTATTGTGTTTTTCTTTTGTGGCACACAGTGACAATGTCAAATATGTACATAATGGAGCTTTCAGCCAATTCCTCCTTGTGAATTGTAACATGTTGGTAGCGCATTGCATTCACTTATATGAGTAGCAGCCAAGTTTTTTTAAATATACGTATCCGCACTGCATCTCACCTTATTACATGGGACAGCAAAAGAGCAATTCAACATGTTTGTCGTCGAGGTTCAAAATTTCGGAAAAATTGTATTAGAAGACAGAAAATCAATCGTGTCTGCTAAGTGAGAGCTCATTTTTTACATTTTTCACTAAGCGCACTGCACTGTATACTCGAAGCGGACTACACTGTAAGCTTTAAACGCACCACACACGCACTGCACTGTACGTGAAGCCTAGTCTCACTCTATAGATTTTTCTTCTAACTGCATTCTATATTGATTCACTGTCATCTCACATTCTATACGACGAAGAGAACTGCATTCTCAAAATGACATTCTGATCTCAGGGTTTTCATATAGAAGAGAACTGCATTCTGAGAATGACATTGTCATCTTATTTCTTTTCATAAAGAAGAGAACTACATTTTATCAAGCATACCCCCGCGACACATTGATCACAAAGTATATTTGTTTTATGTTATATCTATTCATTTTGAACTTCAATATTACATGTTGAATTCTTTTTTTGCAGTCCACTGAACACAAGCTACATCTTATATACGATATGATATATATAAAGGATGAAGTTAATATATTTTAAAAGGTAAAATTGTATATGTGTTGAGCTATGTCCTTTTCCTACTGCTTCTTCTCAAATTGTGCACTGCATTTGTTTTAATGGTTGTTGCTGCTTCTATTTTGCTCTTGTTGTTCGCATTACCCCTCATAACGCGACCGTGTGACTGTGATGCTTGCCTACGCGCTGGATTCTGCATTCTGCCTCTTCCCCTCGTTTTTGATGATGGTTCTTCGATGTCTTTATCTTCTTCTTCTTCCTCCTCATCTTCCTCTTCTGCTTCCTCATTTTCCTCTTCAGTTACATCAGCTTCGCTCTCTTCCTCGTTCTCTACTCTGTCAGCATCTTCTTCGTCATCTTCTTCATCTTTTTCTTCTGTTCTATTTGGACAAGTTCTCGCGTTATGCTTCTCTCTCTTGTTACAAACGCTACATAGTCTTCTCTTTGTCATATCATCTTGTTGATTAGCTTGGTGATCTGTGGCGGCATTTTCAGCCTGGATTTTGTTCAGCCTCTCCTTACATGTTCTTGAGTTGTGTCCCGCAATCTTATTGCATGATTTGCACATTCTTACCCCCAGTGGTCTTCCTTCGCTGTCCAGTTCTGGCTCAGGCCTGCTAATTTTTTCAGGACTTTTTTCTTTTGCTGCAGCTTCTTTATTGGCTGATTTGCTCTCTTTCTTTCTTCATTTTGTGTTTGAAACATGTGGGGGAAGAATTGTGTCATCCATATTATGAGCTGCACCATCAGTGGCATGTTCGCGCTCCTCTCCTTGTTCTTCACTCCGCGCATCCCTGATGTTCTCTGGTTCTTCTTCTTTGTTTAGTATGTCGACTTATTGTATGAGTGCTCTCATCCCAGCTAAAGCTCTGTTGTACCCTCTATCCGATTTGACACCCCTGTTTGCCAGGTCCATCGCTGTTTCTGCAAGTAGTCTCCTACGTTAGAACATCGAACTCCCATCTAGAGCAGTTTGCTCATAGTCTCTGCGGTCAAAAGTTGCATTTTGGCGCGCGTTCCGTGTGTATCTCTTCAGGTATCTTGTCCACCCGCAGCTGATCCAACATGCAAACGATGTGCACGCAGAACAGGCCTGCAGCAAAAGAATTTTTTCGGTTGTTCGTGTCAGCAAACTTCACATAAATATGCAACATTTCAATTTTATTGTGAACTGCATTATAAATATGTCCTGGTTTTTCTGTTCTAGTGAACTTCACTAAGGATTTTTTTTTTCATCTCTTTTTGCTACTAGCAGTAAGTGAACTTCATTATGTTTTTTCTGTGCTTATTTTTTGTTTCTTGTCTCACTGACCTGTGTGTGTCCACAGCTTGCATTCGCATTCGTAGATACCGTTCGTCACATCAGCAACTACCTGGAACTCGTGTCTTGCCCAATCAAAATCATCAGACCGGTTGTAGTGGCGCACCAAATATTTCGTCGGGTTTTCAAGGGACTGCTCTGATCTAAATGCAGTGCTGCGGTAGTGCGTTTGCTTGAAGTCATCAAAGACCGCCCTGGTGTAAATCTTGGAGAGCTGAACCTCGAAACCAAACTGAGTAGTAGTCTTTATTTCCGTCTGTGAAACAAACAAAACCAGTTTAGTAGTTGTTTTTCACAGCAAAAATCAAGAAAGTGAGTAGTGTTTTATTAATTCTCATCCAGCTTAAAAACTTTGCTCTCGTTATATACCTCATTAGCTATGGTCTCCGCGTGCTCGACGCCCTTCCTTGTCTGGATGCACCTGTCCACCTGCGATGCAAAGATGTGTAGGTCGTGTCTTTCCTTGACAAAGTTCCTCTTCAAGATTCGGTTCATGCTTTCACTTCTCTGTGTCGACGTCATCCGTGCACAGAAAACCTCCTTGTACTAAGCTGATATCCATTCTTTTCGGTCTGTCCAGAGCGCCTTCATAATTTCATCATTTTGCAGGTTATACTTCTCCATGAACTCATGCCAAGCGCGTTCAAACTTTGATGGCATTAGCGGGTGGTTGAGAACTGAGGTCAGCTCATCTTTAAATGTCTCATACGCTTTGTACAACAAGGACAGGTGATCCTTGTATTTTTTCAGTATATGCCAATGGCATAACTTGTGCAGCGTGCCTATTAGCGTACTTTTTATCGCGGCATCCATGGAGGGGCATTGATCTACATGTTTTTGAAAAACCCAATCAGTGAGTTATTGAGAGAACTGCATATCTTTTTTTGCTTTTGCTGATTTTTTTCGTTGGATGGAAGAAATGGACTACAAAACTTGGCAGTGAACTGTAGTGTTATTTAAACCCATTCTTTTTTTAGCATACATGTAAGTATGCAGATTGGCTGCTTGTTGTTCATGCAACGCAAGAACGTCCGGAACACCCACTCGAAAGTCGGTATTGTTTCGTCTTTGATGAGAGCCACATCAAATATTGTACTTTGGAGGTGGTGGTTGACTCCAACGAAGACAGCCAGAGGCATGTGGAACTTGTTGGTCTTGTAGGTCGTGTCAAATGTGACACAATCTCCAAAATCTTTGTACGATCCCCGGCAGCTCGCGTTCGCCCAGAATATGTTTCGCACACGGTTATCGACATCTTTGTCGTAATCATAGAAGAACTCCCGGTTTATTTGCTGCATTTTCTCAAAGAAAGCCAGGAGTTTCTTCACATCGTCTTATGTTTCCTCCCTCGCGAATTGGTGCTTCCTGCAGTTCGAAATAATAATATACTTGCAGCATTAGAGACATATAGAAATGCACAAGCGAACTGCATGAAATAGACGACAGGGTTGTTTAGTGAACGTACTTGTTCACCCAGTCACGGCTAGTGCGCCCCATAAAGTGCAGCCCTCCTGACATCCTTGACAGGGTTGACATCATCTGCGTGTGCGTCAGGTTGTCGCTCTGCATGTCCTTCACTAGTTTATCAAGTAACGGATCATCCGTCTTATTCGAGTGCATGTGCAGAAGCATAGCCGGGCTTTCAATCATCCTGTGGTTGTGATTGAGCTCAATCTCTGCTATCACAATCACATCCTTGATTTTTTTCAATCTCATTATCGCCTTGCAGCCAGTCCTCTTTGATGTTTTCTCTCGCTTTCTCTCATAATCCGTGACAGTTTCCTTGCTTCTGCCTTCCTTTGAGCACACTATGTATCTGTTTGTTCTGTATCCGCCGTTTTTGCGTGTGTCGAAGCCTGCATGCCTCGCATACGTGTTGTAGAAGTCTCGCGCCGCAGCGTATGATGTGAATTGCATACCTTTCACAGGCACAAGTTCTTGGAGCATGTTCTCATTCTGCACACACAATATGGAATGTTTTTTTTTGTTAATGAGTATGCACAAGTTGAAAGAATGCATAAGTGAACTGCAGTAGTTAGGCAAGGAAGCTTACATGCGTGTACTTTTTTTTCTCTAACGGTGTTTGCAGCTCACCGATGTTTATTGGGCATGGAGGAGCGATAACCGATCTGTGTAATTTAGGATCACGAGGAGGTAGAAGTGTTGAGAACTTTACTTTTTTGGTTGCTTGTGGCTCTCCTTGATTCTGCTTCCGATTCTTTTGGTGCGTAGTAGGCGGCCTGGGTGGAATTCCACTGTCTCTTCGTCGACGAATCGTTTGCTCATGAACTTGCCGAACTTGCTGGGTTTCAACATTCACTTGTGGAGGTGCTATATCATCTGTTCTGATCTGCTGGCCAAATGTTTCAAAGACACGCGTGTACCTTGGCTGCATAACTGTTATGATTTGCTCTTCATCATCATCCTCCTCGTCATCTTTCTGCGCATGCTCCCCCATGAAGACAAGATCGTCGCCGTCCTCCTCATCTTGCGCGCTTTTTGCTTCACTGCCTTCTCCATCTCGAATGATGTTTGGTTCACTGTTTTCATCTTTATCCTCTACATCTTCCTCCACCGAGTACGCAGTTCTGTTTGTTGTGTTAAAGAAACCCCAAGGTATTTCAGGTGTTATCCATCCAGCCATCTCCCACTCTTCTCTTCCAATGCAGTTCGGGGGCTTTGGGTTGTGAATCAATCGAGGTATCTTCTGGTTTGGAGGCATAGTAATTTCCTGCACAGTATTAAGCCAAAGCTTTTATGCACGCCAACAGTGAAATGAACTACATCTTCGTACTATATATCATTATATATGCAACTGGAGAAATTGCACTTCAATTTTTCATTCTATAGCAGGGGCACTGGGAGTTAACATGAAGAAACAATGCACTTCAGTTTTAAGCCATAGCGCTCTACATATGTAAGCCATGGTGGACTGCATTGTTCAGCCATAGCGCATTCTCATTTTTTCGAAGTATCCTTTCTGTTTTTTACTGGGAGATACATGGCACTGCAGTTGACGCAAGAGGGCACTGCATGGTGATAAAAAGGGCACTGCAACTGGAGGTGGGGGGTTGGGTATGTGATTTTCTTACATTATCTGCAGTTCTCTCCTTCTGCAGATGCAGCTCGGCCTGCTGTTGACGTGCATTCCACCTCCGCTGCAGGAACTCATGGGATTTTTCAACTTTTGCCATTGTCGCGGGAGAAGGCTGGATGGGCACCATTGCAGTTCGCATCCACGATGACTGCGAGGTTGCTGGAGAAGGCATCCTTGCAGTACTCTTCCCCCTGCCATGCATAACCGAGGCTGGATGCTTCAGCTGGGTCAACGGCAGCGGATCTCCCAGGGCATAGGCTCGGATCTGTGGCAGGGGTGCAGCTAACGGGGCGCTCAATCGAGGCTGCGGCGCACCTAGATCAATTCGGTGGTGTTGGGGCGAAGTTGAGGGGCGTCGTCGCTTCCTAACCGCCGCCGCGGAAGAAGCCTCGCTGAGGGATTGCATCGCCGGCCGCTCCGCGAGCGCTCTGCGCAAGAAGGCGGGGAGGGGAGGGGGTCGCCGCCGGCCGCAGGGCGCTGCCTCGCAAGGAGGCTGGGAGGGGAGGGGGCCGCCGACGGCCGCAGGGTGCTGCCGCGCAAGGAGGCTGGGAGGGGAGGGGGACGGCGCCGGCCGCAGTGGCTCTGGCGCGCAAGGAGGCGGGGATGGGAGGGGGTGTTATGAGAATAAGCTTTTTTGTTAGGAGAATAAGGTCTTAAGGGGTGTTATGAGATATATATATA
>LR738711.1:713972430-713997676 GCA_902687465.1 Secale cereale | reverse complement strand
CCGGTGTCGCGCGCGGCAGGTTGGGGTGGCGGGAGAAGAAGGTGAGAGAGGTGGGCGGCGGGGGAAGAAGGCGAGGGAGGTTGGCGGCTAGGTAGTGGGTAGTTGTGTTCTATCGAGGGAGAGACCCTGGGTGTTATGAGAATAAGGCCTTTGTTATGAGAATAAGGTCTTAAAGGTCTTAAGGGGTGTTATATATATATATATATATATATATATATATATATATATATATATATATATATATATATATATATATATATATATATATATATATATATATATATATATATATATATGAGGGAGGGGGCGCCTAGAGCACACCAGACAATTGTGTAGCCGTGTGCGGCACCCTCCTCAACCGTTTACTACCCCGGTCATATTTTCGTAGTGCTTAGGCGAAGCCCTGTGGAGATAACTTCACGATCACGCTCACCACGTCGTCGTGTTGACGTAACTCATCTACTACCTCGACATCTTGCTGGATCAAGAAGGTGAGGGACGTCATCGAGCTGAACGTGTGCAGAACGCGGAGGTGTCGTGTGTTCGGTACTTGATCAGTTGAAGCGCGAAGAAGTTCTTCGTGCTTCAACCGATCAAGTACCGAATGCACGGCACCTTGATACGTCTCCAACATATCTGTACTTTTTTATTGTTCCATGTAATTATATATTCTGTTTTGGATGTTTAATGGGCTTTATTATACACTTTTATATTATTTTTGGGACTAACCTACTAACCCAAGGCCGAGTTCAAATTGTTGTTTTTTTGCCTATTTCAATGTTTCGCAGAAAAGGAATATCAAACGGAGTCCAAACGGAATGAAACCTTTGGGAGAGTTATTTTTGGAATGATACCTTCACGAGAGACTTGGAGGACAAGTCAGAGAAGAAACAAGGTGCCCACGAGGGGAAGGGCGCGCCCAGGGGGCGTAGGCGCGCCCCCCACCCCGTGGGCCCCACGTTGCTCCACTGATACGTCTCCAAGGTATCTATAATTTTTGATTGTTCCATGCTATTATATTATACTTCTAGGAAGTTTTATGGGCTTTTATATACACTTTTATATGAGTTTTGGGACTAACCTATTAAGCCAGAGCCCAGTGCCAGTTTCTGTATTTTTTCTTATTTTTGAGTTTTACGGAAAAGGAATACCAAACAGAGTCTAATAGATGAGCCAATTTTTGCTGATTTTTTTTCTAGACCAAAAGAAGCCCCCGAAGTACAAGAGTTGGTCCAGGAGAGCCACGGGCTGCCCACGAGGGTGGAGGGCATGCCCACCCCAAGTGGTGACACCCCCCTATCTCGTGGACAGCCCGGAGACCCCCTGACGTGAGACCTACACCAAAAAAATCCTATAAATACAGAAACCTCCGGAAAATCACCTAGATCGGGAGTTTCGCCGCTGAAAGCCTCTGTTGCCACCGAAAACCAATCTAGACCCGTTCTGGCACCCTGCCGGAGGGGGGAATCCCTCTCCGGTGGCCATCTTCATGACGAGGGAGGAGTAGTTCACCCTCGGGGCTGAGGGTATGTACCAGTAGCTATGTTTTTGATCTCTCTCTCTCTCTATCTCTCCCTCTCTCTCTCTCTCTCTCTCTCTCTCTCTCTCTCTCTCTCTCGTGTTCTTGAGATGGCATGATCTTGAAGTATCACGAGCTTTGCTATTATAGTTGGATCTTATTATGTTTCTCCCCCTCTACTCCCTTGTGATGAATTGAGTTTTACCTTTGAAGTTATCTTATCGGATTGAGTCTTTATGGATTTAAGAACACTTGATGTATGTCTTGCGTGGGATACCCGTGGTGACAATGGGGTATTCTATTGATTCACTTGATGTATGTTTTGGTGGTCAACTTGCGGGTTCCGTGACCTTGGGAATCTATGCATAGGGGTTGGCACACGTTTTTGTCATGACTCTCCGGTAGAAACTTTGGGGCACTCTTTGAAGTACTTTGTGTGTGTTGAATAGATGAATCTGAGATTGTGTGATGCATATCGTATAATCATGCCCATGGATACTTGAGGTGACAATGGAGTATCTAGGTGACATTAGGGTTTTGGTTGATTTGTATCTTAAGGTGTTATTCTAGTACGAACTCTATGAGAGATCGAACGGAAAGAATAGCTTCGTGTTATTTTACTACGGACTCTTGAATAGATCGATCAGAAAGGATAACTTTGAGATGGTTTCGTACCCTACCATAATCTCTTCGTTTGTTCTCCTCTATTAGTGACTTTGGAGTGACTCTTTGTTGCATGTTGAGGGATAGTTATATGATTCAGTTATGTTATTATTGTTGAGAGAACTTGCAATAGTGAAAGTATGAACCCTAGGCCTTATTTCCTATCATTTCACTACCGTTTATGCTCACTTTTACCACTTGCTACCTTGTTGTTTTTATATTTTCTGATTACAAAAACCTATATCTACCATCCATATTGCACTTGTATCACCATCTCTTCGCCGAACTAGTGCACCTATACAATTTACCATTGTATTGGGTGTGTTGGGGACACAAGATACTCTTTGTTATTTGGTTGCAGGGTTGTGTGAGAGAGACCATCTTCATCCTACGCCTCCTACGGATGGATAAACCTAAGGTCATCCACTTGAGGGAAATTTGCTACTGTCCTACAAACCTCTGCACTTGGAGGCCCAACAACGTCTACAAGAAGAAGGTTGTGTAGTAGACATCAAGCTCTTTTCTGGCGCCGTTGCCGGGGAGGTTAGTGCTTGAAGGTATATCTTTAGATCTTGCAATCAAATCTTTTATTTTCTTGTTGTATCACTAGTTTAGTTTATAAAAGAAATTTACAAAAAATGGAATTAAGGTTACCTCATATGCTTCACCTTTTTAATATATTTTGTGAAAATTATGGGAAGGAAAATTGTGCTCAAGTACTAGAAGAAGAATTACATAGAATACTTGGCATGAAATATGTGCATGATGAGCATGATTGCAATGTTGTTAGTATGAATTCTTTGAATACCCATGATGCTAATGATATGCAAAGCCACAAGCTTGGGGATGCTATGTTTGAAGAAGATCATATTTTTAGTCCCCCAAGTTTTGATGAGCAAATTTATTATGATGAAAGCATGCCTCCTATTTATGATGATTATTGTGATGACATGTATGCTATAAAGAATAAAGATAACCATGAAACTTGTCATCATGATTCTAATTTTCAATTGGATTATGCTTCACATGATAGTAATATTTTTGAGTTTGCTCCCACTACTATGAATGAGAAGAATTTTGCTTATGTGGAGAGTAGTAAAATTTCTATGCAAGTAGATCATGAAAAGAATGCTTTATGTGTTGGTTATATGATTGAATTCATTCATGATGCTACTGAAAATTATTATGAGAGAGGATCATATGCTTGTAGGAATTACAATAATATCAAGTTTCCTCTCTATGTGCTTAAAATCTTGAAGTTATGCTCGTTATCCCTTCCTATGCTAGTTGATTATAGTTCCCATAAGTTGTTTGCTCACAAAATCCCTATGCATAGGAAGTGGTTTATGCTTAAATGTGCTAGTCATATTCTTCATGATGCTCTCCTTATGTTTCAATTCTTATCTTTTATGCAAGCATCATTGAAATCATCATGCCTAACTAGGGGCGTTAAACGATAGCGCTTGTTGGGTGGCAACCCAACTTTATATTTTCTTTGCTTTTGCTTCTGTTTAGGAATACATATTGCATCTAGATTATGTTTAGATGTGGTTTTGTGTTTTAATTAGTGTTTGTGCCAAGTAGAACCTTTGGGAAGACTTGGGTGAAGTTTATGCGATCATGCTGTAAAAAATAGAAATTTTAGCGCTCACGAGATTAGCTACCATTTTTTACTGGAGAGTGATTTTTAGTTGATTACTTTTTCAGATTATTAATAGACAAATTCCTCAGGTCTACCAATTTACCAGAATTTTTAGAGTTACAGAAGTATTTGAAAGTTACAGATTGCTACAGGCTGTTCTGTTTTTGACAGATTCTGTTTTCTATGTGTTGTTTGCTTATTTTGATGAATCTATGAGTAGTATCGGATGGTATGGACCATAGAGAAGTTGGAATACAGTAGATATTACACCAATGTGAATTTAGAATGAGTTCATAACAGTACCTAAGTGGTAGTTTTATTTTCTTATACTAACGGAGCTTACGAGTTTTCTGTTAAGTTTTGTGTTGTGAAGTTTTCAAGTTTTGGGTAAAAGATTTGATGGACTATGGAATAAGGAGTGGCAAGAGCCTAAGCCTGGGGATGCCAAAGGCACCCCAAGGTAATATTCAAGGACAACCAAAAGCCTAAGATTGGGGATGCCCTGGGAAGGCATCCCCTCTTTCGTCTTCGTCTATCGGTAACTTTACTTGAGGCTATATTTTTATTCACCACATGATATGTGTTTTGCTTGGAGCATCAATTTAGTTTATTTTGTTTTTCTTGCTGTTTGAATAATATCCCAAGATCTGAAATTCTTAAATGTTAGAGAGTCTTCATATAGTTACATAATTATTCAACTACTCTTTCATCTTCACTTATATCTTTTGGAGTAGTTTGTCTTTTGCTCTAGTGCTTCACTTATATCTTTTATAGCACGGCGGTGGTTTTATTTTGAAGAAATAGATGAACTCTCATGCTTCACTTATATTATTTTGAGAGTCTTTTTAGAACAGCATGTTAATGTGCTTTGGTTATCAAACTAGTCGTAATATGATAGGCATCCAAGATGGGTATAGTAAAAACTTTCATATAAAGTGCATTGAAGATGATGAGAAGTTTGATACTTGATGATTGTTTTGAGATATGAGGATGATGATATTAGAGTTATGCTAGTAGAGTAGTTGTTAATTCAAGAAATCTTGTGTTAAAGTTTGTGATTCCCGTAGCATGCACGTATGGTGAACCGCTATGTGACGAAGTTAGAGCACGAGGTATTTATTGATTGCCATCCTTTGTGTGGAGGTCGGGATCGCGCGATGGTTAACTCCTACCAACCCTTCCCCCAGGAGCATGCGTTGAAAATTCTGTTTTGATGACTTTTTGATTTTTGCAATAAGTATATGAGTTATTTATGACTAATGTGAGTCCATGGATTATACGCACTCTCACCCTTCCAACATTGCTAGCCTCTCTTATACCGCGCAACTTTCGCCGGTACTATACACCCACCATATAACTTCCTCAAAACAGCCACCATACCTACCTATCATGGCATTTCCATAGCCATTCCGAGATATATTACCATGCAACTTTCCACCGTTCCGTTATTATGACACGCTTCATATTGTCATATTGCCATGCATGATCATGTAGTTGACATCGTATTTGTGGCAAAGCCACCATTCACAATTCATTCATACATGTCACTCTTGATTCATTGCACATCTCGATACACCGCCGGAGGCATTCACATAGAGTCATATCTTGTTCTAGCTTCGAGTTGTAATCTTTGAGTTGTAAGTAAATATAAGTGTGATGATCTTCATTATTAGAGCATTGTCCCGTCTGAGGAAACAAAAAAGATAAAGGCCAAATAAAAAAATAGATGGCCCGAAAAAATAGAGAGGGGCTAAAAAAAAGAGGAACGCCCCTCCAAAAAAAATGAGAGATAAGAGAGAAGGGACAATGCTACTATCCTTTTCCACACTTGTTGTGACAGCCTCGATTTTGCCCCTTTTCTTTTTCTTTTAATTTTCTTGGATTTCTTGATTTTATTTGCTTTTCTGTGGCTATGTGGTTCTGAAACTTGGGAAGATCCTGTCTTCCTAGGTTTTATAGTGGCTTGTCATCCTCAATATCATCCCAAGACCCTGCCATTTCCATCCTTGACCTAATCCAAAATTGTTTTTCCAAGGAATATTCCTTTTCTATTAAAGGAATAATTCTTTTTGCCCTAGGTTGTTTTTTTTCGAGAGTACGCCAATGGCGTACCATATTTTTATAGAAGGGAGCAACATAATTACAAGAAGCAAGCCAAGGATGCAAGGGTCTGGCTGGCACACCCACACCACACAAACTACCGAAGCTACTCTCTCACGAAAGGATGTAATCTACCCACTCCCGCCAACTTCCAAACCTTAAGCTCCTCCATAATTTGATCTACCAGAAGATGAGGTGTTCTCTGCTGCCCAAGGCGGCCAAACACTCGCGCATTCCGTTGTTTCCAAATAGACCAGGCTATAGCTATGACCATCGTGTCAAATCCTCTCCCATGTTTAGCAGTGATGCTCTTCCTAGCCTCAAGCCACCAGCTGGTGAATGTGTCATTGATGTCCGGGTAGGGTGCGCTGATGCCCACCTTGGCAAAGGAAAGGTGCCAAACTTCCTTGGCATAGCTACATTGAACTTGGATGTGGTCGACGGTATCCTCTTCTTGGAGACATAAGAAGCAAGCCATTGTGTTATCCTGCAATCCATGCCTTGCTCTCCTATCTGATGTCCATAGCCTATATTGGGTTGCCAACCAAGCGAAAATTTTGCATTTGAGGATGGCCCCACTCCTCCAGATACATTCATATGTGGGTGATCTGAGTAGCCCGAGACAAAGCCGTTGGTAGACCGATCTGGCTGTGTATGTTCCAGAGCTAGCACACGGCCAAGCAAACACATCCGGCTCAAGCTGTTCCCTCTGCACTCCGGCAATAGCCGCACGAAGATGCATGAGCTGGATTAGAGCCATGAACGGAGGCTCGCCGGAAAGGTCTTGCTCCCATTGATCTTCGATCAAAGCTTGGCACACCGTTCTCATGTTTTGCACTCTAGTTGGGACCAAGACCAATATGGCCGGTGTGATATGAGTCACCGCAGCCCCATTAATCCATCTGTCCTTCCAGAAGAGGACTCGCTCGCCACTGCCGACCGTAATGTGCACCAGACTATTGAACACCTCTCGAGCATCATCGTCAATCATAAACGGGATGCCCTGCCATGGCCGTTCTGGATCAGTTCTTCTCAGCCACTCCCATCTCACTCTAAGTGCAAGGCCTTGCAGCTTTAGGTTTTTAATACCTAGACCTCCATAGCACGTCGGACGACATATCGTGTTCCAAGCAACTAGGCATTGCCCTCCATTCACTTTGTCCTTTCCAGCCCAAAAGAAGGATCTCATCCATGTATCGATCTCCTCGAGTACCCAATCTGGAGCATTGAGCACCATGAGCTGATGAATTGGTCTTGCAGCAACCACGGACTTAACAAGCACCAATATGCCTTGCCTTTGGATGAGCCCTCTCTGCCATGCTGGTATGAACTTCCTTGCTTGATCGATTAGGGGCTGCCAGTCTACCCGTGTAAGCTTTTTGATAGCCAGCGGGATCCCCAAGTACTTGCAGGGAAAGCTGCCTAATGCACACTGCAACGTGTCCCTCACGCGATGATGATCCTCCTCTGTCCCTCTAATAGTGATAGCCAAAGACTTGGTATAGTTAACGACAAGTCCCGAGGCCTTGCCAAAGCAGTCCAGCGCCATCCTGACGAAATTCAGGTCTTGAGGGGTGGGCCTTATGAACAAGGCAACATCATCCGCATAGATGGAGAGCCTTTGTGTTGCAGAAATGCCAGGGAAAGAGCTTACAACCCCAATCTCCGCTCCCTTCTGAAACAAGGAAGAGAGAGCTTCCATTGCGATGACGAATAGCATGGGGGGAACCGGGTCTCCTTGGCGCAAGCCACAAGCATGAGAAAAGCTCATTCCTGGGCATCCGTTCACAACAACCTTGGTATTAGCCGTCTGGAGGAGGATCGCAATCCATCTCCTCCATTTTTCTCCAAACCCTTTCTGTCGCAGAACTTGGAACAAGAAGGGCCAGGCCAGAGAGTCAAAGGCTTTGGTGAGGTCAAGTTTGAGGAACACACCCGGGGTCCTCCGAGCATGCAGCTTCCGGGCTATTTGCTTGACCAAAAGGAAGTTATCGTGCAAGCATCTTCCAGCAATGAACGCAGACTGGTTAGTGGGCACAATCTCATGCATTCTTCTCCTGACTCGACAAGCTAGGGCTTGCGCGAAGAGCTTAGCGAAGCTGTGAATTAGACTGATCGGCCGATAGTCGCCAACTGCCTCAGCGTCTGCCCTCTTGGGGATGAGGGTGATCAGCGCCCTATTAAGCTTGGCAAAACCTCTCCCATCGCCAACATAAAGTTTCAGGATCGCGGCCATGATATCATGCTTAATGGTTGGCCATGTCTTCTGAAAGAAGATCCCGATGAAGCCATCTGGCCCCGGGGCGCGGTCTGAGGGCAAATCCTTGATCACGTTCCAAATTTCCTCCTCAGTGAAGATCGCTTCCAGCTCCTGGAGATCCACCTGTTCCATACCCATGTACTCAAGGTCTAGTGTGAACTCCCTTGCCTGGTGCTGGCCTAGCACTGCCCTGAATTCCTGAGTGAAAATGTCCTCCTTTCTGCTCTGCTCAGTGATGATCTCATCCCCGTGTTTGATGCGCGCGATATAGTTCTTGGTGCGCCTCCCATTTGCCACCACCTGGAACAGTCTTGTGTTAGCATCCCCTTCGCTGATCCAGCGAATCCTCGATCTTTGCCTAGATATGGTGCGTTCCAGAGAAGCAAGGCCCAGGACAGACATCTTCAAAGAGCGATGCAGCCAGAGTTCATTGCAGGTTAACGGCCTATTCTCTTGCGCTTGCTCGAGCCGCAGAATGACCCAATTGGCAATCGCTAGCTTCAGCTTGATGTTACCAGTCTTCCTTTGACCCCACGCTTGCAGGGCCACCGCCGTGTTACGAAGAAGGGCATCCAGCCGTTTGAAAGGATCAGTGATGCTGTCGTCACACACCCATGCTTCCTTAACCGCATCCTCAAAACCCTCGAGTTTGGTCCAGAACAGCTCAAATCTAAATCTCTGTTTGGGGCTACAGATCCCATTGGTTGTGAGGAGCAGAGGAGCATGATCGGAAACGTTAGTTCCCACGGCTTGTAAGAAGCAGTCTGGGTTCGCCAGATCCCAGTCAACCGAGACGAGCACGCGATCAATCTTGGTGAGTGTCGGGCAGTTTCGGTCATTAGTCCATGTGAAACGCCTCCCGTGCATATATGGTTCCTTTAGTTCCATGTCATCCACAAACGATCTGAAGCTATAGAGCATTTTCCTGTTAATGTTGGTGTTATTCTTTTCTGACGCCCTAAGAATCATGTTGAAGTCTCCGAGGATCCTCCAGGGGCCAGCACACCCTATCATGCGCTGTCGTAAGTTGTTCAGAAAGGCCATTTTCTGCTCGTCACATTGGGGACCGTACACCACCGTAATCCACCAGTTGAAACCATCCTTGTTATGCACACGACCCGTGAGGGAATGCTCATCCTTGAGGATGGTGTCCACCTCCACCACCGTGGAGTCCCATGCCAACACAATACCCCCACACGTGTTAATCGCGGGGAGATACGCAAAGCCATCATACGATGGACCAATACATTGCATGATCATAAATTGGTCTATTACATCCAGTTTGGTCTCCTGCAGACACACCATGTTGCACTTGACAGAGGATATGAATTCTCTAACGGCCTTCCTCTTTGCCAGGTTGTTGAGGCCACGCACGTTCCAGCATGTGATGGAAGGGTAGATATCCATAAACAAGCGTAGGGCATCCCAACACCGGACTGCGAACGCGGATCACGCCGCTAAGATGACCTGAGAGCTGCCTCCGATCTCCTCGCTCTGCGGTGGTGCCTTGCCAAAGATGGCCGCAATCACCCTCACATGCTGCTCACGGAGTGGAGAGTCAAAGAGCTCCTTAAGCTCATGCACCACACTTTCATCCGGTTCCAAGTCATCTGGCACGAGGCCAAGGGCTCGGAGCAGAACGTTTTCTGCGGGAGTCGCCTTGGAAGTGGTCGCCGGCCCCGTCCTTTTGGTGGCTCGGGTGGTGCGTCGTGGTGTGGAAGGGACAGTATCATTGTTGTTCGCAACAGAGGCTTGGACTTCCTTTATGAGGGGGGTGCTAACCTCATAATGATGTTGGAGCAGAACGCCTTCATTCGTGAAAAAGCAATTTCCTCCTGCGGGGTCATGCCCGAGCCCCTCTCGACTATCATGTTCTGCTGCACTTCCTGCTCATCACACAACAGGTTTTCGTTCAGCACCATATCCCCGGCGGATGTGGCAGGTACGTGCATGCATGCGAACGACCCATCCATGGGGGGCACGTTGGGCGCATCGATCCCGAGGGGAATCGCCTCCGAGATCAGTGCGAGAGCGACGTCCCGCACTTGCGGCATCGGGGGTTGCGATTTGCCCTAGGTTGTGAAGCAACCTATATCTCTGTCATTCTAAAAATCCCCAAATATTTCTCATAAATTGTTTGGGTCATATCTTGATCAAATATGACAAAACATTTCATTGCAATGTTCAAAAATAATCCTCCAATAATCATTTTTCTATTCTGCCCTAAATGGCACTTTGTGAAGCAAGTGCTATTTAACTTTGCCCAATTGAGTCCAAACTTCTTGGACATATTTTCATGTCCATATTATTGCCTTGTGCCAATTTTGAACCTCATTTGCCTAGTGAATATTTTTCAGTGATTTTCCAAAGTTTCTGTCCAGAAAGGAACTTTGTGAAGGAAGTATATTCTAGGCATGTCCAAATGAGATATAACTTTTTCACATCCTTCATTTGACCAAATAATGAGTCTCTACCAAATTAGAGATCATGGAGATCATCTATGTGAGCTCAGCTTCAAATCTTGTTTTCTGGTTAGAATTTCACTTTGTGAAGCAACCCTATTTTATCTTGCTTCATTTGAGCTGAAAATCTACCAGGGCATTCTTACATCTACATATAATCCCTCCACCAAGTTTTGGCTCAATACACTTAGCCATTTACCCTTAGTAAATTCTTCAAACTTCTATCCAGAATGGAGCTTTGTGAAGGAAGTGCCACTTTGGTAACTCCAAATGGCATGACCGATACCCACTCTGGGCGCGACACTCGCCGGCGTGCCCGCTTGACACTTCGTCGACCGGAGTAGCTCTCCGGAGCAGCCGCTCTCATCACTCGCCGATCGCCCCTGTCCTCCTCTGTTCCTCGCGTCGAGAGGAGGAAGAAGGAGAGAGAAGGATAAGGCGGGACCCACCTGGCAGCGACACACGCCCCGGCCCCGCCACTGCCAGCATGGATAAGTGGGAACGTACTCCCTGGAGTACGCTTTCCTTTTAAGTAAGCGCATTCTTATCCTGCTTCAAACCCGAAGTACGCTTTCCAGTTCTAGAAGCGTATTTTCTTATTTGCGCTTCTGTCTTATCCACTCAGGGACCCGGCTGTGAATATTCTTTTTACAGAGAAGTCCCTGATCTTCCACACCTCATAACTTTGCCACCGTATCTCCAAATCAGGTGATTCCAAAGCCCACGTCTTCGTCTCATCGAGCCCGTTCTGTTGGTATCATTTTTAATATGTGTTAACATTCTGAAAATGACCATTTTGCCCTTGCCGTAAACAGCCCCTCCGAGAGAGAACTGTTTTCGGTGATTCTTTCCGCGAGCTTCTCGCACTTCTTCCCGGTGATTTCTTCCACCACAGGCAAGCCACAATAACCACTTGAATGATACCCATGCAGTAGCCATGGTTTCCAACTTGAATATTTAATAAAAGTTTGTTGTATCTGTCTGCTTGTTTGCTACTGTTGTCGTTGTTTCTGTTATGCTCGTGGTTTCATGTTTACTGTCATGCTATGGTCCGATGCTTCTTGTTATCTTGTACTACTTGTTATTATCATGTTCACATGTTATGCTTGGTAGTAGAAGTACATGCTAGTAGTAGTCTTGATGCATGCTTGTTATCTGTCAAGTACTGTGATATGCATGTTCCGTTGCAACTAGTTAGTTACATGACTACTTGGTAATGTTATTGCTATGTTCTTGCATGGTATTTATTTATGATGCTAGTAGTCATGTATGCCATGAGTAGTGTTATACTTGTGATATTCATGCTCGTTAGTATTCCATGCTCATTTGGATATATGCTTCATTGTGGTTATGCTCGATGATTATGTTGCACCTCCATGCTTATGTTGATATCATGCTCATGCATTGTAGTTGCATCATGTTAATTTATTATGACTCGGCTTATTGCATTCAAGTTTAATCGGATTAAATTGAACTTGAACAGCTGTTGGCTGAGTCATGGTGCCACCAGATCTAGTTGACCAGTGCAACCACATTTGCCTTTTATGGGGAGGCCCTAACTGGTTCTATTGGCATGCCTCTCGCCGCTGCCTCCAACGAGGGAAGGTTATGGGCGCACGCTACCCTGATCAGGTAGGCGAACATAACCTTGTGTGCCCGTTGTTGGGGTTTTGAGCTCGGGTCCCCGTTTGGGACCATTTATGTTTGGCCACGACGGTGGTAATTGTGTCTTTGGTAGACATGGGGCCACCCAGGACTAGCCCAGTGGGGAGTGAGTCGGAGTGAATGGGAGAGTGTCATGACAGTAGATCGGTTTTTTCGGAACGCCGTTGGTCCACCCGAATGGGAGAACGAGGCCATGTGTTTCGTAGTGTGGGTACAGTGCGCCACCTCTACAGAGTGTGTGTGTCTTAATCTATCGATAGCCGTGTCTGGGGATAAGGGCCCAGTTCGTGTCGGTCACACTGTGAGTCAACAGTAATAATAATAACTTGATTAATAACAACCCCGGTTTGATGATGAAATAAGTTGGTTGTGGTCGCCGGAAAGATCACCGTTTGAGACCAAGTGTTGGTCATCGTTGTGATCGCCAAAATGATCACCGTGGTATCGATGATACTGAGTTGTTGGATATTTGTGCTGTTGTGCGAGAATCAATGGTAAAGATCAAGCTCCTTATGGTCATTTAATGATTACTACGGTATTGTTTATACCAAGCTTGATTTGATACTCAGATGATCGTGTGATGTCCGTGGTGGTAAGTTTGTGCATGCGAATGTTACGAGGTAACCCGAGCAAAGTAAGTTGGTGCATGTTTGCATCATCATGTTGCATGTAGTATTATCATGCTCGTATGTTCATGCTATGCTGGTTCTAGTTGTATCATGATCAGTTGTGCATGCCATGCTGTTCTGTTAGTATCATGTTCATGAATTAAATTAACATGTTAATGCCATGCAGTTGTTTGTCTTGAATGCTTTTGGTTTATTGTGAGCTTGCAAGTACATCCAATGTACTGACCTGGCGTGTCATGCCAGTTTGCAGGTCGTGCTTGGATTGCTTGCTTGTTTTGGTGTAGTCCGTGTGTTCGCGAGCTAGGATAAACGTTCCAGCCAGAGTCCCTGCGGATTGGAGTCCATCATCGCCATTCGTTGTTCCGTTGCGAGTAAAGGTTCCACTGCCTCGAGTGGTTATGCTGCTTGCATAGAGCAACTGTGGTTGGCATAGTGTCGCTGTGTCGGTGTTATTCATTGGAATATCGGAGACCTTGTATCCATATTCGTGTTGTAATAAAAAGCTGGTTTGTTCTATGCTAAGCAGTTTCGTATTCCAGAAGACTTCACCTCGATCTCTGGGCTGGAATATGGGACGTTCCGGTTTCTCTGAGCCGGGGTGCCACAGGCTTGGTATCAGAGCAGGTTTGGCTGTTGAGCGTCCTAGTCCGCTGGAACGTTAGAAAACGGTAGTATAGGGTCTGGTTCTTGCCCTTGCTTGCTGCATTTGGTTGTTGTATTTGTTTGCTGCATATAGTCTTATTCGGTTATGTCTAACCCTGTTTAGTGCGTAGATTTCGGTCAACTTTCATGATTTCAGTGCCATCCCCAGAGTTTCCGGTGATGTTCATATTGAGTTCAGTCCCACTCCTGCACCTCTCAGCTTTGCCACCCTCCTTGGAGATATGTGGCATAGCATTTATCCCCGCGGAGATCCACCCCAGTACCAAGTACTCCAGTTTTCTTTCGGAAGAAGAATCCTGGAGTATGTTGCTAATGTTCATCTGTCAGCCCCAATTCCTATTGGTAAGCACACCTACATTTTCCACGGTGGTTACGACGCTGCTCCCGAGCGTGCCGTTCAGCTTGCCGCGATGGCAGGAATCACCGGTCTTTGTCATCAAGAGAGCATGGTGCATGAAAACCATGCTTATCAATATTATCCCAAAATCATCGAGAATCCTAGGCGAATTTAGTTTCCCTCTGTCAACCCTCAAGATGACCCGGCTATCCTCGCCATGTCTCGTTACATGACGGCCGAGTGTCGTCCTATTTCTGAGATAGTCCGAGATGCCATTCGAGCCAGGAGATTGCTTGGTGCCGCTTTACCACAGTCTCCGCCAGCTTGTCCAACCCCTCCGCCTCGTCCATCCGGAGTTTTGGAGTCAGCCATCCTGTTAGCTATTTCGTCAGCTCCTGAGCATTTTTCTCAAGCGTAGGGTGTAGTCATTCGTGTAGTGCATGTGCATTTGTTATGGTATTATGCTTGTGTGTGCTTGTGTGGATTTGTTTTGTAGCTTGTTTGCTGGGTGCTTTATTTAGCTTGGTTGTTGTGTGATTTGTGCAATCGCTCGTTTTCTCGTGCTTCTTTGCTTTAAATCTTCATTGTTACCCCCTTATGGAAAGTGCTCATCAACTGACACCAGATCAGAAGAAGCAGTGAGAAGTAAAAATATACACCAAGGCACTCGGTTAAAAGCAATGAGATTTTCAGCAGACAACATTGTATTGCAGACATCCGGTCTGGACGCAAATTATATCCTGCTCAGACTATCAGAAACAAGTACCCGTCAGAGATCTACCATTATTGCAGTAGGAAAACAAAATTTGGATCCAAGTCCAATCGTGCATTTGACGTCAGAGGTATGGTTAGTACACAATGATTAACTCTGCTATGAGTCAGTTTTAAAACATGCGACACCGAGAAGTCAGTCCACATATGCAATAAATTCAGCAAGGACAGTCACACAATTCTTGTCATAAAAATAATCAGCAGTCGGAATGGCAAGAATATATATATATATATATATATATATATATATATATATATATATATTATATGGTTCACAAGAAAAAATCAGTCCAATCCTTTTTCACAATTTATCAGCGAAATGTACAAGGCAAGATTCCCCAGTCTGCATCAGTAAGGTATGGGTGATTTTCCTATGCGAGATATTCTGTCTTCTTCAATAAGATACTGCACAAGCTTCTGGCATAAGATACCAAATCATCCCTAGTAAGTCTTTAAGGGGGAAACTTCTGAGGAACGGTACCCAGTCTTCCTCAGCAAGCTATCCGCCGATAGCTTCGAGCACAAGTCATCCAGTCTTCCTCAGCAAGATAATCCAGTGGCTTCTAGTGCAAGCTGCCCAGTCTTCTTCGGTACGACACTCGTGCAAGAGATTACACAATAAATTGTCAGCATGCGGCAGTATATTTCAAGTGTCAGATCTGCAACGGTTAAGTCGGAAATGAGAATCAGTGGGAACAAAGGTATGATGGCAGAATATTGTATATGACAACACTAAGGGTCGCAAAAATAATCAAGGAAATATAATGATCAGTCTTTCAGTTAAAAATCCAGACACAAAAAATAATGAAGGATCAAGACCGACAATACAGTAAGGATCTCGCATCAGGACAACTTGCTCAGTCCGCAGTATGCTCAGAACGGTCAGCATTGAATACCCGGATGTGTCAAGCCTGACATAAGGACAGCTTAATATATTGGCCTTAGCAACTGTGCTGAAAAGCATCACACGTACTATTATCCCCATGGATATACCGACAAAATAAAGAATCAGTGAGCTGGTGCATTTTTCTATTCAGACACATCAAGCAACAGTCAAACCTTTGGATACTCGAGACTGTGAAACCAGTCAATATAAGTTAGAAACTCCCGCAAGACGTCAGAATCCATCAACAGAACAGGTATGGTTCACATCACAGTTTTGAAACCAGAAGGTATGCATATATATTCAAGCGACACGAGCCTGCATAAAAGAGAATTCTTTGTTCCACGGGAAGGTATTCCCAACTCCGTGGAATATTCTCGACACTCGATACAGACTAATATCTCTCTCAAGGATCAACATCGAGAAGGACACATATGTCAGAATGATAATCTTTCGGACCTAAGCTAAGTCAGCCATATGAAATAAAAAAATTGAGACAGTATGAACAGGAGCTTTTCAGGCAAGCTCGGTCAAAATTTCAGGTACGGTAAAGCAAACCACCCCAGATCAAGGTTGTCAGTCCGATCAAATTTCGTGCAAATATTATATGGGAACATAATGTGAGAGTGAATAAAAGAAACCCAAGTTGGAAATGGTTTCTTCAAGTCAGAATATTTAATTGTTCCCTAAGCACACAAATCTCGAGGATGAGATTTCTTTAAGGGTGGAAGGTTTGTGACAGCCTAGATTTTGCCCCTTTTCTTTTTCTTTTAATTTTCTTGGATTTCTTGATTTTATTTGCTTTTCAGTGTCTATGTGGTTCCGAAACTTGGGAAGATTCTGTCTTCCTAGGTTTTATAATGGCTTGTCATCCTCATAATCATCCCAAGACCCTGCCATTTCCATCCTTGACCTAATCCAAAAAATTTATTCCAAGGAATATTCCTTTTCTATTAAAGGAATAATTCTTTTTGCCCTAGGTTGTGAAGCAACCTATATCTCTGTCATTCTAAAAATCACCAAATAATTCTCATAAATTGTTTGGGTCATATCTTGATCAAATATGGCAAAACATTTCATTGCCATGTTAAAAAATAATCCTCCAATAATATTTTTTCTATTTTTCCCTAAATGGCACTTTGTGAAGCAAGTGCTATTTATCTTTGCCCAATTGACTCAAACTTCTTGGATATCTTTTCATGTCCATATCATTGCCTTGTGCAAATTTACAACCTCATTTGCCTAGTGAATATTTTTCAGTGATTTTCCAAAGTTTCTGTCCAGAAAGGAACTTTGTGAAGGAAGTATATTCTAGGCATGTCTAAATGATATGAAACTTTGTCACATCCTCCATTTGACCAAATCATGAGTCTCTACCAAATTAGAGCTCATGGAGATCATCTATGTGAGCCCTCCTCCAAATCTTGTTTTCTGGTCAGAATTTCACTTTGTGAAGCAACCCTATTTTATCTTGCTTCATTTGAGCTGAAAATCTACCAGGGCATTCTTACATCTACATATAGTCCCTCCACCAAGTCTTGGCTCAATCCACTTAGCCATTTACCCTCAGTAATTTCTTCAAGCTTCTGTCCAGAATGGAGCTTTGTGAAGGAAGTGCCACTTTGGTAACTCCAAATGGTATGAGCTTTTTACAGCATTTCTATATGACCAAATGACCAATCCTTGCCAAGTTTCATCTCTAGTGGTAACTCCAAGTGAGTGCTACTTCATGATCTTGTTTCTGGACCAAATATGCAGTTGTGAAGCAACTATATTTATTTTTGGTCCAAATCACCTCAAGCTTGCCAGGACTCTAGTCCTTCCTAACCTAAACTCCCTAGACATTCTGGTTGGCTCTAAGCTCACCTATCGTGATCATTGCATCATGGTTAAGTTAGATGCAGTAACATTCAGAGCTTACTTACAGTTTAACCATAGAGCCTTTCACCGAGCTACCACCTCAGTTAACATCTACCTTGGTTAAACTTACCACTAGACATCATTTTACAGCCTTGGCATCTTCTCCTCGCCAGTCTGCGCGGTGACCATCGCTTTGGCGTGCAATGGCCGCGCCCAGAATGGCTTCTTGCTCGGGCCCTTTCTCTGCTCGGCGCCTCAGTGAGCACAGGCATGTCCAACGTGTTCCCCGCATCGTCGCCATCCTCGTGGAGCCATTTCCCCCTCCGGAAGCCTCCTCGTCGGCGCTCGTTGCCGCGTGCCCACGGGAGCACTGTGGCCGACCGAGCATCTGTGGCGTTTGCCTCCTTCTCCCCTGCGCCCCTCGGCCCCTCTTGCATATTGCGCCGCTATAGCGCGTCCGCATCCCCGTCGTCGCCTTCCCATGCCCTCCCGTGACTGCTGCTCATCGGCAGAGCTTCGGCCGGACCCAAACGGCGGCACCCGAGCCCGTGCCTCCCCCTCGGCTATATAAGGCCATCCCAGGCCTCGTCCGAGCTCATCACCAGCCTCACCAGCATCCCAGCAACCTCCCCGACCCATCCATTCGCCTCCAGAATCTCTCCTCGCTCCCTCTGCAACCATGGCCGCCGCTCTGCCCTGCTCAAATTCGAGCACGGCAACACTCCTCTCTAGTCCGTGACCCCCCACCCCACTATCTTCCCCACTGTCGGCGACTCACCCCCATCTTTCCCCCTTGGCTACAAGTCACAGTAGCCTCGATTCAACCGGCGCCCGAAGCATCACCCGCCGGTGTTGAAGCTTCTCTTGCCCTGGTCCTCCCCAGCGCTCAAGATGCCTCTGGACGGGTGCGACACTCCGCCACGAAACGACGGTAGCCTCGTCTTGGCCGGAGAGGGCCGGAGCCGCCGGTGCCCCATCGTCTGCACTTGGCCAGAGCCGCCTCCGCCGTCGTGTTTCTCCCTCCCCACGCCTGACCGATACCCTCTCTGGGCGCGACACTCGCCGGCGTGCCCGCTTGACACTTCGCCGAACGGAGTAGCTCTCTGGAGCAGCCGCTCTCGTCGCTGGCCGATCACCCCTGTCCTCCTCTGTTCCTCGCGTCGGGAGGAGGAAGAAGGAGAGAGAGAGGAGAGAGAAGGATAAGGCGGGACCCAGCTGGCAGCGACACACGCCCCGGCCCCGCCACTGCCAGTGTAGATAAGTGGAAACATACTCCTTGGACTACGCTTTCCTTTTAAGTAAACGCATTCTTATCCTGCTTTAAATCCAAAGTACGTTTTCCAGTTATGGAAGCGTATTTTCTTATTTGCGCTTCTGTCTTGTCCACTCAAGGACCCGGCTGTGAATATTCTTCTTACAAAAAAGTGTGTGATCTTCCACTCCTCATAACTTTGCGACCGTAACTCCGAATCAGGTGATTCCAAAGCCCACGTCTTTGTCTCATCGAGCCCGTTCTGTTGGGATCATTTTCACCATGTGTTAACATTCTGAAAATGATCATTTTTCCCTTGCCGTAAACAGCCCCTCAGAGAGAGATGTGTTTCCGGCGATTCTTTCCGCGAGCTTCTCGCACTTCTTCCCGGTGATTTCTTCCACCACAGGCAAGCCACAATAACCACTTGCATGATAGCCATGCAGTAGCCATGGTTTCCAACCTGAATATTTAATAAAAGTTTGTTGTATCTGTTTGCTTGTTTGCTACTGTTGTCGTTGTTTCGGTTATGCTCGTGCACTACAGGAAACAGGAAATTTCCCGTCAGTACAGCTCTTTGCCGTCAGCATTTCATCGGGGTAGATGGCAAAGACCACTTTTGCCGTCAGCAGTTGACGGCAAAGAATCACACACGGCAAATCCATATTTTGCCTTCTTCATTTTTTTTACAGACGGCAAAGACATACTTTGCCGTCTACTTTTTTTTACAGACGGCAAAGACATTCTTTGCCGTGTGTAAAAAAAAAGTAGACGGCAAAGTATGTCTTTGCCGTCTGTAAAAAAATGAAGACGGCAAAATATGGATTTGCTGTCTGTGATTTTTTTATTAAAGACGGCAAAGAAGAAACACACGCACGCGGATCGACCACGCGGATCGATGACATGGCAACATCAGATCCACCCGTGCTCGATGCCTTATCTTTTGCAAGATCCACCACCGCGGCCTTGACCCACCAAGGCCCCCACCACGTCACGGTCGATTCCCTCATCTCTCCACCCACCGCTCACTTATCCCCTCGTCTCTCTCCTGCAGTCCCTGTCCTCTCCATCGCTGCCTTATCCGCTCGGAGACGCAGCACCTCTCGCCTCGCCCCTCACCGCTGCACCTCACCACTCTCGCAGCCGGACCTCCTCCCGCCTCGCCGCTGCCCCTCACCGCTCACAGCCGGACCTCCTCCCGCCTCCCCACTCGCCGCTCGTAGCCGCCCCACCGGCCGTGCAGAGAGCAGCGCTGGTCGCGCATGGCTGCTGCCTCTCGCCACCACCAGCTGTACAGGGGCGGCAGTCCTCTTCACACGGTGACGCAACACCACCTCCAACCTCGACAAGCAGCGGCCTACGACGGCCCTCACCATATCCGGATGACCTCCACCTGCGCGACCTCCACCCGAGCTCCAAGTTCTCCGCCGCCGGGTTCCACGACCACCCTGCTTCCCCGACCACCTGATCTGGCTGCTCTCAATCTTTGGTCATGGCGGCCCTCCCTGCTAGGCGATGTGCAGCGCGTGGACTTCGAGGTCCACGGTGACGATGCAGTGAAGAAGAAGACCAGGGACCGGATTGCTTTTTAATCTTTAGTTCTAGGGTGCTTTATGTAATACGTGAGGACTGCTATAGGATTTGTGCTAATGGTAGGGTCCACTGTGTAAATTTGTATCCACAAGTTGACTAATGCAATCTCTAGGCCCTTCCGTGCCTTTCCTGTTAAAAAAACAAGCAGTTCAAAAAAGTGATGTATATGATTTTTCCTATGTTTCTTTAACCTGTGCATTGTTGGTTTAATTAATTTTTTTACAAAAAATCTTTGCCGTCTGTGGCATTTTGAGGCTGACGGCAAAGAACGAGTATAGCTGACGGCAAAGATAATTTTCTTTGCCGTCTGTTAGCAAATTGGCTGGCGGCAAAACATGAGTTTGGCTGACGGCAAAGACTTTGCCGTCTGGCTGATGAAAAGCTGACGGCAAAGTATTCTTTGCCGATTATACGTTGCCGTCTGAGTTTGCCGTCTGCTTCCTGACGGCAAAATCTTTGCCGTCTAGATTTAGGTCTTTGTCGTCTGTAATCCACAGACGGCAAATTAACTGTTTCCTGTAGTGGTGGTTTCATGTTTACTGGCATGCTATGGTCCGATGATTCTTGTTATCTTGTACTACTTGTTATTATCATGTTCACATGTTATGCTTGGTAGTAGAAGTACATGCTAGTAGTAGTCTTGATGCATGCTTGTTATCTGTCAAGTACTGTGATATGCATGTTCCGTTGCAACTAGTTAGTTACATGACTACTTGGTAGTGTTCTTGCTATGTTCTTGCATGGTATTTATTTATGATGCTAGTAGTCATGTATGCCATGAGTAGTGTTATACTTGTGATATTCATGCTCGTTAGTATGCCATGCTCATTTGGATATATGCTTCACTGTGGTTATGCTCGATGATTATGTTGCACCTCCATGCTTATGTTGATATCATGCTCATGCATTGTAGTTGCATCATGTTATTTAATTATGACTCAGCTTATTGCATTCAAGTTTAACCGGATTAAATTGAACTTGAATAATTGTTGGTTGAGTCATGGTGCCACCAGATCGAGCTGACCAGTACAGCCACATCTGCCTTTTATGGGAAGGCCCTAACTGGTTCTATTGTCATGCCTCTCACCGGTTCCTCCAATGAGGGAAGGTTATGGGCGCGCGCTACCCTGATCAGGTAGGCGGACATAACCTTGTGTGCCCGTTGTTGTGGTTTTGAGCTCGGGTCCCCGTTTGGGCCCGTTTATGTTTGGCCACGACGGTGGTCGTTGTGTCTTTGGTAGACATGGGGCCACCCAGGACTAGCCCAGTGGGGAGTGAGTCGGAGTGGCTCGGAGAGTGTCATGACAGTTGATCGGTTTTGTCGGAACACCGTTGGTCCACGCGAATGGGAGAACCAGTCAATATAAGTCAGAAACTCCCGCAAGACGTCAGAATCCATCAACAGAACAGGTATGGTTCACATCACAGTTTTGAAACCAGAAGGTATGCATATATATTCAAGCGACACGAGCCTGCATAAAAGAGAATTCTTTGTTCCACGGGAAGGTATTCCCAACTCCGTGGAATATTCTCTACACTCGATAAAGACTAATATCTCTCTCAAGGATCAACATCGAGAAGGACACATATGTCAGAATGATAATCTTTCGGACCTAAGCTAAGTCAGCCATATGAAATAAAAAAATTGAGACAGTATGAACAGGAGCTTTTGAGGCAAGCTCGGTCAAAATTTCAGGTACGGTAAAGCAAACCACCCCAGATCAAGGTTGTCAGTCCGATCAAATTTCGTGCAAATATTATATGGGAACATAATGTGAGAGTGAATAAAAGAAACCCAAGTTGGTAATGGTTTCTTCAAGTCAGAATATTTAATTGTTCCCTAAGCACACAAATCTCGAGGATGAGATTTCTTTAAGGGTGGAAGGTTTGTGACAGCCTAGATTTTGCCCCTTTTCTTTTTCTTTTAATTTTCTTGGATTTCTTGATTTTATTTGCTTTTCAGTGTCTATGTGGTTCCGAAACTTGGGAAGATTCTGTCTTCCTAGGTTTTATAATGGCTTGTCATCCTCATAATCATCCCAAGACCCTGCCATTTCCATCCTTGACCTAATCCAAAAAAATTATTCCAAGGAATATTCCTTTTCTATTAAAGGAATATTTCTTTTTGCCCTAGGTTGTGAAGCAACCTATATCTCTGTCATTCTAAAAATCACCAAATAATTCTCATAAATTGTTTGGGTCATATCTTGATCAAATATGGCAAAACATTTCATTGCCATGTTAAAAAATAATCCTCCAATAATATTTTTTCTATTTTTCCCTAAATGGCACTTTGTGAAGCAAGTGCTATTTATCTTTGCCCAATTGACTCAAACTTCTTGGATATCTTTTCATGTCCATATCATTGCCTTGTGCAAATTTACAACCTCATTTGCCTAGTGAATATTTTTCAGTGATTTTCCAAAGTTTCTGTCCAGAAAGGAACTTTGTGAAGGAAGTATATTCTAGGCATGTCCAAATGAGATGAAACTTTGTCACATCCTCCATTTGACCAAATCATGAGTCTCTACCAAATTAGAGCTCATGGAGATCATCTATGTGAGCTCTGCTCCAAATCTTGTTTTCTGGTCAGAATTTCACTTTGTGAAGCAACCCTATTTTATCTTGCTTCATTTGAGCTGAAAATCTACCAGGGCATTCTTACATCTACATATAGTCCCTCCACCAAGTCTTGGCTCAATCCACTTAGCCATTTACCCTCACTAAATTCTTCAAGCTTCTGTCCAGAATGGAGCTTTGTGAAGGAAGTGCCACTTTGGTAACTCCAAATGGTATGAGCTTTTTACAGCATCTCTATATGACCAAATGACCAATCCTTGCCAAGTTTCATCTCTAGTGGTTACTCCAAGTGAGTGCTACTTCATGATCTTGTTTCTGGACCAAATATGCAGTTGTGAAGCAACTATATTTATTTTTGGTCCAAATCACCTCAAGCTTGCCAGGACTCTAGTCCTTCCTAACCTAAACTCCCTAGACATTCTGGTTGGCTCTAATCTCACCTATCGTGATCATTGCATCATGGTTAAGTTAGATACAGTAACATTCAGAGCTTACTTACAGTTTAACCATAGAGCCTTTCACCGAGCTACCGCCGCAGTTAACATCTACCTTGGTTAAACTTACCACTAGACATCATTTTACAGCCTTGGCATCTTCTCCTCGCCAGTCTGCGCGGTGACCATCGCTTTGGCGTGCAATGGCCACGCCCAGAATGGCTTCTTGCTCGGGCCCTTTCTCTGCTCGGCGCCTCAGTGAGCACAGGCATGTCCAACGTGTTCCCCGCATCGTCGCCATCCTCGTGGAGCCATTTCCCCCTCCGGAAGCCTTCTCGTCGGCGCTCGTTGCCGCGTGCCCATGGGAGCACTGTGGCCGACCGAGCATCTGTGGCGTTTGCCTCCTTCTCCCCTGCGCCCCTCGGCCCCTCTTGCATAGTGCGCCGCTATAGCGCGTCCGCATCCCCGTCGTCGCCTTCCCATGCCCTCCCGTGACTGCTGCTCATCGGCAGAGCTTCGGCCGGACCCAAACGGCGACACCCGAGCCCGTGCCTCCCCCTCGGCTATATAAGGCCATCCCAGGCCTCGTCCGAGCTCATCACCAGCCTCACCAGCATCCCAGCAACCTCCCCGACCCATCCATTCGCCTCCAGAATCTCTCCTCGCTCCCTCTGCAACCATGGCCGCCGCTCTGCCCTGCTCAAATTCGAGCACGGCAACACTCCTCTCTAGTCCGTGACCCCCCACCCCACTATCTTCCCCACTGTCGGCGACTCACCCCCATCTTTCCCCCTTGGCTACAAGTCACAGTAGCCTCGATTCAACTGGCGCCCGAAGCATCACCCGCCGGTGTTGAAGCTTCTCTTGCCCTGGTCCTCCCCAGCGCTCAAGATGCCTCTGGACGGGTGCGACACTCCGCCACGAAACAACGATAGCCTCGTCTTGGCCGGAGAGGGCCGGAGCCGCCGGTGCCCCATCGTCTGCACTTGGCCAGAGCCGCCTCCGCCGTCGTGTTTCTCCCTCCCCACGCCTGGCCGATACCCTCTCTGGGCGCGACACTCGCCGGCGTGCCCGCTTGACACTTCGCCGACCGGAGTAGCTCTCTGGAGCAGCCGCTCTCGTCGCTGGCCGATCACCCCTGTCCTCCTCTGTTCCTCGCGTCGGGAGGAGGAAGAAGGAGAGAGAGAGAGAGGAGAGAGAAGGATAAGGCGGGACCCAGCTGGCAGCGACACACGCCCCGGCCCCGCCACTGCCAGTGTAGATAAGTGGAAACATACTCCTGGGAGTATGCTTTCCTTTTAAGTAAGCGCATTCTTATCCTGCTTCAAACCCGAACTACGTTTTCCAGTTATGGAAGCGTATTTTCTTATTTGCGCTTCTGTCTTGTCCACTCAAGGACCCGGCTGTGAATATTCTTCTTACAAAAAAGTCCGTGATCTTCCACTCCTCATAACTTTGCGACCGTAACTCCGAATCAGGTGATTCCAAAGCCCACGTCTTTGTCTCATCGAGCCCGTTCTGTTGGGATCATTTTCACCATGTGTTAACATTCTGAAAATGACCATTTTTCCCTTGCCGTAAACAGCCCCTTAGAGAGAGATGTGTTTCCGGCGATTCTTTCCGCGAGCTTCTCGCACTTCTTCCCGGTGATTTCTTCCACCACAGGCAAGCCACAATAACCACTTGCATGATAGCCATGCAGTAGCCATGGTTTCCAACCTGAATATTTAATAAAAGTTTGTTGTATCTGTTTGCTTGTTTGCTACTGTTGTCGTTGTTTCGGTTATGCTCGTGCACTACAGGAAACAGGAAATTTCCCGTCAGTACAGCTCTTTGTCGTCAGCATTTCATCGGGGTAGACGGCAAAGACCACTTTTGCCGTCAGCAGTTGACGGCGAAGAATCACAGACGGCAAAGACATACTTTGCCGTCT
>LR738711.1:713945475-713972348 GCA_902687465.1 Secale cereale | reverse complement strand
GACATTCTTTGCCGTCTGTAAAAAAAAGTAGACGGCAAAGTATGTCTTTGCCGTCTGTAAAAAAATGAAGACGGCAAAATATGGATTTGCTGTCTGTGATTTTTTTATTAAAGACGGCAAAGAAGAAACACACGCTTGCGGATCGACCACACGGATCGATGACATGGCAACATCAGATCCACCCGTGCTCGATGCCTTATCCTTTGCAAGATCCACCACCGCGGCCTTGACCCACCAAGGCCCCCACCACGTCACGGTCGATTCCCTCATCTCTCCACCCACCGCTCACTTATCCCCTCGTCTCTCTCCTGCAGTCCCTGTCCTCTCCATCGCTGCCTTATCCGCTCGGAGACGCAGCACCTCTCGCCTCGCCCCTCACCGCTGCACCTCACCACTCTCGCAGCCGGACCTCCTCCCGCCTCGCCGCTGCCCCTCACCGCTCACAGCCGGACCTCCTCCCGCCTCCCCACTCGCCGCTCATAGCCGCCCCACCGGCCGTGCAGAGAGCAGCGCTGGTCGCGCATGGCTGCTGCCTCTCGCCACCACCAGCTGTACAGGGGCGGCAGTCCTCTTCACACGGTGACGCAACACCACCTCCAACCTCGACAAGCAGCGGCCTACGACGGCCCTCACCATATCCGGATGACCTCCACCTGCGCGACCTCCACCCGAGCTCCAAGTTCTCCGCCGCCGGGTTCCACGACCACCCTGCTTCTCCGACCACCTGATCTGGCTGCTCTCTATCTTTGGTCATGGCGGCCCTCCCTGCAAGGCGATGTGCAGCGCCTGGACTTCGAGGTCCACGGTGACGATGCAGTGAAGAAGAAGACCAGGGACCGGATTGCTTTTTAATCTTTAGTTCTAGGGTGCTTTATGTAATACGTGAGGACTGCTATAGGATTTGTGCTAATGGTAGGGTCCACTGTGTAAATTTGTATCCACAAGTTGACTAATGCAATCTCTAGGCCCTTCCGTGCCTTTCCTGTTAAAAAAACAAGCAGTTCAAAAAAAGTGATGTATATGATTTTTCCTATGTTTCTTTAACCTGTGCGTTGTTGGTTTAATTAATTTTTTTACAAAAAATCTTTGCCGTCTGTGGCATTTTGAGGCTGACGGCAAAGAACGAGTATAGCTGACGACAAAGATAATTTTCTTTGCCGTCTGTTAGCAAATTGGCTGGCGGCAAAACATGAGTTTGGCTGACGGCAAAGACTTTGCCGTCTGGCTGATGAAAAGCTGACGGCAAAGTATTCTTTGCCGATTATACGTTGCCATCTGAGTTTGCCGTCTGCTTCCTGACGGCAAAATCTTTGCCGTCTAGATAGGTCTTTGCCGTCTGTAATCCACAGACGGCAAATTAACTGTTTCCTGTAGTGGTGGTTTCATGTTTACTGGCATGCTATGGTCCGATGATTCTTGTTATCTTGTACTACTTGTTATTATCATGTTCACATGTTATGCTTGGTAGTAGAAGTACATGCTAGTAGTAGTCTTGATGCATGCTTGTTATCTGTCAAGTACTGTGATATGCATGTTCCGTTGCAACTAGTTAGTTACATGACTACTTGGTAGTGTTCTTGCTATGTTCTTGCATGGTATTTATTTATGATGCTAGTAGTCATGTATGCCATGAGTAGTGTTATACTTGTGATATTCATGCTCGTTAGTATGCCATGCTCATTTGGATATATGCTTCACTGTGGTTATGCTCGATGATTATGTTGCACCTCCATGCTTATGTTGATATCATGCTCATGCATTGTAGTTGCATCATGTTATTTAATTATGACTCAGCTTATTGCATTCAAGTTTAACCGGATTAAATTGAACTTGAACAATTGTTGGTTGAGTCATGGTGCCACCAGATCGAGCTGACCAGTACAGCCACATCTGCCTTTTATGGGAAGGCCCTAACTGGTTCTATTGTCATGCCTCTCGCCGGTTCCTCCAACGAGGGAAGGTTATGGGCGCGCGCTACCCTGATCAGGTAGGCGGACATAACCTTGTGTGCCCGTTGTTGTGGTTTTGAGCTCGGGTCCCCGTTTGGGCCCGTTTATGTTTGGCCACGACGGTGGTCGTTGTGTCTTTGGTAGACATGGGGCCACCCAGGACTAGCCCAGTGGGGAGTGAGTCGGAGTGGCTGGGAGAGTGTCATGACAGTTGATCGGTTTTGTCGGAACACCGTTGGTCCACGCAAATGGGAGAACGAGGCCATGGGTTCCGTAGTGTGGGTACAGTGCGCTACCTCTGCAGAGTGTGTGTGTCTCAATCTATCGATAGTCGTGCCCGCAGATAAGGGCCCAGTTCGTGTCGGACACACTGTGAGTCAACAGTAGTAGTAATAACTTGATTAATAACAACCCCAGATTGATGACGAAATAAGTTGGTTGTGGTCGCCGGAAAGATCGCCGTTTGAGACCAAGTGTTGGTCATGGTTGTGATCGCCGGAATGATCACCGTGGTATCGAGGATACCAAGTTGTTGGATATTTGTGATGTTGTCGAAGAATCAATGGTAAAGATCAAGCTCCTTGTGGTCATTTAATGATTACTATGGTATTGTTTATACCAAGCTTCATTTGATCCTGAGATGATCGTGTGATGTCCGTGGTGGTAAGTTTGTGCATGCGAAGGTTACGAGGTAACCCGAGCAGAGTAAGTTGGTGCATGTTAGCATCATCATGTTGCATGTAGTATTATCATGCTCGTATGTTCATGCTATGCTGGTTCTAGTTGTATCATGATCAGTTGTGCATGCCATGTTGTTCTGTTAGTATCATGTTTATGAATTAAATTAACATGCTAATGCCGTGCTATTGTTTGCCTTGAATGCTTTTGGTTTATTGTGAGCTTGCAAGTACATTCAATGTACTGACCTGGCGTGTCATGCCAGTTTGCAGGTCGTGCCTGGATTGCTTGCTTGTTTTGGTGTAGTTCCTGTGTTCGCGAGCTAGGATAAACGTTCCAGCCAGAGTCCGTGCGGATTGGAGTCCATCATCGCCGTTCGTTGTTCCGCTGCCAGTAAAGGTTCCGCTGCCTCGAGTTGTTATGTTGCTTGCATAGAGCAACTGTGGTTGGCGTAGTGTCACCGTGTCGGTATTATTCATCGGAGACCTTCTATCCATTTTCGCGTTGTAATAAAAAGCTGGTTTGTTCTATGCTAAGCAGTTCCGTATTCCAGAAGACTTCACCTCGATCTCTGGGCTGGAATACGGGGCATTCCGGTTTCTCTGAGCCGGGGTGCCACACTTGTGCTTCAAAGTATAACCATAATCTTCATGATAGAGAGCCTCTTGTTTTGTCACTTTCATACAATGTTGAGGATATCGCTTATCGTTATCGTCTCGGTCAGCTGGGGATTAGAGATTAATCGGAAATCGGCCGATTAATCGATTTTATCGGTCGACTATTAATCGGCCATTTTTTTCAAATCCCAGGTTCCCAACACTAAAATATGCTATATTCAACACCCAAACAATATTGGACAGAAGTGTTACCTTGAATCCTAGCCTTTTAATCCTGATATAATGACAAACAAAATAGAAAAACATTACATATTGCGTAACATGGTCCACAAAACACAAATAAACTTAGTTCTTGCAAACATAGTGCTAAGAATAGGCCCGATTTATCGGTAGATTCCCGATAAATCGCTTAGCATAGCGATAAATCGGCCCAAACGATAAATGATGAAGATAATCCATAATCTTATCGGTCACCCCAAGAGTAGCGATAAATCGGACGATAAATCGTTGAATCGGAAGATTTCTTGAACAGTGCTTTCATATACTAGTGGGAATTTTCATTATAGAACTTGGCTTGTATATTCCAACGATGGGCTTCGTCAAATGCCCTAGGTCTTCATGAGCAAGCAAGTTGGATGCACACCCACTTAGTTTCTTTTTGAGCTTTCATACACTTATAGCTCTAGTGCATCCATTGCATGGCAATCCCTACTCACTCACATTGATATCTCTTGATGGTCATCTCCATAGCCCATTGATACGCCTAGTCGATGTGAGACTATCTTCCTCTTTGTCTTCTCCACAACCACCATTCTATTCCACACATAGTGCTATATACATGGCCCACGCTCATGTATTGCATGAAAGTTGAAAGGTTTGAAAAATTGAGTATGAAAACAATTGCTTGGCTGAAACCGGGGTTGTGCATGATATGAATATTTTGTGTGATGAAGAGGGAGCATAGCCAGACTATATGATTTTGTAGGGATAACTTTCTTCGGCCATGCTATTTTGAGAAGACATGATTGCTTTGTTAGTATGCTTGAAGTATTATTATTCTTGTGTCAATATAGACTTTTGTCTTGTATCCTTCAGATCTGAACATTCATGCCACAATAAAGGGAATTACATTGAGAATTATGTTAGGTATCATTCCACATCAAAAATTCTATTTTTTTTATCATTTACCTACTCCAGGACGAGCAGGAATTAAGCTTGGGGATGCTTGATACGTCTCCAACGTATCTATAATTTTTTATTGTTCCCGACTATTATATTATACTTCTAGGATGTTTTATGGGCTTTTATCTACACTTTTATATGATTTTTGGGACTAACCTATTAACCCAGAGCCCAGTGCCAGTTTCTGTTTTTTCTTGTTTTTGAGTTTTACAGAAAAGGAATACCAAACGGAGTCCAATTGGCGAGCCAATTTTTGATGATTTTTTCTGGACCAAAAGAAGCCCCCGAAGTAAAAGAGTTGGGCCAGGAAAGCTACGGGCTGCCCACGTGGGTGGGGGGGCGCGCCCACCCCAAGTGGTGGCGCCACCCTATCTCGTGGACAGCCCGGAGACCCCCCCCTGACATGAGACCTATGCCAAAAAATCTTATAAATACAGAAACCTCCGGAAAATAACCTAGATCGGGAGTTCCGCCGCCGAAAGCCTCTGTTGCCACCGAAAACCAATCTAGACCCATTCTGGCACACTGCCGGAGGGGGGAATCCCTCTCCGGTGGCCATATTCATCATCCCGGTGCTCTCCATGACGAGGGAGGAGTAGTTCACCCTCGGGGCTGAGGGTATGTACCAGTAGCTATGTGTTTGATCTGTCTCTCTCTCTCGTGTTCTTGAGATGGCACAATCTTGATGTATCGCGACCTTTGCTATTATAGTTGGATCTTATGATGTTTCTCCCCCTCTACTCCCTTGTGATGAATTGAGTTTTCCCGTTGAAGTTATCTTATCGGATTGAGTCTTTAAGGATTTGAGAACACTTGATGTATGTCTTGTGTGGGATACCCGTGGTGACAATGGGGTATTCTATTGATTCACTTGATGTATGTTTTGGTGATCAACTTGCGGGTTCCGTGACCTTCGGAATCTATGCATAGGGGTTGGCACACGTTTTCGTCTTGACTCTCCGGTAGAAACTTTGGGGCACTTTTGAAGTACTTTGTGTTGGTTGAATAGATGAATCCGAGATTGTGTGATGCATATCGTATAATCATGCCCATGGATACTTGAGGTGACAATGGAGTATCTAGGTGGCATTAGGGTTTTGGTTGATTTCTATCTGAAGGTGTTATTCTAGTACGAACTCTATGAGAGATCGAACGGAAAGAATAGCTTCATGTTATTTTACTACGGACTATTGAATAGATCGATCACAAAGGATAACTTTGAGGTGGTTTCGTACCCTACCATAATATCTTCGTTTGTTCTCCTCTATTAGTGACTTTGGAGTGACTCTTTGTTGCATGTTGAGGGATAGTTATATGATCCAGTTATGTTATTATTGTTGAGAAAACTTGCACTAGTGAAAGTATGAACCCTAGGCTTTGTTTCCTATCATTGCACTACCGTTTATGCTCACTTTTACTACTTGCTACCTTGCTGTTTTTATATTTTCAGATTACAAAAACCAATATCTACCATCCATATTGCACTGGTATCACCATCTCTTCACCGAACTAGTGCACCTATACAATTTAACATTGTATTGGGTGTGTTGGGGACACAAGAGACTCTTTGTTATTTGGTTCCAGGATTGTTTGAGAGAGACCATCTTCATCCTACGCCTCCTACGGATTGATAAACCTTAGGTCATCCACTTGAGGGAAATTTGCTACTGTCCTACAAACCTCTGCACTTGGAGGCCCAACAACGTCTACAAGAAGAAGGTTGTGTAGTAGACATCATCCACCGACGTACTTTTTCCTCCTATATATACCCATATACCCTGAAAACATCGGGGAGCACGAAGTAACCCTAATTCCACCGCCGTAACCTTCTGTTCCCATGAGATCCCATCTTGGGGCCTGTTCCGGAGCTCCGCCGGAGGGGGCATCGATCACGGAGGGCTTCTACATAAACACCATAGCCTCTCTGATGAGTTGTGAGTAGTTTACCATAGACCTTCGGGTCCATAGTTATTAGCAAGATGGCTTCTTCTCTCTCTTTGGATCTCAATACAAAGTTCTCCTCGATCTTCGAGGAGATCTATTCGATGTAATCTTTTTCAGGTGTGTTTGTCGAGATCCGATGAATTGTGGGTTTATGATCAAGATTATCTATGAATAATACTGGATTCTTTTCTGAAATCTTTTATGTATGATTATAATATCCTTGCAAGTCTCTTCGAATTATTGGTTTGGTTTGTCCTACTAGATATATTGTTCTTGCAATGGGAGAAGTGCTTGGCTTTGGGTTCAATCTTGCGGTGTCCTTTCCCAGTGGCAGTAGGGGCAACAAGGCACGCATAGTATTGTTTCCATCGAGGATAAAAAGATGGGGTTTATATCATATTTCTTGAGTTTATCTCTCTACATCATGTCATCTTGCTTAAGGCGTTACTCTGTTCTTATGAACTTAATACTCTAGATGCATGCCGGATAGCGGTCGATGTGTGGAGTAATACTAGTAGATGCAGAATCATTTTGGTCTACTTTTCACGGACGTGATGCCTATATACAATGAGCATGCCTAGATATTCTCATAACTATGCGCTTTTCTATCAATTGCTCGATAGTAATTTGTTCACCCACCGTAGAATTCTGCTATCATGAGAGAAGCCACTAGTGAAACCTATGGCCCCCGGGTCTATCTTTATCACATTACTTTCCTATCGACTAGCCAATTTATGTCGTTGTTGCTTATTTTCTTTCTTTACTTTCAGTTTCTATACCAAAAATACTAAAAATATTATCCTATCCTATCTATCAGATCTCACTCTCGTAAGTGACCCTGAAGGGATTGACAACCCCTTATCGCATTGGCTGCGAGGTTCTTATTTGTTTGTGCAGGTGCGAGGGACTTGCGTGGTCTCCTACTGGATTGATACCTTGGTTCTCAAAAATTGAGGGAAATACTTACGCTACTGTGCTGCATCACCCTTTCCTCTTCGAGGGAATACAACACAAGCTCGAGAAGTAGCAAGAAGAATTTCTGGCGCCATTGCCGGGGAGATCTACACGAAAGTCATATACCAAGTACCCATCACAAACACTTATCCCTCGCATTACATTATTTGCCTTTTGCCTCTTGTTTTGTTCTCCCCCACTTCACCTTTGCCTATTTTCCGTTCGCCTTTCTATTTGCTTGTGTTACCATGTGCCCTCTATTAGCTTGCATCTTCGCTTGCTAAATTATGGATTCTCATACACTTGCTAATCTTTTTAAGAAATCCAATTATGATGAACCAATTTCTAGTGAGCTGCGTGCACTAGATTATCTTTATGAGGTTTTGCTTGAAATTCGTGAATCTAAAAATTGTGATGAAGTGTTGAAAGAAGAAAATTATGAAGTGATTCACGATGGCTCTTTTAATGAAAAACATGATTGCAATGATACTATTGTAAATTCTATTAATGTAAAGTTTGTTAATGATATGCAAAACCCTAAGCTTGGGGATGCTAGTATTGCTATGTCCACTACTTGTTTCAATGATAATGATTGGGGTGATTCTTCTTATGATCTTGAAGATTGATTTAAACCCCATGATGAATGTTGATACGTCTCCAACGTATCTACTTTTCCAAACACTTTCGCCCTTGTTTTGGACTCTAACTAGCATGATTTGAGTGGAACTAACCCGGACTGACGATGTTTTTAGCAGAATTGCCATGGTGTTGTTTTTGTGCAGAAATAAAAAGTTCTCGGAATGACCTGAAAATCCACGGAGAATTATTTTGGAAAATATAAAAAATACCTGTGGAAAGATCTAGACCAGGGGGGCCACACCCTATTGTAGGATCGAAAGTATGTCTAGAGGGGGGGTGATTAGACTACTTGTAATTATAAAAATTCTGCCTTTTGATCATGAACAGTTTTTGGCAGTTTCACAATTATGATCAAGACAAGTATCACCCTACACATGCAATTCTAGAGTATAAGCAGCGGAAAGTAAATTGCACATGTAGTAAAGAGAGGTGGAGAAGATCAAACGCAATTTGGAGACGCGGAGATTTTTCTCGTGGTTCCGATAGGTGGTGCTATCGTACATCCACGTTGATGGAGACTTCAACCCACGGAGGGTAACGGCTGCGCGAGTCCACGGAGGGCTCCACCCACGAAGGGTCCACGAAGAAGCAACGTTGTCTATTCCATCATGGCCTACGCCCACGGAGGACTAGCCTTACTCGGGGTAGATCTTCACGAAGTAGGCGATCTCCTTGCCCTTACAAACTTCTTGGTTCAACTCCACATCTCGAAGACGGAGGCTCCCAAGCGACACCTAACCAATCTAGGAGGCACCACCCTCCAAAAGGTAATAGATGTTGTAGATGATGATGAACTCCTTGCTCTTGTGCTTCAAATGATAATCTCCCCAACACTCAACTCTCCTCACTGATATGGCTGTGGTGGAAGAAGGGATTGAGTGGAAAGCAACTTGGGAAGGTTAGAAATCAAGTTTCATATGGTAGGAATGGAATAACTTGATCTCAACACAAGGGTAGGTGGTTCTCTTCTCAGAAAGTGTAAGGTAGGAGTGGTAGTACTTTCTGATGGCTCTCTCCACGAATGAAGAGGGGGATGGAGGGGTATATATAGCCTCCACACAAAATCCAACCGTTACACACATAATTGAGCAATCTCGGTGAGACCGAAGTGAAAACTCGGTCAGACCGAAAGTTCAAATATAGTGAACGTTGGGGTTTTCGGTGGGACCGAAAATACCATCTCGGTTTGTCCGATATGAGTCAAAGATAGGAACTTGCCAGAATCGGTGGGACCGAAATCAACAACTCGGATATTCCGAAATGATGACAAACGGTTACAGAAGGTTGGCAGTCCAGTTTCGGTGAGACCGAACTCAAAATCGGATTGACCGAAATTTCTAGGGTTTGGAAAATAGCTGAGGTGGTTCATCTCGGTGGGACTGAGTTGGAAGAATCGGTTTGTCCGAGATTACTTATGAGTGTGTTTAGTAGTGAAAGTTGCTGATAGCTAAAGGAGATATATCACTAAGCACTTGAGCAACCAGATCATCAACACAACCTCATCCCCTTTTAATAGTATTGGCTTTTCCTATGGACTCAATGTGATCTTTGATCACTAAACCAAAAATGGAGTCTTGAGCTTTTGCCAATGCTTTCCTTAGCATTTTGAGGGGTCCACTTCTTCAGACATTTCCATACCCGTATCACTGAACTTCTCTGAAATGATTCTCAAGTAACTATTAGTTCAATGATATATATGTTGTTATTAATTACCAAAACCACCCGTGGATTAGTTGCACTTTCAATCTCCCCCTTTTTGGTAATTGATGACAACATATAGATCAAAGCTTCGACAAAGGATATAATCAATGAATAATATCGTCGCTTTGAGAAGTATGTGATAAACAAGAGCTCCCCCTAAATTTGTGCATTATTTAAAATTTGCGTTTGAATGCAAATGCACAATCGATTAGGATTATGGGTCACTCTTCCATGTCACATACATCTTGGTGGAGTGCACAAAATGATAAGAATGAATAACATGCACTCAATCACCAAGACAAGAGTAAATAGCCATACAATAAGGAATAGCATATGATAAGCATTAAGCACACATTAAAGCATAGTATGACCAAGCACTCATTAAGGTAGCATCAAACGTAGTATCAAGCACACTGAAAGTATCAAGAACCAAAAGAACCAAATGTATCTCAACGAAAACCGGCAAAAGAACGAAAGAGCACTCTCTCTCTCGAAGCCCTATGATCTATACAATTTCTCCCCCTTTGGCAACAAGTTACCACAAAGTTCAAAAAAGCATAGAGCTAAACGTCACTGTGGGCTCTGCTGGCGGCTCCCGTCTGGGTAGATGTCGGAGTAGATATGACGGCATCGGCGAAGACTTCTGCTGATGTCTGCGCTGGAGGAGTAGATGCTGGAGCTGTGGCTGGAGTAACTGCTGGAGCTGTAGGAGGTGCTGAAGTAGTAGCCCTGGAGTCAGTCACTGGGATAGCTGCTGATCGGGATCCTCTGGGAACCTGTGCAGTCTGGCGATGAGAGTCCTGGACTAGATCATCCTGCATGAGCTCTGCTCTCTCCTGCCTTGCTTCCTCCATATCTGCCTCAAGCTTGTTGACGGTCACCTGAATCTCAGTCAGCTTCACGTCCAGAGCGTGGATCTTGTCTTCAACAATCCTCTCTAGGCTCTCCTGAGATTGTTCAATGCTGGCCAGGCGTTGTTCAATCCTCTGGGTAGCTTCAAGAATCTGCTCTCCGAAGCTCTTTGGTTTAGCTGCTGCTGCTGCTGCCTCTTTGTCAGCTTTGGCTTTCTTGGCAGCTTCAATTTTGGCTTGACCTTCAACAGAGGTTGGATCCTCCTCATCCATCACAACAATGTTATCTTCATGCTCTGGCTGCAGTGGCAAGTGCTTCCTATCCAACATGAATTTGCTCGTGCCAAACTTGGCATTGATGAGCATCTGAATCTGCGGGGCAAATCCACACGACCTCTTCTGGTCAGCTGCAGTCCTCTTAATGGTCTCTACCATTAAGTCCATCACCTTGAAAGGTGCCTTCTCATCAAGAATGTGCAGCATGTTGATAGAATACCCTCGAATCATGCGGTGGTCTCCAGACTTGGGCATCAAGGTATGCCTCAAAATAGTGTTTGTGGTAGTGAGACCTGCCTGGAGATAGTACACTGAGCCAAGCTTCCACCCTTCCAAATCAGCTGCGGGGATCTCCTTGTACATGTTCTTCATGGAATCATGGTTCTTCTTGGGAATCCCATAGACATCAATGTCGTCCTCTCTCTGCACTGGAGCATTCAGAAGTTCTGCCCATTCTTCAACAGACGAAGAAAACCTTTGACCTTCAGTCATCCAGGTGATCTTGCAATCAGGATAAAAGTGGGCTGTGGCGTAGAACTGCATAATCATCTCGTCATTCCAATCTGTCAGCTTCTGACCCACAAAGTCAGCAACTCCACATGCAGTAAAGCTCTCATGCACATGGGGAAAGAAGTCTCGGTGCTCTTCACTGTCAATGTACTCCCAGTCAACATACCTGGTGTCTGCAACAATAGGCTTCTTATCCATCAACACAGTCTCATAGAAGTCCTGCTGCTCTCTGGTGTGGAATCTGGGGTCCACAGCAGTCCTTCTCCTCACGGCATATGGATCAGACTGTCTCCATAGCCTGAGACCTCTATCCTTCCTTGCCTTCATATCCTCGGCTTGAGGATGAGCATCGTTGTGGAGCGGCAATTTTGGACGGAGCTTTAGCAACACATGTTCTTCTTCAGACTCAGACGGAGGCATATCACCTTTGTTCTTCTCAGAGGCTGGGATGTTCCTGGTAGTTCTCTTGGGCTTGGCTGGAGCTGCCTTGGCTTGAGCAGGCTTCTTGGGCTTAGAAGAGGCTTGAGCCCTAATTGCATCACCCATGAACTTAGCCTTCTGAGGAGGAGGCTGGGGTGCATCTTCTTCTTCTTCTGCAACTGCTGCATCAACATGAGGTTCAGCATACACAACTCTCTTCCTCTTGGAAGTTTTCTTCACTTTACTTGGAGCTGGCTCTTCCAAGTTCAGCTTCTTGGCAACAGCTGACTGCTTGACCTTGCTGGTGCCTTTCTTCGACTGAAGCCCTTGGTGCTCTTTGGCAACAACTTTTCTCTTGGGCTTGGAGGTTACTTCCTCAGCAATGAAGTCAGAGTCCTCATCATCAGAATTTCTTTGCTTTCTGGTCCTGGTGGCTGCAGGAGGCAAACCACTAGGGGTACTCCTCTCACGATCATCACTAGGACTACTAGCCTCAGGACTAGTATCTGCCTTAGGGATCTCTGCAAACGGTGACTCAGACCTGTTCTGGCTGTCACTGGCATCTGACATGGCTGACAACCTGTGAATAGATAAGATATAGGCAGAGTAGAAGAGTTATCACAACTGCAGAGGTTTTTGCAAAAAAAATGAGTTCAAATCTTAGTTTTGAGTTTTCACAGAATGCATTTCGGTCAAACCGATTTTTAGTTTCGGTGAATCCGAAGTGTATAACAGAAACTTACACACCACTTTCGGTCAGACCGAAATGGGTTTCGGTCCTGCCGATAAACTAGGGTTTCACTAAAACTGAGTTTCGGTCACACCGAATTGCACAACTCAGTTAAACCGAAAGTGCAGTGCAATGGCCAGAGGCCAAATCGGTCACACCGAGATTTTAAAATCGGCTTCACCGAGATGTGTTCCGTGGAAACCTAAACCTAAGAATTTTGCTCGAAACTAGAACGATCTGATCTGATGTTAAGGATGATTTCAAACGTGGCTAGATGCAGGGCAAACCAATCGTGCAAGAATCAGATGGGGAGCACGAGAGGGATCGAGACTCACCCTAACTTGGTGGAGTCCCTCTACGGCGGCAATGGCGTGGAGAAGAAAACCGTTGACGGCGGCGGAGACCTGCGGCGAGGGCGCACAAGCGACGACGGCGACGATCCGAAGACCAGGGCGACGGCAGCAGGGGACTTGGGGGCGAAACGGTTTGAAGAAATAATCGCGCGCTGCCCTCAGTATTTATATCCCCATGCTGTCGGTGGGACCGAGTTGAAAAACTCGGTGACACCGAAATGGATAACTGCTGTGCAGTTACACATATCGGTCACGCCGAGATTTATAACTCGGTTTCACCGAGATGAAACCTAGATCAGTCTAAGCGTTTCAGTTGGACCGAGTGGGAAAAGTTGGTCAGACCGAAATTGACTTAGAAGGTTTTGGAAGTCAGCCTTAGACGGATCGGTGGCTCCGAGTGCTCCTCACTCGGAGGGTCCGAAAATGACTTGTTCAAAGTTGTGATATGAGCATGAATAGAATTTGAGACAAGAAAGCATAGGTAGCTAGGGGAGGTGCTTAGGCATTCTTGTCCATCCATTTGGCCAGAAAAATCAAAACAACCAAAACAACAAATGGATGTCCTTGAATGGATAAAATCATGCATTCAACATGCTCACACAATAAGATAGCAAATGAAATATGTGTCAAACATGCACAACCAACACTCTAGCTACTAGCACACAATTTGTCGATGACTAGGTCATCTATATATGAGTATTTTGACTTAGGAGTCAAATGAGAACATTTGATCATAGGTCATACTCATCGTTTAAGCACAAGTGGGGTTACCACTTTTACATAAAGCATTGATGTGTTCACATCACTTGAAGATGCTTTAACTCAATTTTTTGCTTGTTGGGTTATAACTTTTACATGATGAATTGCATCGACATAATTCCCCATCACCGATCCAATGCCTACGAGCTTTTCACATATTGCTTGTTGCTTATTTACTTTTCCGCTGCTACTATTACAAAAACTACAAAAACACTACTGTTATCTTTGTTACTGCTACCGCCACTATCATATTACTTTGCTACTAAACTACCTTGCTGCAGATACTAAGTTTCCAGGTGTGGTTGAATTGACTACTCAGCTGCTAATACTTAAGAGTATTCTTTGGCTCCCCTTGTGTCGAATCAACAAATTTGGGTTGAATAATTTACCCTCGAAAACTGTTGCGATCCCCTACACTTGTGGGTTATCAAATGTAAGATTGATAATAGTGTTCGCAATAATATTGAAAGTGGGTTTGGAAGAGTGTCAACTTTAGATCCCACATATTTGGAGGATGTTCAGTCTTATGAATTTTTTGATAAAAGTGGGTTTGGAGAGGTCACGACTTTAGTTAATGTTGATCCCACTATTTTGGAAGAGTGTCAACTTCATATGCATGTGGACCGTGTTGAGAATATGTTTTGTGATAGCTATATTGTTGAATTTTCTTATGATCCTACATGAAATTATTATGAGAGAGGAAAATATGGTTGTAGGATTCTTCATGTTACTAAATCACCTCTCTTCATGTTGATATTGATCTTGTTTCTTTCTCCTTCCTTGCAGATGTTAGATCTCGCTTGTCCTGCTAATTTGTTTTCCTCTAAAATGCCTATACATAGGAAGTATGTTAGACATATATGTCATTTTCACATGCTATATGTTGCTCTCTTTGTGCTTCAATTCTTAGCTTTCATGTGAGCATCATTGAATTCTCAAGTCTATCTTAATGGCTATAAAGAAAGAGCTTGTTGGGAAGCAACTCAATTTTATTTTTATTTTCTTTGCTTTTGCTTCTCTAGTAATAAATATTGCATATAGTTTCTGTTTAGATGTGGTTTTGTGTTTTAATTAGTGTTTGTGCCAAGTAGAGCCTTTGGGAAGACTTGTGTGAAGTTTATGTGATGATTCTGTAAAAAACAGAGACTTTAGCGCTCGCGAGATTGTCTATCATGTTTTACTAGAGAGTGCTTTTTAGTTCATTCTTTTTTCAGATGATTATTAGACTAATTCCTCACGTCCACCAATTTATTTCAAGTTTTTTATAGTTACAGAAGTATTCGAAAGTTACAGATTACTACAGAATGTTCTGTTTTTGACAGATTCTGTTTTTCGTGTGTTGTTTGCTTATTTTGATGAATCTATGAGTACTATCGGGGGTATGAATCATAGAGAAGTTGGAATATAGTAGGTTTAACACCAATATAAACAAAGAATGAGTTCATTACAGTACCTTTGAGTAGTGGTTTGTTTTCTTATACTAACGGAACTCACGAGAATTTTGGCTAAGTTTTGTGTTGTGAAGTTTTCAAGTTTTGAGTATGGATTTTGATAGACAATGGAACAAAGAGTAGCAAAAGCCTAAGCTTGGGGATGCCCAAGGCACCCAAGGTAAAATTAAAGGACAACCAAAAGCCTAAGCAAGGGGATGCCCCGGGAAGGCATCCCCTCTTTCGTCTTCGTCTATCGGTAACTTTACTTGAGACTATATTTTTATTCACTACATGATATGTGTTTTGCTTGGAGCGTCATGTATGATTTGAGTCTTTGCTTTTCAGTTTGCCACAATCATCCTTGTTGGACACACCATTTGAGAGAGATAAATATGATTTGGAATTTGTTAGAATACTCTGTGTGCTTCACTTATATCTTTTGAGCTAGATAGTTTTTCTCTAGTGCTTCACTTATATCTTTTAGAGCACGGTGGTGGTTTTATTTTGTAGAAATTATTGATCTCTCATGCTTCACTTCTATCTTTTTGAGAGTCTCTTAGAACAACATGGTAATGTGATTTGGTTATAATTCTAGTCCTAATATGATAGGCATCGAAGATGAGTATAGTAAAAACTTTCATATAAAGTACATTGAATATTATGAGAAGTTTGATACTTGATGATTGTTTTGAGATATGAGGATGGTGATATTAAAGTCATGCTAGTGGAGTAATTGTGAATTTGAGAAACGCTTGTGTTAAAGTTTGTGATTCCCGTAGCATGCACATATGGTGAACCGTTATGTGATGAAGTTGGAGTATGATTTATTTATTGAGTGTCATCCTTTGTGTGGAGGTCGGGATCGCGCGATGGTTAACTCCTACCAACCCTTCCCCTAGGAGCATGCGTTGAATACTTTGTTTTGATAACTCATACATTTTTGCAATAAGTATATGAGTTCTTTATGACTAATGTTGAGTCCATGGATTATACGCACTCTCACCCTTCCTATCGTGGAATTAGCACGGCAGATGTCCGGTTTAGGGGACTTAGGTGTGAGGCCATCGCGCGGGTTAGCTTGAAGAGGTTAAAGCGGACAAAGGACACAGGGAGGTTTATACTAGTTCGGCCCCTTCGATGAAGGTAAAAGCCTACGTCTAGTTTGGTGTGGTATTGCTTGTGCGTCGATGAACAGGGAGCGAATCCGCTTGCCTATGTCTCGAGCTGTTGTTTCTTCTCCCTGAACCGTCGCCGGGTTGTCCCTTTATATAGGAGGCGACGCCCAGTCCGGTTTACAGAGTCCCGAGGCCGGCTCATAAACGTGTCCGCCTCGGTCTCTACTCTTTCTATCTTACATCCCAAGTTACATGATACGGCGGTTTACAGACCGTGGGCCTTATACATGGGCCCCAAACCTCCATGGGTTGTAATCTCTTGTACCTACTCTACTGGGCTTGTAATAATACAAGCTTGTCAGGTTAATCCGGACCTTCTTGGCCGATTTATATATTCTAGTAATATCCCTGACATTAGGCCCCAGATTGATCAGAACTTGTTCATGTCAGTCTTCTAAGTCTCGCGCAAATCTCCTTTCTGCGGTTTTATTTGCTTCATAAACCGGCCATGACGTCATCTCCTGGAATCGCCTCAATTCGTCGTGACATCATCTCCGCATTCAATGCTCGCACATGTCTGTTACCTTTCTTAAATGCCGCACCGAAAATCGAGGCGACAGCTCAATCTTTATCCAATCTCTGGCCTCCTCGATTCCTGCGCTTACCGTTTTTACCTCTTCAGCTTATAAATACCGCTGGGGCTTATCTCTTTTCCCCTTCTGCCTTCTTCTTCCTCCATCTCCATCGCTCGAAGCTCCGCCGCCGCTCTTCGAGCTCACCGTCATCCTCGAGCTAGGCCGCTGCATCGACCTGAACGTCTCCAGGGAACCTCGCCGCCGTCCTCTACTTCTTCAGGTACCTCCTTCTTCTTCCCCGTAGATCTTACTCTAGGGTTTCTTCCGTAGCTTCGCCATGAACCCTTGAAGCTTTGTTGTTCATCCCCGTAGGTCAGCCTTGCTGTAGATTCAAACTTATTTAGACTTGACCCGAATCCATGCATTTCCGCTCTGCCATCATAACCCTAGTTCCTCTAGCTTTATCAGTTTAGATTCGATCTGTAGAGAAACTTCGCGGTCCTTCCTAAATAGAACTTGTAGTTATTCCATCTTTTTCTTATGCCTTAGATCCATGTTTACCTCAGCTCTTTGTGGAAACTGTTTCTTCATACTTTAGATCTGTAGCTCATCTCCCCGGTTTAGCCATACTTGCACGTCATATGTTTTACTAACGGTTTAGATGTAAGCCCGTATCCCGTAATTGACGGTTTAGCCTTTTCTTTTCCATCATCACGAACCGGTAGCTGTCTCACTCATATTTGCTTCCGGATTAGTAATACCATTAGTCCCTTTCTTAAACCGACAATTAGGCCCATAACTTTATAGAATGCACCGGCTTATACCTTAGCAATTGGTAAACCGAATTTTGCACTGTACTTTTCAGCACTTCCTCATCCAAACCGATGGCGAAGCAATTTGTCGCTTGCAACTGGGCTCCTTCCCGGATCACTGAGGATGACTTAATAAACGCTGCTTCAATTGGTATCCTGGGTCCTAAGGAGGTTCTGCACTGGCGGGCCCCAGGAAAGGAGTGTCCTCCTACATCCCAAGAAGGAGAGATCATTGTTTTCTTTGATCACCTGGCCCGGGGTTTCAGCCCTCCCGGTTCAAAGTTCTTCCGGGATGTGTTAGCCGCTTTTCAGCTCCACCCTCAGGATGTAGGCCCAAATTCTATGTCAAACATCAGCAATTTTCAAGTCTTATCAGAAGCATATCTTCAAGAAGAACCATCAGTGGATCTGTTCCGACACTTTTTTCATCTGAACCGGCGGACGGAGTTTACTGACGGGCCGCATCAGGAGTTGGGTGGCGTCAGTATCCAAAAGAGAAAGGATGTGAGTTTCCCTCATGCTGCCCTTCACAGCCACCCCAAAGAATGGAACCATACGTGGTTCTATTGTAGGGACACTTCGCCTGAAGGAGAGAACCCGCTGCCGGGTTACCGCGCCTATCGCCTGGCAACGGATCACCCCTTGCCGCAACGCCTCAGCGCCCCGGATCGTGCCCGGTTTGCCCCTCAACTTTCTAAACTCAGGGCCTTCGTAGCCAATAGCTTAACCGGAGTCGACTTTGTTCGCTGCTGGCTTTCTTGGAGCATCCTCCCCCTAAGCCGGCGCTCAAGTCTGATGTGTGAATACTCCGGCAAACCGGATGATCCTCAGCGCCACACTGACATAATACTTCCTGAAGATGAAGTTACTGAGTCCACGAAGAAAATGCTAAACATCCCTCTGGAGGAGTGCAGCCGGACCGATTTAGCTCCGTTCTGCGCAACCAATAAACCGCCAGCGGTATGTCCTTCCCGATCTTTTCCTGTTTGTTTTAATCCGTCCATATCGATTGTCTTCCATTTATTACTTATCTTTTGCGCAGGCCAACGATCCTTTCTGGAAGAGGAAATCTCAAGATAAACCGGCCAGGAAACCACGCATGAAAACTTATGCTGTTAAGAAGAAAAAGGCTGTTGCTGCCTCCGATTCACACCCTGAGGAAGATGATCCGAACTCTGAGGTACCAACTAACCCTTATATCCTTTGATTTCCCTTTGTCTAAATTTATGTTAATAATGCCTTTCCACAGGATCTGGCGGAAGGAAGTAAAGCGGCGGGAGTTGAGGTAATTTCTCTCTCTTCTGATTCAGAACCGTTGCCCTCCAGAGTCCGCCGGGTGTCCCGGAAATATCCATTTTCTCATCCTTATGCTCAATTGGATCCCAACTTTCTTTTGAAGAAACAGCAGCATGAAGCACGCCGGACCACACGCCATAGCGGCCATGTGGTTGAGCCATCCGGAATACCTCTTACATCGGCTCGCAGGCGTCGCTCCGAGGTTTTACTTTCTCCAACTCTCCTTCATCCAAAAGCCGGCCTCATAAGTAAACCACTTAAACCGTCTGATCCTAACTATCAGGAGGCTCCTCTATCCTCTTCCGGTGAGTCAACTGCTACGCAGGTCCCAGTGCTTAAGACCGTGCCTGGGTAAGTCCTTCTTTCAAACAACCGGTTTACCTTCATGTTTTTAACTTCATGATTCTCATTGTTCCTTTGATTTTTACCAGAATGCCGAAGCCTAGCAAGAAGGCGAAAGCAAACAAAGCGGCTGCTGAAACTACTACCGCTGAACCGGCCGATGACCCTGAAGCGGCCATTCTTCCAGAAGATAACCCTGAAGCTCAATTTGATGATCCCAATCCTATGGATCGTGATGATGTTGTTGCTTCGGGAGCTGACAACATGGAAAACACGGCTGAACCGGCAAGCCCTGTCCGGGTTAGCCCTCCTCAGACCAACCCAACATCTGTTAGCCCGGCGCCTACTACTGTCCCCCTCCAGCCAACTGCTGCCTCATCCGCAGACGTTGAGATAACCGGGCTAGGCTTCACTGCTCCCACCGAGCCTGTCACCTTGGCCAGGCATATTGCCAAGGAAGAAAAATTTCAACAAGATAAAGGTAAGTGGAGCACAAACTTATCCAGCTATGCCCAGTTGAGTGCCCAGGAACTTCATTCCGGGTATCTGAACTGGCTCTTTACCAGTCGCGATTACGAAGCCGGATTGGTTAATATGATGAAGGATAAGTATGAGGTGATTTTCTTTCCTTTTACTTCTGTCTCTGCTTTGTAATTTTGCAATCCTGTCTTTAGGCCATAGTAGCCCCCAAGTGCCGGTTTAGCTTCATTGTAGGTGAACCGGGACTTCCATTATGCCTGAGAATGAGTTTACATTAGCCCCCAAGTGCCAAGGGCATAACTTGTTTATGTGATTGGGACTTGTCTGAAAAATTTCCTACTTTACTTCAATTGCACATTAGCCCCCAAGTGTCAAGCGCATAACTTGTTATGTGCTTGAGACTTGATTGATCTGTCTTTCTAATCCGTTTGATTTCCTGGTAGGCTGACTTGACCCGGAGGGCTTCGGAGGTAACTGAGCTCCGAACAGCTTGGCTGTTAATGAAACTGCCTCCGCCATAGCCAAGGAAGAACTTGTGCTTACCTTGACCAACATGGAGAAATTTAAAAAAGACTTTGAAGCGGAGCGGTCCACATGGGAAGTGTAGAGGAATGCTCTTGAAAAAAGAGCAAAGGATGCTGAAGCTGCTCTTAATCCGGTTACGCAGGAGTTGACCGGTTTAAGACAGCAAATAGAACTCATGACTTCTGCTATCTTCGGTGAGTACCCATCTGTATATGTTTTTCATCCTTGCAATCTTTGTTCCGCTCCGGTTTAACTCAGCAAACGTATATAGGGAGGCGCATAACTCATCTTGGAGATGATGTTCGGAAGAAGCTCAAGGCATCTTATACCCTGGTGGAGCAGCTTTATTCCAGCACTCAAAGGGTTATTAGTGCTATGTCCCATAACAAACTGGCACCAACTACCATCCAAGCCACTTTGGATAAGCTATCTGTCCTGCATGTGCGTCTGGTGGAGGTGAAGAAGTCTGCTGCACGGGCTGGTTCTCTTATGGCGCTGACCCGGGCCAAAGCATGGGTCCCTGACTTTGACCTGGCTGAAGCTATGAACGGCTATCCCAGCAACAAAGAGGACGGGCCAGTCTTCTCTGCTGAAGACCTCCGTGCTCTGACTAAGGACATGCGCCCGCTTGCCAGTAAGCTTGCCGATGAAGCGGATTTGACAAGGTATCATCCGGCCTATGACTTAGAAAATGAGCGGGTAGAGCGGCCGGTTTACGACAGTGAAAATCTGATCCCACCGGTTCGTGGCCATACTTTCGCTCCAGATATTGATCCGTCAGATCTTATTGATGAAGAAATGTATTTTCGTGCACTCTCCAAGATTGATTGGCGCGCTCCTGGTTTCCAGCCATTGCCTGAAGCTGATGAAGACCCGGAACAAGTTGACCCTCAGCCTTCGCAGCGTGACGAGGAGTCGTAAACCGTCCAGTTTAATTTGTAGTTGCTGAATATTTTTGCCAAAACTTTAATCTATTCGGGCCTGCAGGTGCCTTGTAATAGGATAGTTGAAACATTGTCTTTGTCCCAATATGAATGGCACAGCTTGACTTGGCATCTGCCAATTTAATCCTCTGTTTTTCCATGCTTGATCTGTTTATATTATCTGTGCCTGCATAAATGAGGCTAAAAGATGTCCTGGCGGTTCACCACCGGACCCATTACACTGCTCCAATAAACATATATATCAAAGGAATAACTATTTATACCAAAGATACATCATACCTCTGATTGAGTGTGCCTGACGTCCTTAATCCGGTAGGCATAATTGAAAGCGTAGGTGCTGATGAGGCTCTTGGCTCTCTTACTTGGCTTTTGCCTGATGGCTGATCCGGGTTATAATGAACGCCGGTTTAACTCATGCTGGTGTTCATTACCCAGACTTTTAACTCATGCTGGTGTTCATGACCCAGACTTTTAACTTATGCTGGTGTTCATGACCCAGACTTTTAACTTTGCAGATATATGGTCAACCTTGCAGTTGCCCAATCCCACATCAATGGACTTGTTTAAAAACAAAATTTGCGAAATCATAGAAACAAAGCATTTTTTGGCAAATAAGACCATGTAGTCGAGGCTTTTTGCGAGCTGCCAGGCTCCAAATTCGAGGCTTTTTGTGAGCTGCCAGGCTCTAGGCTTTGTGCGAGCGGCCATTTAGCTCCAGGCTTTTTGTGAGCTGCCACGCTCTAGGCTTTTTGCGAGCGGCCATTTAGCTCCAGGCTTTTTGTGAGCTGCCATTTAGCTCCAGGATTTTTGTGAGCTGCCATTAAGCTCTAGGCTTTTTGTTGCCAGGCTCTAGGCTTTTTGTGAGCGGCCATTTAGCTCCAGGCTTTTTGTGAGCTGTCATTAAGCTCTAGGCTTTTTGCGAGCTGCCAGGCTCCATAGGCTTTTTGCGACCTGCCAGGCTCCATACTTGACGTTTTCATCGGTACTACCCAATGTTGCAAGACCTCCGAGGGATCTTGTCTTTAGGTGATCAACTCGATGATTGTCAATGGCTTTTCCCTTGATGTATCAAGGGCGTCGGTTTAAGAGGCCATGGTAAGTTTTCAGAGAAACTCCCATGTGATACTCCTTTGGTGTGCTCGCTGGGCACCTATGTTTGAGTTGTGCTGTGCAACAAACCCTCTTTGGTCCCTTAATAAATAATTGTCCTGCATATCAAAATATACAGATCAAAGTAATTGTTTTCTTCATGAAAATGATATATATCAAGAAAAATAGACTTTAGATGGATATCACCTGAGTTTTCAGCAAACTCCCATATGATACTCTTTTCGAAGAAGATGGCTGATTCCCCAGTTTACCGGGGGCGCCGGTTTATTTATTAATCATAATATATACATGATACATAAAGCGGAGCCATTGGCTCAAGTGTAGTAAGGACGCAGAAGAGCGATGTTCCATGGCCACTTCGTCTCTTCCTCTGCTGTACATGAGTTTTTATGCTCTCGAACGTCGATTAGGTAGTATGAACCATTGTGCAGGTTCTTGCTGACCACAAAGGGTCCTTCCCAAGGTGGGGATAACTTGTGCATATCTGTATGGTCTTGGATGAGCCGGAGCACCAGATCCCCCTCCTGGAACGTCCTGGTCTTAACCCGACGGCTGTGATATCGGCGCAGGTCTTGTTGATAAATTGCTGATCGTGCTGCTGCCGTGTCCCGTTCCTCATCCAGCCGGTCTAAGTTGTCTTGTCTTGCTTGCTCATTATCTGCTTCAACATAAGCTGCCACCCGTGGTGAGTCATGTCGGATGTCACTAGGAAGAACCGCTTCAGCACCATATACCATGAAGAAGGGCGTATAACCTGTAGACCTGTTAGGTGTAGTGTTGATGCTCGAGAGGACAGAAGATAACTCCTCTACCCAGCAACCTGGTGTTCTTTGCAAAGGAACCATAAGCCGGGGCTTGATGCCTCTCAAGATCTCTTGGTTGGCCCTCTCAGCTTGGCCATTGGACTGAGGGTGAGCTACTGACGATACATCCAAGCGAATATGCTCCCTTTGGAAGAACTCTTCCATCTCTCCTTTAGATAAGTTGGTGCCATTATCAGTAATGATGCTGTGTGGAAATCCAAACCGGAAAATTACCTTTTTGATGAACTTAACCGTTGTTGCCGCATCACACTTACTGACAGGCTCTGCCTCAATCCACTTTGTAAACTTGTCCACTACTACCAACAGGTGGGTTTTCTGATCTTGGGATCTTTTAAAGGGTCCAACCATATCAAGCCCCCAAGTTGCAAATGGCCAAGTAATTGGAATCATCCGTAGCTCCTGTGCCGGAACATGAGCACGCCGTGAAAATTTCTGGCAAGCATCACATTTTCTGACTAGGTCCTCTGCATCAGCATGAGCCGTTAACCAGTAGAACCCATGACGAAAAGATTTAGCTAGCAATGACTTTGAACCGGCATGATGACCACAATCTCCTTCGTGTATCTCTCGAAGAATATCACAGCCTTCTTCTGATGATACGCATCGCTGAAAAGCCCCCGAGACACTGCGGTGATGAAGTTCTCCATTGACGATGGTCATAGATTTGGACCGCCGGATTATCTGCCGAGCCTCGACTTCGTCCTCTGTCAACTCACCTCGGCTCAGGTATGCCAAGTAAGGGAGTGTCCAATCCGGAATGACATGAAGTGCTGCAACTAGCTGTGCTTCCGGATCAGGAACAACTAAATCCTCCTCTGACGGTATCTGTACCGACGGACTATGTAATTCATCCAAGAAGGTATTTGGTGGGACCAGTTTACGTTGAGAGCCCAGCCGGCTTAATGCATCGGCCGCTTCGTTTTTCTGCCGGTATATGTGGTCCACCTGATATCCTTTGAAGTACCCTACAACCGCTTCAACTTCTCGCCGGTAAGCTGCCATGAGCGGATCTTTAGAGTCCCACTTGCCAGATACCTGTTGTGCCACTAGATTTGAGTCATCAAAGCACTTGACCCGGCTCAAATTCATCTCCTTGGCCATCCGTAAACCGTGAAGGAGAGCTTCATACTCAGCAGCATTGTTAGTGCAAGGGAACATTAATCGAAGGACATAACAGAACTTGTCACCTCGTGGGGAAGTTAACACGACTCCAACCCCCGAGCCCTCTAGTTGCCTTGAACCGTCGAAGTGAATAGTCCAGTATGTATGATCCGGCTTCTCCTCTAGTGCTTGCAATTCTGTCCAATCATTGATGAAATCTACCAGTGCTTGGGATTTTATAGCAGTACGAGGTACATACTTCAATCCGTGTGGGCTAAGATCAATGGCCCACTTCGCCACTCTACCAGTGGATTCTCTGTTCTGAATTATATCCCCTAATGGAGTTGTGCTGACAACAGTGATTGGGTGGCCCTGGAAATAGTGCTTCAGCTTCCGGTTTGCCATGAACACGCCGTATACCAACTTCTGCCAGTGCGGATACCTTTGCTTTGACTCAATAAGAACCTCACTGATGTAGTAAACTGGGCGCTGAACCGGATATTCCTTGCCTGCTTCCTTGCGCTCCACCACAATTGCCACGCTAACTGCACGGGAATTGGCGGCCACGTACAACAGCAATGGCTCTTTGTCAACAGGGGCAGTAAGAACTGGCGGTTCTGCTAATTGCCGCTTCAAGTCCTCGAACGCAGTGTTTGCAGCATCGCTCCATACAAACCGGTCTGTCTTTTTCAGCATCTGATAAAGCGGGATCGCCTTCTCTCCCAAACGGCTGATGAACCGGCTCAATGCTGCAATGCGGCCTGCTATGCGCTGGACATCATTGATACAAGCCGGTTTAGCCAAGGTTGTGATCGCCTTGATCTTCTCCGGATTAGCCTCTATTCCTTTGTTTGATACTAAGAATCCAAGGAGCTTGCCTGCTGGAACACCGAAAACGCACTTCTCCGGATTAAGCATCATCTTATAAACCCGGAGGTTGTCAAAGGTTTCTTTTAAGTCCTATCAGCGTCTCCTCCTTCCTTGATTTCACCACAATGTCATCAACATAAGCATGGACATTTTTTCCGATCTCTCCCCTGAAGCAGTTCTGCATGCAACGCTGATAAGTTGCTTGGGCACTCTTGAGCCCAAAAGGCATGGATACATAGCAGAAGGCTCCAAAAGGAGTTATGAAAGCTGTCTTTTCCTGGTCCTTAACTTCCATCTTGATCTGATGATACCCTGAATATGCATCAAAAAAACTTAGCCGCTCACATCCTGTCGTCGATCAATACGGGGGAGAGCAAAAGGATCAGTTGGGCAAGCCTTGTTTAGGTCTGTGTAATCAACACACATCCTCCAAGTTCCATTTTTCTTTAACACCAGCACCGGATTAGCCAACCACTCTGGATGAAACACCTCAACTATGAATCCTGCGGCCAAAAGCCTGGCCACTTTTCACCTATAGCCTTGCGCCTCTCCTCATTGAAGCGGCGCAAATACTGTTTGACCGGTTTAAACTTCAGATCAATATTAAAACTATGCTCAGCGAGTTCCCTCGGTATACCTGGCATGTCAGAAGGCTTCCATGCAAAGATATCCCGGTTCTCACGGATGAACTCTATGAGCGCGCTTTCCTATTTGGGGTCTAGGTTAGTGCTAATAGTGAACTGTTTGGATGAATCGCCTGGAACAAAGTCAACCCGCTTGGTCTCCTCCGCCGATTTAAACTTCAACGCCGGATCATGCTCTGTAGTTGGCTTCTTTAATGGGGACATATCCGCCGGATCAACATTGTCTTTGTAGAATTTCAACTCCTCCGTAGCACACACTGCCTCCGCATATGCTGCGTCTCCTTCCTCGCATTCCAATGCGATCTTGCGGCTTCCGTGAACCATGATGGTTCCCTTGTGACCTGGCATCTTAAGTTGCAGATAAACATAGCACAGTCTAGCCATGAACTTGGCGTAAACCAGTCTCCCAAACAGAGCATGATACGGGCTCCTTATCTTTACGACCTCAAAGGTCACTGTCTCTGATCTGGAATCCTGCTCATCCCCAAAGGTGACTTCCAGATCAATTTTCCCAACTGGGTAAGCCGATTTACCTGGCACCACTCCATGGAATACTGTGTTGGACTGTCTCAACTTCTTATCTGTCAATCCCATACGCCGGAAAGTCTCATAGTATAGGATGTTGATGCTGCTGCCACCGTCCATAAGTACCTTTGTGAACTTGTAGCCACCCACCTGTGGTGCCACCACTAGGGCCAACTGGCCCGGATTATCAACCCGTGGCGGGTGATCCTCTCTGCTCCACACAATGGGTTGTTCAAACCAACGTAAAAAGCGTGGTATCGCCGGTTCAACTGCGTGTACTGCCCGCTTCAGAACCTTTTGATCTCGTTTGCACAAACTTGTGGTGAAAACATGATACTGTCCACTGCTTAGCTCCTTCGGATTACTCTGATATCCGGATTGTTGCTGCTGCTGACGCTGCTGATTGCCTTGGTTGTTGTAACCACCCTGACCATGCTGTTGGTTATGTTGATGCTGACTGTTGCCGTTGTAGTTATTGTTACCGTTGTGATATCCTGGTCCGGATCCGTTACCTTGGTAACCTGGACCCTGAAAACCGGAACTTGATCCGCCGTCGGGGGGTCCGTGGTTATATCTGGCCTGTTTCATGGCCTCCTGCATGATCCGGCAATCCTTCCACAGATGCTTAGCCGGGTTTCCCTCCGTACTGTGTCTTGGGCAAGGCATGCTTAGCTGTTGATCTAGATTGAAGGATAGCCCCTCGCCACGGGGGGG
>LR738711.1:713927209-713945400 GCA_902687465.1 Secale cereale | reverse complement strand
GGGGGGGGTTACCCTTGCGGCGCTGCCCGTTTCCCTGAACGTTGGTATTGGCCACAAAGTCGGAGCCGCCCTCCGCTTTTCGCTTGCCATTGTAGCCTGTCCCTGCCGGATTGGCATGCGCCGGTTTACCAGCTTTTCGCCTTCCCAGACTTGTCTCCGTCTGCATCTGGGTACTTGGTGTTATCAGAGTCCCCATACTTTACCAAAGCGCTCGTGAGCATTCCCATGTCGTTGCAATCGCGCTTGAGCCGTCCTAACTTCAGCTTCAAAGACTCGAACCGGCAATTATTTTCCAATGTCACTATCGCCGTACTGGGATTGATACTATTGGATGAGTGCAGGATTTCTGATACTCGCCGCACCCAAGCGCTTGTGGGCTCCTGCTCTCCTTGAACACACGTTGCTAAGTCTACCACCGACATCGGCTGTTTGCACGTGTCTTTGAATTTTTTGATAAACTGGCGACGCAACTCACCCCATGATCCGATGGAATTAGGTGGTAGGCCTTTTAACCATGTCTGGGTCGTGCCCTCAAGCATCATGGTAAAATATTTGGCACACACCGCTACGTCCACATCAAGCATCTCCATGGCCATCTCATAACTTTCGACCCACGCCTCTGGAGCCAGATCCGCCGTGTAGTTGGGTACCTTGCGTGGGCCTTTGAAGTCCTTGGGTAATTTCACGCTTCGTAAAGTGGGGACGAGACACTGTACTCCAAAGGAACTAACCGTGACTCCCGTTTCTGCGGTGGTGGGGTGAACCGGCGTTGCTTGACGGGTGTCCTCACGGGCGGTATGTCTAGCCCGGTTTATCGCCTCTTGGGCGTGTGCTTCTGCTCCCGCCGGATTATCCTGCCTGTGATGGTGGCGTCTACGCTCGCTGCTAGACACAGCCGGTTCATCCCAGTGCCTGGTGTAACTCCGGCTTGGGCGGGGGGTTGAATGAATCCTCTCCCTGCTATAAGAGTATGCCTGCTGTTGTGCCAGCGCCGTGTCCAGCAACTCCTTAGCCCGGCGTGCTTCCATCGCCATGGGGGATGTCCCCTCAATGGGCAAAGCGGCCAGTCGTGAAGCAGCGGCGACAATGTTGTCCAACGGGTTAGAATAATGGCCGGGAGGGGTGGGGACGTGCGGTGTTGGCACAACTTGGTGGTTTCGCTCTGCGGCCGGCGGCTGAACCGACGCGCCAGTCCCCGACGCTCCTCCCCGGTTTACCTCTAGGCGGTTACTGGCTCCCGCTCCTGGTGTGCCAAAGAGATTCCTCGCCTCGTAAACCGGTAGTAGACGAGTTTGTTGTCTTCTGTACATTACCTCCTGTGCAGAATTCTGATCCACCCCGAGCCGGAAAGCTTGGGAGTCTAGCTCTGTTTGCCTTGTAGCCATCCTGGCTTTCTCCGCATCCAGATCCCTTTTAGCTTGCTCAATCTGGCCCTTCAGCTGAAGGATCTCCGCATCATGTTGCGCCTTGTCGGCAGGGGCCACTTCTGCTGTTGCGAGTGCCGTCAAATTCTCGACCAAGGTGGATAGGACGTCAGAGGGCGATGGGGCTTGGTTGCCTGCCCCGGTTCCCGCTGCCTCTGCAGTGAACGCCCCGGTCACCGAGGGCTGCTGCATAGATTGTGATCCGGCCATGAAAACAGCCACCCGGTTTGGCGGATCAAAGGGGTCCGGAATACTATCGCCATCGGACACCCCCTCAGATCGGCCATCCTGCAATAGATACAAAGATTAGGTCTCTCTGGATGAAGATTCATCGTCAGAGTAGACAACTGTCTCGCCACCAGAATCCGATCTGTCCTCGGCTTGTACTCCGTGCACGGTTCCAACGAAACATGCTTCATGGCGGGCCGAATCCGGGCCGATCTCGCACGCTGAGCCGGCTCAACGATGTTGGGCAAGACGTCCGGTTCAGGTCCCGGTTCGCCGATCTTGCCGATGAAGACGTGGATGCTGCCAAAGGGGACCCGGTACCCGTATTCGATTGAATCGGCCTCGGGGCCCCAGCCTGCATCGTCGATGTAGATCCGCGACAACTCCTGGTCATCCGGCCAACTGCGTAACCCTTGAGTCCTTCAAAGCTGCCCTTCAAGAACTCGAAACTATCGTACGATAGCCCCACGGTGGGCGCCAACTATCGTGGAATTAGCACGGTAGATGTCCGGTTTAGGGGACTTAGGTGTGAGGCCATCACGCGGGTTAGCTTGAAGAGGTTAAAGCGGACAAAGGACACATGGAGGTTTATACTAGTTCGGCCCCTTCGATGAAGGTAAAAGCCTACGTCTAGTTTGGTGTGGTATTGCTTGTGTGTCGATGAACAGGGAGCGAATCCGCTTGCCTGTGTCTTGAGCTGTTGTTTCTTCTCCCTGAACCGTCGCCAGGTCGTCCCTTTATATAGGAGGCGACGCCCGGTCCGGTTTACAGAGTCCCGAGGCCGGCTCATAAACGTGTCCGCCTCGGTCTCTACTCTTTCTATCTTACATCCTAAGTTACATGATATGACGGTTTACAGACCGTGGGCCTTATACATGGGCCCCAAACCTCTATGGGTTGTAATCTCTTGTACCTACTCTACTGGGCTTGTAATAATACAAGCTTGTCAGGGTAATCCAGACCTTCTTGGCCGGTTTATATCTGCTAGTAATATCCCTGACACTTCCACCATTGCTAGCCTCTCTTGCACCGCGCAACTTTCGTCGGTACCATACACCCACCATATACCATCCTCAAAAGAGCCACCATACCTACCTATCATGGCATTTCCATAGCCATTCCGAGATATATTGCCATGCAACTTTCCACCGTTCCGTTCATATGTCATGGTTCATCATTATCATTCACATAGAGTCATATTTTGTTCTAGCTTCGAGTTGTAATCTTTGAGTTGTAAGTAAATAAAAGTGTGATGACCTTCGTTATTAGAGCATTGTCCCATGTGAGGAAACAAAAAAAAGAGAGAGAAAGGCCAAATAAAAAAAGATGGCCCACAAAAAAGGGGGCTAAAAAGAAAAGGAAAGAAAAGCCCCTCCAAAAAAAGAGAGAAGGGACAATGCTACTATCCTTTTCCACACTTGTGTTTCAAAGTGGCACCATAATCTTCATGATAGAGAGTCTCTAGTTTTGTCATTTTCATATACTAGTGGGAATTTTCATTATAAAACTTTTCTTGTATATTCCAATGATGGGCTTCATCAAATGCCCTAGGCCTTCATGAGCAAGCAAGCTGGATGCACACCCACTTAGTTTCTTTTGATGAGCTTTCATACACTTATAGCTCTAGTGCATCTGTTGCATGGCAATCCCTACTCACTCACATTGATATCTATTGATGGACATCTCCATAGCCCATTGATACACCTAGTTGATGTGAGACTATCTTCTTCTTTTGTCTTCTCCACAACCACCACTCTATTCCACATAGTGTTGTATCCATGGCTCACGCTTATGTATTGCGTGAAAGTTGAAAGGTTTGAAAGAATTAAAGTGTGAAACAATTGCTTGGCTGAAACCGGGGTTGTGCATGATTTGAATATTTTGTGTGATGAAGATAGAGCATAGCCTGACTATATGATTTTGTAGGGATAACTTTCTTTGGCCATGTTATTTTGAGAAGACATGATTGCTTTGTTAGTATGCTCGAAGTATTATTATTCTTATGTCAATATAAACTATTGTCTTGAATCTTCCGGATCTGAACATTCATGCCACAATAAAGAGAATGACATTGAGAATTATGTTGGTTAGCATTCCACATCAAAAATTATATTTTTATCATTTACCTACTCGAGGACGAGCAGGAATTAAGCTTGGGGATGCTTGATACGTCTCCAACGTATCTATAATTTTTCATTGTTCCATGCTATTATATATTCTGTTTTGGATGTTTAATGGGCTTTATTATACACTTTTATATTATTTTTGGGACTAACCTACCAACCCAAGGCCCGGTGCAAATTATTGTTTTTGCCTATTTCAGTGTTTCGCAGAAAAGGAATAACAAACGGAGTCCAAACGGAATGAAACCTTTTGGAGAGTTATTTTTGGAACGATACCTTCACGAGAGACTTGGAGTACAAGTCAGAGAAGAAACGAGGTGCCCACGAGGGGGCAGGGCGCGCCCATGGGGGTAGGCGCGCCCCCCACCCTCGTAGGCCCCATGTTGCTCCACCGATGTACTTTTTCCTCCTATATATACCCATATACCCTGAAAACATCGGGGAGCACGAAGAAACCCTAATTCCACCGCTGTAACCTTTTGTTCCCGTGAGATCCCAACTTGGGGCCTGTTCCGGAGCTCCGCCGAAGGGGGCATCGATCACACAGGGCTTCTACATCAACACCATAGCCTCTCCGAAGAGTTTTGAGTAGTTTACCACAGACCTTCGGGTCCATAGTTATTAGCTAGATGGCTTCTTCTCTCTCTTTGGATCTCAATACAAAGTTCTCCTCGATCTTCAAGGAGATCTATTCGATGTAATCTTTTTGCGGTGTGTTTGTCGAGATCCGATGAATTGTGGGTTTATGATCAAGATTATCTATGAACAATATTAGATTCTTTTCTGAAATATTTTATGTATGATTATAATATCCTTGCAAGTCTCTTAGAATTATTGTTTTGGTTTGGCCTACTAGATCTATAGTTCTTGCAATGGGAGAAGTGCTTGGCTTTGGGTTCAATCTTCTGGTGTCCTTTCCCAGTGATAGTAGGGGCAGCAAGGCACGCATACTATTGTTGCCATCGAGGATAAAAAGATGGGGTTTATATCATATTGCTTGAGTTTATCTCTCTACATCATGTCATCTTGCTTAAGGCGTTACTCTGTTCTTGTGAACTTAATACTCTAGATGCATGCTGGATAGCGGTCGATGTGTGGAGTAATAGTAGTAGATGCATAATCGTTTTGGTCTACTTGTCACGGACGTGATGCCTATATAAAATGATCATGCCTAGATATGCTCATAACTATGCGCTTTTATATCAATTGCTCGACAGTAATTTGTTCACCCACCGTAGAATTCTGCTATGATGAGAGAAGCCACTAGTGAAACATATGGCCCCCGGGTCTATCTTTATCATATTACTTTCCCATCAACTAGCCAATTTCTGTCGCCGTTGCTTATTTGCTTTCTTTACTTTCTGTTTCTATACCAAAAATATTATCCTATCCTATCTATCAGATCTCACTCTCGTAAGTGACCGTGAAGAGATTGACAACCCCTTATCGTGTTGGCTGCGAGGTTCTTATTTGTTTGTGCAGGTGTGAGGGACTCGTGTGTGGTCTCCTACTGGATTGATACCTTGGTTCTTAAAAACTGAGGGAAATACTTACGCTACTGTGCTGCATCACCCTTTCCTCTTCGAGGGAATACAACGCAAGCTCGAGAAGTAGCACACCTCCACATTCTGCACATGTTCATCTCGGTGACGTCCCTCGCCTTCTTCATCCAGCAAGACGTAGAGGTAGTAGACAAGTTCCGTCAGCACAATGGCGTGTTCACGGTGATGGTCAAGTGATCTCCGCGGGGCTTCGCCTAAACACTACGAAAATATGATTGGGGGTGTAAACTGTGGAGGGGGCGCCGTGCACGGCTAAAAAATTGTCTATTGCGTGTAATAGGCGCCCCCTCTCCCTCGTATATATATAAGTGGGAGGGGGAGAGGCCAGGGCATACCCAAGGGCTGGCCGCTGGCCCCCTAGGTGTCTGCCTTGCCGTGCGCCCCCTGCCATGTTTACGCGAGAGGGAAGGAAAGAGGGGGTTTGAGGGAAGGAAGTGTGAATCCTAATCCACACTTTCCTTTCGCTTCTCCCCTTTCCTTCTCCTCCTTAGGCCGGCCCATATGGGGGTGCACAAGCCCCTTGTGGCTGGCGAGTTTCCCCTCTTGGCCCATAAGGCCCATGTCTTTTGTCGGGGGTGCCCGGAACCCCTTCCAGTGACCCGATAAGTACCTAATACCCTCTGGACCACTTCATGTGCTCGAATACCATCGTCCCACATATCAATATTTACCTCTCAACCACTTAGAGACTCCTCGTAATGTCTGTGATCACATCGGGGACTCTGAACAATACTCGGTCAACAAATCACATAACTCATATAACATTATATCGTCAACGAACGTTAAGCGTGTGTACCCTACGGGTTAGAGAACTATATAGACATGAGCGAGACACCTCTCCGGTCAATAACCAATAGCGGAACCTGGATGACCATATTAGATCCTACATATTCTACAAAGATCTTTATCGGTCGAACCGTTATGACAACATACACAATTCGCTTTGTCCGTCGTTATGTTACTTGGCCGAGATTCAATCGTCGGTATCTCTATACCTAGTTCAATATCATTGCCGGCAAATCTCTTTACTTGTTCCATAATACATCATCCCGTGACTAACTCATTAGCCATTTGCTTGCAAAGATTATTATGATGTGCATTACCGAGAGGGCCCAGAGATACCTCTCTGATACTTGAGTGACAAATCCTAATATCGATTCACGCCAACCCAACAAGACACCTTTGTAGATACTTGTAGAGCATCTTTATAATCTCCCATTTACGTTGTGACGTTTCATAGCACACAAGGCATTCCTCCGGTATCCGGGAGTTGCATGATCTCATAGTGAAAGGAATATGTATTTGACATACATGAAATCAGTAGCAATAAACTGTACGATCAAATGATAAGCTAACGGATGGGTAGTGTCCATCACATCATTCGTATAATGATGTGATCTCGTTATCAAATGACTACTCATATCCATGGTTATGAAGGCTTATCCATCTTTGATTAACGAGCTAGTCTAGTAAAGGCTTACTAGGGACATGGTATTTGTTTATGTATTCACACATGTATTTAGGTTTCCGGTCAATACAAGTCTAGCATGAATAATAAACCTTTATCATGACTAGCACATATGCCCGTGCATTGCAACGGGATAATAAACATAGACATTATTCTGTCGACAAACTTGGTCAAAATACTAGTGTGAAAATAGTAGATTTTTTTAAAAAAAATCGAGCTAACTAGAAAATGCATATAATAGCCACATCTTAATCTTGGATAAAAAACACCGAGGTAAATAAACTCCTGTAACTACAGATAAAACTACAATATATCCGCCTAATTAAAATTCTATTACATCTTGTGCACACCCAGTGCTCCAAACTGATTAAGATAGTTACCTCACATAAGTTGACTACCAATATGAAGTCAATCAATTACTTTGTATCGTCTATACAGAAAGAGAAAAGGTTAGCAGTCATTTTCCTTCACATCTTTATATGTCATCTTTCTCAGCCTTAATTTGGATCAACATCCAACCATGAACCATCCTTGTCACAACCTCGTTTCATATTTAATTTTGAACTATGTAATGCAACTGTTTAAGGAATACACACTTTCAATACTGCAAGGTTAGGTAAGTGACGTGTAGGTTTATGTGAATGATATTTTATGAAATTCAAGCAGCTAAGGATTAAAAAAACTATGTCTTCTGTTCTGAGCTGTCGTCAAAAATCTATGCTAGAATTAGTTAATACTGTGCACCTTCTGTACTTCCGCCGAATCCCATTTTGTCAAGTACGCATACATATCCATCCAACTTCTTGCCAACAATTAAACTCGAGCAGAGGATTAGCAAGTTGTTAATCAGGTGATCAATATGCACCTTCTATTTTTTGCCGACCCCCTATTCGCTCGTATATGTATGCATGCCAATCGAACCAATTTTTTTATCTACACTCAATTGAAACCTGAATCCTCACATGCATAGTGCCTCTCCTTGTGCACTGGACAGCTTCACGGGACGCTGTCAATGATGGTAGTTAGAGCAACGGCAGGGCTGCCCTGATGATACAAGGTGAAGCATATGTGAACGAAACGTGAGATACAGAATAGCTTCCTAATTCTCAATGGTTTGTGCCAACGCCTTCCGCACATAATCCTATTTCCCCCTAGAAATCGACACTTGAGCGATCAAGCCTGGAGCAGTCAATGCGTGCACACATGTAGAATTGGAACCATCAATCCTGCATGTAGGCTGGCCATAGTGGGTGTAACATAGCTAGTAACATCACACATCCCAACACAGTTTTGCTTATGTGGCATGTAATTAATGAGGAGAGAAGTGCTTGTGGTAACTAGCTATGTTACTGTAACATCACACATACCAATGCAAATTGAGTCTATAGACTAATAAATGAACTCTTGCATGACACCACATCTATGTTTCTACCCACTATAGAGGTAGTAACATAGTCTAGTAATACGTGTATGTTACTAGTGTAAGTTACTCCCCACTATGGCCAGCCGTAGAGTTGGAATCCATCTATGCATTAGATGCCGAACAACTGATGGATAAACACAGAAGAATCTGCAGAGGTATATATATGTCCCAGACTTCCACAGAATTCATTGCTTGGAAGACTACAAAAGGAAACTTTTGGTCTTCGGTCACCATGGATCACAGTAGGAGTATGCATCGACGCATTGGTGAATGTGTAATTGGACAAATCAGTGAGGGATAAATCTTCATCGCCTATCGGCATGCGACATGATCCTTTTCCAAGAAAGCTTCTTCTTCCTAAGGCTACTTCCAATGCATTGGTGCTAACATGAGTTGCTAAGCATATTAAAAACTTTAGCAACTAAAGCCCCCAATGCATAGGTGCTTAACTTGTTGGTGCTAAGCATGCTTCATTCAATGATTTTGCAACTAAAGTTGTTCATGCATTGGTGAGATTCTTCCATTTAAGTCTTTTGCCTAGGTTCTCGTGCTTAGCATTGTTTCTTCCTGGGGTCACCACACTCATCTCTCTCCTCTTAATTACCTTGCCACATCAGATTTTTTGCCTACATGGCATCCTTAGCACCTGTACAAGGTGGAGCATTGGGAGGGGCCTAATCCTCGTATCCATCAAGCGCAACAGCAGCGGCCTGCTCGGTGATAAAAAGTACTCATCGGTGACCACGTGTGCATTGAGTTGCTTTTGTGCATTTGGCCTAGCTCAAGTGGCCATCCGAGCCAAACGCACCAACAGGCGACAAAACATCCCACGCTCGCTCTTTTCTCCTCCTTTCCCCCAAATTAACAGGAACTTCTCCCCTTTCCCCAAATCTCCATGGTCCATGGATGAGACCTTCTAGTTCTAGGTCTTTGACTCGGCCGATGGCTTCTCACTGGTGCCAACCATAGTCCACTGGCCGCCGGCCTAGGCACGCATCACCGGCCACCCTCCACCTCCTGGACGTCGTGACGGGCGCCGGTTGCCTGCTGATGTTGACTGCTCTGCTGCTGGCCTGTTGCCCCTTCTATGCTTCTCGTGCTTCGTGCTGTTGTTGTGGACCACTGTTCTTGATTGCTGCCGTGGTGCCGTGCCGCCGGAAGCAGATTTTTAAAGCTTACGCACCGGGGTCACGTTATCCTGGCGCTTGGTCCCGAGCGCTGAACCTCGAGAAGCGTCTCGGTTAGGGCCGTTTATGCGAAGCCATTACCGTGGCAGTCCTGGGTTACGTTACGCATTGCTGCAGTCCCGCATGCAGGTTCTGATCGATCGTAGGCTCTGCCTAGTATTGTCCGTTTGTGCCGCTAGTGTATGGACACACGCCCGTGACTCCGAGCATCTCGTCCCCATCACCAACACCTTTTTCGTTCTCCGGGCATGATTCTATGGATGAGCTCGGAGGCGGCGTTTCATGTAGTGCGAGCATGGCCGCACCCGCGCCGCTCCGTCGGATGACCACAGGTACTAATGTTAGCTGAATAATCTAGCGTGACAAGTAGTTAGAGCTGCTGCGGCAGCGTAGGTAGTTTCAGTTAGCAGGTTAGTTGGCTTCAGTTAGAGAAGCAGCTCGAGGGCGCAGTCTGTGCGATCCCGAGGCCGTAGTTCACGGCGAGCGCACGCCCCTGATCGTGGGATGGCACGATCCAGTAGAGGGGGTCGGCCTCGATCCGTTTTCCTTGTTCATCAGAGAATAAAGAGGAGAGAAAATGCAGCAGTTCAGTGCGCTGCACAAAACATTCAGTCTTCTGTAGTTTTTCGTCATAGACAGAGCTTCAGGTTTCAGAGACAACAATTGACACCAGAGCTAGGTTGAGAGATGGCGAACGACGACAAGGCCAAGTCGCCACAAACCTCGAGCGGCACACCGCGAGCGCAGTTCACCGACGGCGACGAGCAGTCGGGGTCGATCGTGCAGACTCGGATAGTGCGCGAGGGTGGCGGCGGGTCTCCGTGGCCGATGCTCACCCGTACTAACTACGGGGACTGGGCCCTCCTGATGCAGGTGAAGCTCGAGGGGCGGCACCTGTGGGAGGCGATCGAGACCGGCACGGCAGTACGCAGCGACGACAGGCTCGCCATGGAGGTGATTCTGTGCGGGGTGCCGCCGGAGATGGTGGCGACCCTTGCGGCCAAGAACACGGCAAAGGAGGCCTGGGAGGCCCTCAAGACCATGCGCCTTGGCGTGGTGCGTGTGCGAGAGGCCAAGGCGGCGACTCTCAGCAAGCAGTATACCGCCGTGACGTTCAACGACGGCGAGTGCATCGATGACTTCGCCATGCGCCTGACAGGTATGGTGTCAGGGATATTACTAGCAGGTATAAACCGGCTAGGGAGATCCGGGTTATGATAATATAGCTATGTTGTTATAAGCTTAGTAGAGGTTACGGCCCATGAAAGCTTAGGGCCCATGTATAATGTTTATGGTTTGTAAACCGTCCTATCATGTAACTTGAGATACAAGGAAGAAAGAGTAGAGACCGAGGCGGACACGATTATGAGCCGGCCTCGGGACTCGGTAAACCGGACCGGGCGTTGCCTTCTATATAAAGGAACGGCCCGGCGACGGTTCAGGGACAGGGAACAATCCGTTGAGAGACAGGCAAGCAATCTGCTCCCTGTTCATCGACGCCTAAGCAATACCAAACCAAACTAGACGTAGGCTTTTACCTTCATCGAAGGGGTCGAACTAGTATAAACCCTCTGTGTCCTTTGTGTGCTTTTAACCTCTTCAAGCTAACCCGCGCGATGGCTCCACACCTAAGTCCTCTGAACCGGACATCTGCCGTGCTAATTCCACGACAGTTGGCGCCCACCGTGGGGCTATCACACGATGGTTTCGAGTTCTTGAAGGGCAGCTTTGAAGGACTCAAGGGCTACGCGGTCGGCCGGATGACCAAGAGTCGCCGCGGACGGATCTACATCGACGACGCAGGCTGGGGCCCGGAGGCCAATTCAATCGAATACGGGTACCGGGTTCCCTTCGGCGACATCCATGTCTTCATCGGCAAGATTGGTGAACCGGGACCTGAGCCGGACATCTTCCCCAACATCGTCGAGCTGGCTCAGCGTGCGAGATCGGCCCGGAATCAGCCTGCCATGAAGCGCGTTTTCGTTGGAGCAATTCACGGAGTCCAAGCTGAGGACGGATCGGATTCTGGTGGCGAGACAGTTGTTTATTCCGACGATGAATCCTCATCCGGAGAGACTGAATCCTTGTATCTGTTGCGGGACGGCCGATCCGAGGGTGTGTCCGATGGTGATAGTATTCCGGACCCTTTTGATCCGCCAAACCGGGTGGCTGTCTTTATGGCCGGATCGCAATCTGCGCCGCAGCCCACGGTGACCGGGGCGTTCACAGCAGAGGCTGGTGCGGGGGGGGGGGGGGGGGGGGGGGGGGAGCGGCCAAGCCCCCTCGCCCTCTAACGCTCTATCCGCCTTGGTGGAGGAGTTGACAACACGGGCAGTAGCAGTGGTGGCTCCTGCTGACAAGGCGCAACACGATGCAGAAATCCTTCAGCTGAAGGGCCGGATTGAACAAGCCAGACAGGATCTAAATGCAGAGAAAGCTACGATAGCAACAAGGCAGGCAGAGCTGGATTCTCAGGCTTTCCGGCTCAGGATGGATCAGATCTCTGCGCAAGAAGTAAGGAACAGGAGGTATTAGACTCGTCTACCGTCGGTCTACAAGGCGATGAATCTCTTTGGCACGCCAGGAGCGGGAGCCAGCAATAATCTAGAAGTAAACCGGAGGGGAGCCCCAGCAACAGGTGCATCGGTTCAACAACCCATTGCGGAGCAAGATCGTCGGGTTATACCCACGCCGCACGTCCCCACTCCTCCTAGCCATTACTCAAACCCCCTGGATAACATTGTCGCCGCCGCTTCACGCCTGGCCGCTTTACCCATTGAGGGAACATCCCCCGTGGCAATGGAAGCACGCCGGGTCAAGGATCTGCTCAACACGGCGTTGACACAGCAGCAGGCGTACTCCTACAGTAGGGAGAGGCTTCATACAACACCCCGCCACAGCCGAAGTTATACTAGGCATTGGGATGAACCGGAGGTGTCCAGTAGTGAATGGAGGAGTCACCGTCACAGACAGGATAATCCGGCAGGAGCAGAGGCACAAGCCCAGGAGGCGGTAAACCGGTCTAGACCTACGGCCCGCGAGGACATCCGCCAAACAACGCCAGTTCACACAACCACAGCAGAGACGGGAGTCACGGCGAGTTCCTTTGGAGTGCAGTGTCTTATTCCTGCTTTACGAAGCGTAAGGTTACCCAAGGACTTCAAAGGTCCACGTAAAGTGCCTAACTACACAGCAGATCTGGCTCCAGAGGCTTGGATTGAGAGCTATGAGATGGCTATGGAGATGCCGGATGTAGATGAAGCGGCATGCACAAACTATTTTACCATGATGCTTGAGGGTACAGCCCGGACATGGTTAAAGGGCTTACCGCCTAACTCCATCGGATCATGGGGTGAGTTGCGCCGCCAGTTTATCAAAAATTTCAAGGACACGTGCAAACAGCCAATGTCAGTAGTGGACCTAGCGGCATGTATACAAGGAGAGCAGGAGCCTACGAGCGCATGGGTGCGGCGAGTGTCAGAAATCTTGCACTCTTCGAACGGTATCAGTCCCAGCACGGCGATAGTAACACTGGAAAACAATTGCCGGTTCGAGTCTCTGAAGCTGAAGCTGGGACGGCTCAAGCGGGATTGTAATGACATGGGAACACTCATGAGCGCTTTGATAAAGTATGGGGACTCTGACAACACTAAATACCCAGAAGCGGATGGGGATAAGTCCGGGAAAGCAAGTAAGCCTGGTAAACCGGCGCAGGCTAGTCCGGTCGGAACAAGCTTCAACGGTAAGCGAAAGGCAGAAGGTGGCTCTGATTTTGTGGCCAATACCAAGGTTCAAGGAAGCTTTCAACGCAACAAGAATAGACCGCCTCCACAGAGCAGCGGAGGATTCATTAATCTGGAGCGACAGTTGAATGAGCCTTGCCCGAAGCACAACACAGAGGAACGCCCAGCTAAACACACATGGGGGGAATGTCGGGTCATGATGGAGGCCATGAACCGGGCAAGATTCAACAACGGACCACCTGGCGGTGGTTCAGGCCCCGGGTTTCATGGTCTGGGTCACCAGGGTAATGGCTCCGGATCAGGATATCAGGGTGGCAATAATGGCTACAACCAGGGCAATTATCAGTATGGTCAGGGTGGTTATAATAAGCAAGGCAACCATCACCCTGGTCAGGGCGGTTATAATAACCAAGGCAACCAACAGCATGGCCAGGGTAATCACAATAACCAAAGCAATCAGCAGCGTCAGCAGCAGCAGCAATCCGGATATCCGAGTAATCCGAAGGAGCTGAGTAGTGGACAGTATCATGTGTTCACTACGAGTTTGTGCAAACGAGATAAAAAAATCCTAAAGCGGGCAGTACACGCAATTGAACCGGCAACGCCACGATTCCTGCGCTGGTCGGAACAACCTATTGTGTGGAGCAGAGAGGATCACCCGCCGCGGGTCGATAATCCGGCTCAGTTGGCCTTAGTAGTGGCACCACAGATGGGTGGCTACAAATTCACTAAGGTACTCATGGACGGCGGCAGCAGTATCAACATCTTATATTATGAGACTTTCCGTCGCATGGGATTAACGGACAAGAAGCTAAGGCAGTCAAATACGGTGTTTCATGGAGTGGTGCCAGGTAAATCAGCTTACCCAGTTGGGAAAATCGATCTAGAAGTTATCTTTGGAGATGAACAGGATTCTAGGTCAGAAATGATAACCTTTGAAGTTGTAAAGATCCGGAGCCCCTATCATGCCCTATTTGGACGGCCGGTTTACGCCAAGTTTATGGCTAGACCGTGCTATGTTTATCTGCAGCTCAAGATGCCAGGTCACAAGGGAACCATCACGGTTCATGGAAGTCGCAAGATCGCATTGGAGTGCGAGGAAGGAGATGCCGCCTATGCAGAGGCAGTGTGTGCTACGGAGGAGTTGAAGTTGTATAAAGACAACGTTGATCCGGCAGATATGTCCCCGTTGAAGAAGCCAACTACAGAGCATGATCCGGCGTTGAAGTTTAAACCGGCAGAGGAAACCAAGCAAGTCGACTTTGTACCAGGCGACTCATCCAAGCAGTTCACTATCAGCGCTAACCTTGATCCTAAATAGGAAAGCGCGCTCATCGAGTTCATCCGTGAGAACCGGGATATCTTTGCATGGAAACCTTCTGACATGCCAGGTATACCGAGGGAACTCGCTGAGCACAGTCTTAATATCGATCCGAAGTTCAAACCGGTCAAACAGTATCTGCGCCGCTTCAACGAAGAAAGGCGCAAGGCTATAGGTGAAGAAGTGGCCAGGCTCTTGGCCGCAGGGTTCATAGTGGAGGTATTCCATCCGGAGTGGTTGGCTAATCCAGTTCTGGTATTAAAGAAAAATGGAAAGTGGAGGATGTGTGTGGATTACACAGACTTAAACAAAGCTTGTCCAACGGATCCTTTTGCTCTCCCCCGTATTGATCAGATCATTGATGCTACGACGGGATGTGAGCGGCTAAGTTTTTTGGATGCATATTCAGGGTATCACCAGATCAAGATGGCAGTTAAGGACCAAGAGAAGACATCTTTCATAACTCCTTTTGGTGCCTTTTGCTACGTATCTATGCCTTTTGGGCTCAAGAGTGCCCAAGCAACTTACCAGCGTTGCGTACAGAACTGTCTTAAGGGGCAGATAGGGAAAAATGTTCATGCCTATGTGGATGACATCTTGGTGAAGTCAAGAAAGGAGGAGACATTGATAGAGGACCTCAAGGAAACCTTTGATAACCTTCGGGCCTATAAAATGATGCTTAATCCGGAGAAATGCGTTTTTGGTGTTCCGGCGGGCAAGCTCCTTGGATTCTTGGTGTCGAACAGAGGAATAGAAGCCAATCCGGAGAAGACCAAGGCAATCACGTCCCTAACTAGACCAGCTTGCATCAATGATGTCCAGCGTATCGCCAGCCGGATTACAGCGTTGAGCCGATTCATCAGTCGCCTGGGAGAGAAGGGAATTCCTCTTTATCAGATGTTAAAAAAGACAGACCGGTTTATATGGAGCGATGAAGCAAACGCCGCGTTTGAGGATTTAAAGCGGCAACTGGCGGAACCACCGGTCCTAGCTGCCCCCGTTGATAAGGAGCCGCTGTTATTATACGTGGCCGCCAATGCGCGGGCAGTTAGCGTGGCAATCATGGTCGAGCACAAAGAAGCAGGCAAGGAATATCCAGTTCAGCGTCCGGTTTATTATGTTAGCGAGGTTTTCATTGAGTCCAAACAAAGGTACCCGCATTGGCAGAAACTGGTATATGGCGTGTTCATGGCAAACCGGAAGTTGAAGCATTAGTTTCAAGGCCACCCAATAACTGTTGTCAGTTCAACTCCGTTGGGGGATATAATCCAGAACAGAGAAGCCACTGGCAGAGTCGCAAAGTGGGCCATTGAGCTTAGCCCGCACGGGTTGAAGTATGTGCCACGCACCGCCATCAAATCACAAGCATTGGTAGATTTTATCAATGATTGGACAGAGTTGCAAGCACCAGAGGAAAAGCCGGATCATACATACTGGATTATTCACTTTGACGGCTCAAGACAATTAGAGGGCTCGAGGGCAGGAGTTGTGTTAACTTCCCCGCGAGGTGACAAATTTTGCTATGTCCTCCGTCTAATGTTTCCTTGCACTAATAATGCAGCGGAATATGAAGCATTGCTTCATGGCCTGCGGATGGCTAAGGAGATGAGCTTGAGCCGGGTTAAGTGTTTTGGCGATTCAGACTTAGTGGCACAGCAAGTATCTGGCAAGTGGGATTCTAAAGATCCTCTCATGGCAGCCTACAGACGGGAAGTTGAAGCAGTCGCAGGATATTTCAAAGGATATCAGGTGGATCACATAGACCGGCGGAAAAATGAAGCGGCCGATGCTCTAAGCCGGCTGGGTTCTCAGCGTAAACCGGTGCCACCGAATACCTTTTTGGATGAGCTACACAGTCCATCAGTTCAGGTTCCATCGGAGGAGGATTTGGCTGTTCCTCATCCGGAAGCACAGTTGGTTGCGGCACTTCATGTTATTCCGGATTGGACGCTCCCTTACTTGGCATATCTAAGCCGTGGAGACTTGCCGGATGATGAGATTGAAGCGAGGCAGGTAATCCGGCGATCCAAACCCATGACAATTGTAAATGGGGAACTTCACCATCGCAGTGTTTCTGGAGCGTTTCAGCGGTGTGTCTCATCCGAGGAAGGCTGTGAAATCCTGTGAGAGATTCATGAAGGGGATTGTGGTTATCATGCCGGTTCAAAATCCTTGGTAGCTAAAGCTTTCCGCCATGGGTTCTATTGGCTGACAGCCCATGCAGATGCGGAGGATCTAGTCCGGAAGTGCGATGCTTGTCAGAAATTTTCACGGCATGCTCTTATTCCGGCATAGGAGCCGCGGATGATTCCAATTACTTGGCCGTTTGCGAATTGGGGGCTTGATATGGTTGGGCCTTTTAAACGATCCCAAGATCAAAAAACTCATCTGCTGGTTGCCGTGGATAAGTTTACAAAGTGGATTGAGGCAGAGCCTGTAAGCAAGTGTGATGCGGCAACATCGGTTAAATTCATCAAGACGATAATTTTCCGGTTTGGCTTTCCACACAACATCATCACTGATAATGGCACCAATTTATCTAAAGGAGAGATGGAAGAGTTTTGTCAACGGGAGCATATTCGCCTAGATGTGTCTTCTGTAGCTCACCCTCAATCCAATGGTCAAGCTGAAAGGGCCAATCAAGAGATTTTGTGAGGTATCAAGCCCCGACTTATGACTCCCTTGCAAAGAACACCAGGATGCTGGGTTGAGGAGTTACCTTCTGTCCTCTGGAGCATCAATACTACACCGAACAGGTCCACAGGTTACACACCTTTCTTCATGGTGTACGGTGCTGAAGCGGTTCTTCCAAGTGATATCCGCCATGACTCACCGAGGGTGGCAGCTTATGTTGAAGTGGCCAATGAGTAGGCAAGACAGGACAGTTTGGACCGGCTAGATGAAGAGCGTGACATAGCAGGAGCACGATCCGCGATTTATCAGCAAGACTTGCGCAGATATCACAGCCGCCGGATTAAAACCAGGACGTTCCAGGAGGGGGACTTGGTACTCCGGCTCATCCAGGACCAGACAGATATGCACAAGCTATCCCCACCTTGGGAAGGGCCCTTTGTGGTCAGCAAGAACTTACACAACGGTTCATACTACCTGATGGACGTTCGAGAGCACAAAGACTCACGGATATCAGAAGAAGAGACGAAGAGGCCGTGGAACATCGCTCTCCTGCGGCCCTACTACACCTGAGCCACGAGCTCTGCTGTATCCTATGTATATATTATGATTAATAAATAAATCGGCACCCTTGGTAAACCGGGGGATCAGCCTTTTTCTTCTAAATATATGTCCTGTGAAAATTATTACAGATATTTCGAAACAAACTATTTTATGCAGAAAGGACCAAACTAGGGGGCTACGGATCACATATGAATCCTCGCTAAAAGTCTTTTTCTGGTCCGGTCTACATGATTATCTTCACATCAAGCGCCCTTTGGATAAACTCCATCGATTGGCAAAAAACTGTTCTTGTCCCTAGGGAACCTTCCTTTGATGGTAAATGCAATATTTCTTGCCCCTTGGTTGATCACTCCCTTTGATGGCAAAAGAAAAAACTGTTCTTGTCCCTAGGGAACCTTCCTTTGATGGCAAATGCAATATTTCTTGCCCCTTGGTTGATCACTCCCTTTGATGGCAACAGAAAAAACTGTTCTTGTCCCTAGGGAACCTTCCTTTGATGGCAAATGCAATATTTCTT
>LR738711.1:713874899-713927198 GCA_902687465.1 Secale cereale | reverse complement strand
TTCTTGCCCCTTGGTTGATCACTCCCTTTGATGGCAAAAAAAAACTGTTCTTGTCCCTAGGGAACCTTCCTTTGATGGCAAATGCAATATTTCTTGCCCCTTGGTTGATCACTCCCTTTGATGGCAAAAGAAAAAACTATTCTTGTCCCTAGGGTACTTCCTTTGATGGCAAATGCAAAATTTCTTGCCCCTTGGAAGATACATCCCTTTGATGGCAAAAGAAAAGTTCTTGTCCCTAGGAGTACTTCCTTTGATGGCAAATGCAATATTTCTTGCCCCTTGGAGTACATCCTTTGATGGCAAAAGAAAAGAGTCATAGCCCTTTGGGTCGCACCCATTGATTGGCACATATGGAGCCTGGCAGCTCGTAAAAAGCCTCGACCACATATTTTCAAAAAGTCTGGACATAGAGCTCCAGCATTATTTAAACCGGTAGTTACTATAACCCGGAACAATTATTGGGTCCAGCCCAACAGAGCCAAGAGCTTCCTCAGAAACTACAATGTTCACTGGATTAAGGATGTCAAGCGTACTTAATCAAAGGTATGAAGTTATTTTTGGTATAAAACAGATACTCATGCAATATATATAAACATACGAGAGCACTTTAATCGGTCCGGCGGTAAACCGCCAGGGCATTTTTTCAGTGTTATCTATGCAGATACAGATAAACCATAGCAGACAAAGGATTCAAATTGGCAGACGCCAAAGCAAAGCTGTGACATCCGGATTAAGACGGGCAATGTTTCGAGCTATCCTATTCCAAGGCACGGCATGCCTGAACGGATTAAAGTTTTTCTCGACAAAAGAGTACAGCTGCTAACAGTTAAACTGAGCGACTTATGCTTCTTCTTCCTGCTGCGAAGGCTGAGGATCGACTTGTTCCGGAGCTTCCTCATCTTCTTGAAGCGGTTGAAAAGCATGAACGCGCCAGTCGATCTTTGATAAAGCACGGAAGTACATCTCCTCAGTAATAAGATCAGACGGGTCAACATCTGGAGCGAAAGTATGGGGCCGCACTGGTGGGATTAGATTTTCGATATCATAAACCGGCCGATCCACCCGCTTATTCTTTAAGTCATACGCCGGATGATACCTGGTCAAGTCCGATTCATCATCAAGCTGATACGTCCAAAACGTATCTATAATTTCTGCTTGCTCCATGCCTCTTTTGTGTGATATTGCTATGATATTTATGCACTTCCATACACTTTTGATCATATTTGGACTAACCTATAAACTCAGTGCACCACAGTGCCAGTTCCTGTTTTCTCCTGTTTTTCTATTTCAGGTTTCCCCCATATTAAAAGTGCCCTAAAAATTCCGGGAAAATACAGGAAAAATCAGCGTATCGGGAGCTTCCAGAAAAACCAAGGCAGGGCCAGAGGGGAGCCTGGGGTGGCCCAGGAGGCCACCCGGCACGGCCCCACCCCTGGCCGCGCCAGGGGGGGCGCCTGGGGCCCCACCTCCGCCTCTGGTGACCCCCTTTTGCATATATATTGCTCGCGTCCCGAAACCCTCGAGGACGGAACCCTTTTTCGCGATCTCATCTCTGTTCCGCCGCCGCCGCGCTTCCAAGATCGGGAGCACCAGGAGAACTCTTCCCGGCACCCTGCCAGAGGGGAGAACCACCACCGGGAGCTTCTCCACCACCATGGATGCTTCCCGGATGAGTTGTGAGTAGTCCCTCTTGGACCATGGGTCCATGAACAGTAGCTATGTGATGTTCTCCTCCCCTCTTTGTTCTTCATCGATTAGACCTCGTGAGCTGCCCTACATGATCGAGGCACATATGTAATCTTTATGCTGTTGCTCTGCTGAGTTTGCTGGGATCTGATGGATTATGAGATTATGTTCAGATTGTGTGTGAGTAATATATTTGATTCACCTCTTTTATATTTATGTTCTTGAGTAATTCTTGCATGTTCTCCGTTGCTATTTATTGCTTTGGCCGAGTAGTAGGTACTAACTCCAAGAGGGAACGTTATGCTTGATTGTGGGTTCATGCCCCTCGATGACTAGTTTGAGTGACAGAAACATGAGTCTAGGGGATGTGTTGTTGCCACAAGGGGGAAAACAACGGTGCTTGTACTTGCGGGTGCAAGGATTGTTTACTTTACGCAAAGTTCTTTTAATGCAGTTGTCTGTTGCTTTGAGTTTACACTTTGGGTGGGACTCGCAACTTAATACCAGCGAGATGTTCTGGATAGATATCTCGAGGTGGATGATTAGTAGTAGATGCAGATGGATGTCGGTTTACTTGCCTTGGCGTACCGCCCATGCTTTTGAGCCTCTACCTTTCTTTACAGCATAGTTAGCATTGGTTTGCGCACATAATCCTGTCAATTGCCCAGCTGTAATTTGTTTACCTCGCTTAGCTGTTTTATCGTCTTTTGGGAGAGAGACATCACTAGTGAACATCATGGGACCCCGGTCCATATTACCATCACTGATCACACCTGCTATTTACTTCCTGTTCTTATTTCCTAGTTGCAGTCATACCTATCACTATTATCTCTTGCGTTTGATCCTTTGTAAACGACAAGGTCGGAGGGATTGACAACCTCTCTGTACTCGTTGGGAGCAAAGTTATTTGTATCTGTGTGCAGGTCCTGTCAAGCAAAAGTTTCTGGCGCCATTGACACCTTCTTGTCGACCCTAGGAGTCTCACGGGATTCGATCCTTGGTATCTTTGCCAAGGGAAATTTGCCGCTACGCTACATCTCAAACCTTCCACTTGGGGTAACCAACGAGGGACGAGAAGCCATCAAGCAAGTTTCTGGCGCCGTTGCCGGGGAGCATAGCAATATTTACAAGTCTACTTGAAGTATCCTACCTGCTGCACTTCATCCGCTATGGGTAAGAAAGGAGACCCCAAGGTTCCGATCTTACTATCCACTACAAGAAGAGGTACTGTTCTGAACACTAGTGCTACACTTGATTCACCTTCTGTTATGAGTAAGTTTGCCTCACCACCACCACATGATGCTTCTACTGAATCTGTTACTATCTCCGATACTTTTGATGATGCTTCTACTACTCTTGATGATATTGGTTCGCTTGGTTATGCTCTTGAGAAACAGATCGCTGATGCAAAAAAAAAATCTGGAATTGAAATTCCTGTTACTCGCTACCCTATTGGTGGAACTTATGATTATCTCGATTTGAGTAAACTCAAGGAGAGACTCCTTGATGATGATTACATTATGCTTGATGATGATTTATGCAGGGAACTGACAGAGTTTGCCGGCTCTGACCCTGAAGCTATTAAGAAGCTGCTTGAAAAACAATCCTTGAAGAACAAGACTGTTCCTGATCCTGAATTTGCTACATCTCCTATATGCATCAATGATCCTGATTATGACTTCTTTGTTGATCTTTCACTTATATCTATGGTTGAAGCTGACCCTTTTATGGCAGAGAAAATGATGATGCTATTGCACACCTGACCAAACTCACTGAGTTGGGTGGCTTGTTTACCACGGATGAAAAGATACGAAACTTTTATGTGACTAAGCTTTTTTCCTTTCTCTTTGAAGGAAGGTGCTAAAACATGGTATGATTCACTACCATGTGGTTCCATTAAGATTCCTCAAGACTTAGCTCACTCTTTTGTTGATAAGTACTTCCCTGCTCATATGCAACATGTTGCTTTACAAAGAATTTATAACTTTAAACAGTTGCAGGATGAGCACCTCCCTAAAGCTTGGGGGAGGTACTATAGTCTGATCCGGGCTAGACCAGGACATGGAGTCCCTAAGAATGAATTAATCGATATATTTTATGCTGGTCTAACTGATGAATCCAGGTCCTATTTGGATAGTTGTGCTAGTTGTGTTTTCAGGAAAAGAACACCGGACGATGCAGAAGAATTGATGGGCGGGATTGCCAAAAACAATGAAGATTGGTCCGTCCCTGAACCACCTCCACCACCAAAGAAGAGGGGCATGTTTGTTCTAAGCCCCGAAGATATGCGAGAAGCAAAGAAGTCTATTAAAGAGAAGGGTATTAAAACTGAAGACGTGAAGAATCTACCCCCTATTGAGAAGTTGTGTGAGCCTACCACTCATCCTCCTATGGTAGAGGTACACTCTCTTTTAGATTTTAACGCAAGTGACATCCCTCATGGTAAGCCTCCTGATCAATGTTTAGATGAGCTTGATAATTTTATTATGAAACAAAATCATTTTAACGAGAGGATACAAAGTCAATTGCATGATAATTCCCTTGCTATCAAAAGTTTGCTTGATGTTCTAGGTAGAACAGTTAATGATGTTAAATCTCTTGTGAAGCATTTTCATATGGTTCAAACTCAGCTTGAACAAATTTCTAATGTGCAAAAAGATTTGCTTGCTAACAATGCCAAACAAGATGATTTGCAGGCTTTCGGGATTAAGACCCGAGGAGGAACTAGCACTCAAGATCCTCTCTATCCAGAGGGGCATCCGAGGAGAATCGAGCAAGATTCTCAAATGCAGGAAGAAGAAATTGTTGGCTCTCCAAAGAAGAAGAAGAAGAAACACAAGGAGGCTGACAACTCTAATGATCCTACTACAAGTGAAGAGCCAGCTGTTGATCCAAATAGTATATCTACCTCCGATGCTGAGACTGAAGACGGTGCCGAACCTGAAGGTAAGGATAAGGAGAAGAATGATCCGCCTGAAGTTCGAGAAGAAGAGGCACCTGACAAACGCAAGAAGTACACTAGAGAAGACTTCGTCGCAAGAAGACATGGGAAGGAAAGAGAACCATGGATACAGAAACCCATGCCCTTTCCAGGTAAGTCTCTCAAATCTAAAGAAGAAGAGCATTACAGTAAGTTTTGTGAGTGGATGAAACCTCTTTTTCTTGAAATCCCTTTGACTGATGCTATTAAGTTACCTCCCTATTCAAAATATATGAAAGATATCGTCACTAATAAAAGAAAAATTCCTAATGAAGCAATATCTACTATGCTTGCTAACTACTCTTTCAGTGGCAACATTCCTGAGAAGCTTGGTGATCCAGGTATACCCACCATTCCTTGCTCCATAAAGAATAATTATGTCAAAACTACTTTATGTGATCTTGGAGCAGGAGTGAGTGTTATGCCTTTCTCTCTTTACAAGAGGCTTTGTTTAGAGAAGCTAATCCCTACATATATTTCTCTTCAGATGGCTGACAAGTCAACCGCCGTCCTGATAGGTATTTGTGAGGATGTTCCCGTAGAAGTTGCTAATTGTTTGATCCTTACTAATTTTGTTGTGCTTGACATGCCCGAGGATGGGAGCATGTCCATAATTCTTGGTAGACCTTTTCTTAACACCGCAGGCGCTATTATTGATTGCAATAAAGGAAAGGTTACCTTCAATGCGAATGATAAAGAACACACGGTGTATTTTCCAAAGAAGACCGACAAGAGGCATGGCCTCAACTCTATAGAAAATATCGAGATCGTGAAGAGTAGAGAATGGGACTGTCCACTACATGTGCACCACAAATACAAAACTATCATGGTGGGGACAATGTCCATTAAGGTAAAGGTGCAATGATCACTTCGTAAGAGGTGGGACTTTTTGCTCTATATATCGCCGGTTTGTTGGTAAGACTTGATCAACCTTACTAGCAAGCATGTTTTATATAGGTAAAAGTTGAGCTTGTTATGTTTTCATTTGTTTTAGCTTTTGTTCTCCTTGCTGTACCAAGTGTTTATGTTTTTGAAGCTTCACAATACTAATCACTGCTTTAAGTTTTCAGAAAGTTTTGCAGCTTTTTGAACTTCGAAAAAATTTCAACAGTGAAGTTTTCAAAAAAAATCCAGAAAAATAAAAATAGAAATTTCCATGCCGGGAGTGACCCAGAGGCACCTGGGGCTGACCAGGGGGCCACCAGTGGCCCGGGCGGCCAGCTGGCGCGGCCTGCCCCCTGGCCGCGCCCATAGGGCGCCTGGGGCCCACAGGCCCCACCTCCAGGTGAGTCTTCTTCCTCTCTCTCTCTCTCTTTCTCTCCAAAAACACGAGTTCTCCACTTGTTCTTGCGTTCTTGCTGCTCTTGGAGGCGATTTTCGATCTCTCTCTACACCCTATTATTCGAGCTGACATTTTGAACAAATACTCCCTAGTATGTAACTCCTCCACCCCTCCAATTAGATTTCTGCTTGGTGGCTTCATTTGTGTGTATTTAGTAGTTCTTGGTGCTGTGTAGATGAGCTTGCATGCATGTGTAGAAATTTATTTTCCAAGTTTTGATGCAAGTTTATGCCTTAGGTAAGTGAGTTGAGTAGTTTGCCTTAACCCACTTTGTTTAAATCCTTATTTTTGTAACTTGTCAAAAATTTCAGAAATGAGTTTGTTAGGAAGGGCAAAGGGGTGGCTTGAGAAGAAGAGGCCCGCGCGCTCCGATCGAGTTACTAGAGCCACAACTTCACCCTCGACTGCTAGGGTGAGCTACAATGAAGATCATGTGCCCCTAGAGTTGTTGGAAGACACAAGTCCAGCACGTGCTATGATGTTCCCATGTGATGAATTCCTTGAAGCTGCGGGAATTAAGGATGAGTTTTATAATCTTTGTGCTAATGCAGGTCTGACACGGCTCGTCACGTGCCGTGTTACTCAGTATCAAAAACTCACCTCCGGTTTCATTAACAGTTTTAGATATAACCTTGATACTGGTGCTATTGAGTTCAAAATTTACAATAATCTTTTGACCATGCCCTTGGAAAAGTTTTGTGAAATAATAGGTGTGCCAAACGTTGGGCGGACGGCGAAGATGACCTCTCAGCCCTCCGAGCTGAAAACCATCTTCAACTCTCTCTGCAGCATGGGTACGAGGGATATTCATCGGTCAAAAATCTCCAGCATCTTATTCCCTCACCTCAGGTATTTTGCGTATTATGTTGCTAGAGGGGTATTAGCTCGTGACAACACGAGCAACACTTCTGCGCCGGATATTGCTATCCTGGCAACCGCCCTCTCAGGGAGGTTTGATTATAATTTGGGTGCCTTGATTGCTCGATGCCTTGCTATGAACGGTAACAGGGGAAATTTATTTGGTGGTGTTTACGCCACACTTATCTTAGAGTATCTTAAAGGCACCCCACACCCTGATGATAAGCCTTTTACTTATTTAAGTTTTGATCTTGCTGCTATGAAAAGGCATAAGTTTGTTACCATGACTTCTGAGTTTGGTAATCTTGTTTATATCTTGCGTTTCGGAACTACCGCGGAACGCAAGATCCGTCTACCTGCACCTCTTTTGTTTGATTTTTCTCGCAGGAACGGATGGTCCTTTGATGTTATCCAGTTTGACAAGTTCATGGTCCAGCATCAGTTTCATAACCCCATGGAGGGGGTTGTGCCCGACGAGGCGGAGCATGGTGAGTCACCACCTTTCCAGGGGGAGACCGTCACCCAGTTTGGTGAAGGGTCTTCCTCTGCTTGGAGTGCGGACCCTTCTTCGTGGGAGGATCCGAGGAGTTCGGTGTACGTGCCGGAATCCTTTTACGACCCTTGGACTCACCAGCACCCCCCGGAGCAGGAGGCTCCTGGGGGCAGTAGCTACTACCAACTTAGGCCAAAAGCCTAAGCTTGGGGGAGTACGTGCCCTTCTCACTTTTCCATTGTATTATCCGTTTTATTTTTGTTCGCTTTGATCTTTTTGAAGTTTTTGCCCGTTCTTCTTTGTTCTTTCTTTGCAAAAACAACAAAAAGAATTTCTCTTTCTTTTGCTTTCGTTCAACCTTTGAAATAACCCAAAAAGATTTCCTTTCTCACTTTAGTTTGCTTTGTTTTCAGAGTTCAGCTCGAGTCCGTGATGGCATTTAATTATATTTCCTACGTTCGATCGTGCAAGTGACAAGGCAGTAATGACGAAGATCGATGGAAGGGAAGCAACAAGGAAACCGGTATGAACTCTTCTTGTTTCTACTTTTGTACATATGCTTGTACTTATGATCTAGAGACCAGCTTGTAGCGACATAGTGCTATGTTTACAATGCTTTCCTAGTGGTTCATGCTTTCCTTGTGGCTAATCTCAAATAGCTAGAGTATATAATGTGTTATTGGAATGATTTACATGCATTGCATTGTTCATAGTTTGGTATACTAAGGTGGTATTTCCCTTTGGAGAATTCTTGGATTGATTTGGCACATGTTTACACATGTTTAAGACTAAAAAGTCTGCTTTACCTTGATGATCTTTGAGTTTCAGAATAGTTATATCACTTTCATGCCCGATTCAATGTTGCTTTGTCGCTCTGCATGGTTATGACCGTTATTGCTCTCTAATTGGTCGCTTCCCAGTCTCTTGCTAGCCTTCGCTCGCACTAAGCGGAATTCTGCTTGTGCATCCAAATCCTTTCAAACCAGTTATTCCATATGAGTCCACCATACCTTCCTATGTGGTATTTACCTGCCATCCTAACGAAGACTTTCTTGTACCATCTCGAAATTATTGAAATTTACTCCTATTTTGTGCCCCTGTTTTAGCTCATGAGGAAGTAGTAGTTAATTCATGACCTTTTAAAGTTGGACAAGTTTTATCCCGGGATTGCATGTCTAATCTGCGAACCCCTAATACGAGAAGGAACTGGCATGAGTGCGCCCGGCTCATAAAAGATAATACAACAAACAAACCCTCTTTCACGCTTTGTTCATGAGAAATCAGAAAACTTTTGGCAGTGATAAACAAAGGAGATTAAGGGGATGTGATCGTCTCCGTGCGGGAGCCGTTCCTCGAAACTTGTCCAGCTCGAGAAGTAATTGGGTTGTCTACTAACATTCGTTGACGAAATATTCACCTCCCAAAATCATTTTTACCTCTGTTTTCAAATCCAAGAGCTCTGGTACATGTTTAGTCTTTGCTTCCAACCACGGGTTTTCAACCTCGCCATCAAATTCCACGGTTCGAGAGTCTCCACCTTCTTTCTTCAAAGCACCAACTAGGAGAGCATAATTGTCATTCTGAGTGTAATGTGCATTGTCCCAAAGTATTACATTGTCTTCTGCATGCTTGTGGTATTATTTATTCAGAAATTCTTGGTTCTAGTCTCCTTTAAAACCCTGGAGGAGTTTCTGCATTTATGTTTTGCTTCACTCATGGAGGCTAGCGAGATACCACTCTAATATGTTCAAGCTATGTGCAATGTAATCTTGTCTTGATTTTCAGTAGCATATTATTTACTTTTAGTTATTTGTGATTGGTCACTTGAAAGAAGGATTGCTCCGTGCATTGTCCTCATAGCATTGTTTCAATACTTGCTAAACTCTTTTCGTAGTACATGCTTATATACATCTAATGAAGCAAAAGAGTTTGCCAAAGTTTTCTTTGTCGCGTCCAGTTCGTTGAACTGAATTGCTTGAGGACAAGCAATATGCTAAGCTTGGGAGAGTTGATACGTCTCAAACGTATCTACTTTTCCAAACACTTTTGCTATTGTTTTGACCTCATTCTTGCATGATTTCAACTAAACTAACCCGGACTGACGCTGTTTTCAGCAGAGCTGCCTGTATGGTTTTATTGTGCGCAGGAAAACGGATTTTTAGGTATCTCAGAAAATTCCAAGAAAAATCACAGAAAATCCACGCACCCGAAGGGCCCATGTGCCAGAAGATGGGCCAGAGGGCAGCCAGGGGGGCCCAGGCGCCCTGCCCAGGCGGCCCCACCCCTGGCCGAGCCAGGAGGCCGCCTGGGCGGGTCCTTCCCCCTCTGGTGCCCTACTTTGACCCGTATTTATCCCCGTGACGAGAAAACCCCAGAAAAGAAGTCATTTTCCCAGTTTCCGTCGCGGAGCCGCCGCCACCCTCTGTTCTTCTTCGGGAGGGCTAATTTGGAGGCTGACTTGGCCTCCAGAGAGGGGAGATCATCGCCATCGTCATCATCATCACCACTCCATCCTCCCTCCATGACTTTTCCTTCCATGTGTGAGTAATTCCCTGCTGTAGGCAAAGGGGATGGTAGGGATTGGATGAGTTAGATCATGTAATAGTTTATCAGATTGTTGGGGGCATGTTGCCTATCATCTACTATGGTGTTTATCATCTTTGCTTCAACTTGTTGCTCTTAATGCTTGTCACTTAGGGCCCGAGTGCCATGATTTCAGATCTGAACCATATGTGTTTGCATGAGTATGTTTGTGTTCTTGATCCTATCTATGAGTTGTTTGCACCTATTACGGTCCGGAACCGGCGATCCCAAAAGTGACAGCTTGGGACACAAAAGGGGATGGTCCATAATTTGAGGATTACATGTATCCATTGAGTTTATTGCTTTGTTCCGGTGCTCTTTGACAGGAGCACCTTAATCTCCATAAGTTCCTTTTGGCCCCGTTCGTAGCGGGATGGTAGGACAAAAGATGTTGTGCAAGTTCTTATTGCAAGCACGTACAACTACCTGTGGGATACATGCCTAATGTTTAATATTTGCCTAGATGATCATTACTTTTCTGTGTGCCTTGCCCCAAGTTAGATTCATGATGTATCTCATCCATGCAGCGCCCAGCCATCCATCTCCCTAGCCTACAGTGTTTTAAATCCTGCTGGTTATTAGTTGTTACTTTTGCTGTTCACTTTTGCTGTTTACTTTTGCTGTCACCACCATCACTATCATATCACCGTTACCACTTATCTTTTGTTGCAAGTAAGTATATTTCAGGTGCGGTTGAATTGACGACTCAACTGTTAAAGCTTATAAATACTCTTTGGCTCCCCGTGTGTCGAATCTATAAATTGGGTTATTCTTACCCGCGAAGACTATCTCAATCCCTTACGGTTGAGGGTTATCAAGTACCATTTTCTAGAAACTTGCTTGATGGCTTCTCGCCCCTCGTTGGTTACCCCAAGTGGAAGGTTTGAGATGTAGCGTAGCGGCAAATATTCCTTGGCAAAGATACCAAGGATCGAATCCCGTGAGACTCCTAGGGTCGACAAGAAGGTGTCAATGGCGCCAGAAACTTTTGCTTGACAGGACCTGCACACAGATACAAATAACTTTGCTCCCAACGAGTACAGAGAGGTTGTCAATCCCTCCGGCCTTGTCGTTTACAAAGGATCAAACGCAAGAGATAATAGTGATAGGTATGACTGCAACTAGGAAATAAGAACAGGAAGTAAATAGTAGGTGTGATCAGTGATGGTAATATGGACCGGGGTCCCATGATGTTCACTAGTGATGTCTCTCTCCCAAAAGACGATAAAACAGCTAAGCGAGGTAAACAAATTACAGCTGGGCAATTGACAGGATTATGTGCGCAAACCAATGCTAACTATGCTGTAAAGAAAGGTAGAGGCTCAAAAGCATGGGCGGTACGCCAAGGCAAGTAGACCGAAATCCATCTGCATCTACTACTAATCATCCACCTTGAGATATCTATCCAGAACATCTCGCTGGTATTAAGTTGCGAGTCCCACCCAAAGTGTAAACTCAAAGCAACAGACAACCGCATTAAAAGAAGTTTGCGTAAAGTAAACAATCCTTGCACCCGCAAGTACAAGCACCGTTGTTTTCCCCCTTGTGGCAACAACACATCCCCTAGACTCATGTTTCTGTCACTCAAACTAGTCATCGAGGGGCATGAACTCACAATCAAGCATAATGTTCCCTCTTGGGGTTAGTACCTACTACTCGGCCAAAGCAATAAATAGCAACGGAGAACATGCAAGAATTACTCAAGAACATAAATATAAAAGAGGTGAATCAAATATATTACTCACACACAATCTGAACATAATCTCATAATCCATCGGATCCCAGCAAACTCAGTAGAGCAACAACATAAAGATTACATATGTGCCTCGATCATGTAGGGCAGCTCACGAGGTCTAATCGATGAAGAACAAAGAGGGGAGGAGAACATCACATAGCTACTGGTCATGGACCCATGGTCCAAGAGGGACTACTCACAACTCATCCGGGAAGCGTCCATGGTGGTGGAGAAGCTCCCGGTGGTGGTTCTCCCCTCCGGCAGGGTGCCGGGAAGAGTTCTCCTGGTGCTCCCGATCTTGGAAGCGCGACGGCGGCGGAACAGAGATGAGATCGCGAAAAAGGGTTCCGTCCTCGAGGGTTTCGGGACGCGAGCAATATATATGCAAAAGGGGGTCACCAGAGGCGGAGGTGGGGCCCCAGGCGCCCCCCTGGCGCGGCCAGGGGTGGGGCCGCGCCGGGTGGCCGCCTGGGCCACCCCAGGCTCCCCTCTGGCCCTGCCTTGGTTTTTCTGGAAGCTCCCGATACGCTGATTTTTCCTGTATTTTTCCCGGAATTTTTAGGGCACTTTTAATATGGGGGAAACCTGAAATAGAAAAACAGGAGAAAATAGGAACTGGCACTGTGGTGCACTGAGTTAATAGGTTAGTCCAAATATGATCAAAAGTGTATGGAAGTGCATAAATATCATAGCAATATCACACAAAAGAGGCATGGAGCAAGTAGAAATTATAGATACGTTTTGGACGTATCAACATCCCCAAGCTTAATTCCTGCTCGTCCTCGAGTAGGTAAATGATAACAAGCATAATTTCTGTGGTGACATGCTATCAACCATATAAGAACTTTTAAGTAAAGTAATCAAGGCATGTAATCCAATTCAAGTCATAACAAGCAAGAGTCTATATTAGCATTGTAATAAGTAACATAAGAACATAAAGGTGCAAGAGCTCTCGCTGTCCGTGACTCGAATGTCTCCAAATGGTGTTTGCGTGCAAGAAAGGGGATAGGGATATATGAGAGAGTAAAACATAGTTTTTGTATTGTTGAGAACTTAATCTACTAAAGTTTCACACTTGGTCTTCTTTGGAATCTTATTTTGACTCATCCCCAGACCGTCAGCCAGGTACAAGTCAAAATGATTCATTCTCTTTCGATATTTTGAGCACTCATGCAATGGATGAGCGTAAGCAAGAAAGTCGACACTTAGGATGGCAAAGAGAGAAAAATGATAGAGGGGGAAGACAAAAAAGGTGTGAAAGGCTCACATCAATGAGGACAATCATCGGCGAGAGAAAGCCAAATGATAGATATGATGTGAGGAGTAGGGATTGCCATGCAACGGATGCACATATGAGATAAGGTAAGCTCTCCAATGGAACTAGTGGGGGTGCATCCAACTTGCTTGCTCAAGAAGACCTAGAGCTCTTTTGAGGAGGCTCATCATTGGAATATACAAGCCAAGTTCTATAGTGTAAAGGTCCCCACATAGCTATATGCATGAATGATAATCTCTATGGAGTACAAGGTATAAGATGGAGTACGAGTGTGGATCTCTCAAAAGAAATAGTAGTGTGCCCCCTTCTCTCTTTTTATTTCTTTTTCTCTTTTTTCTCTTTTTTTATTTTTTTTGTGGCCTCAATGGCTCTTTCTATTTATCTCTCATTTGTCATGTTTGGGATCTTTTGATTTTGTCCTCTTTGGGATCTTTTGATTTGTCCTCTTTGGGATCTTTTCCTCACTTTAGGGGCAACACTCTATGTATTACAAGAAGTATAGAAGATCTTTCACACTTTACGAAAGTACTCAACATAAAGAAAATGAAACTATCATGATGTATGCAAATGTATGCCTCTGCCAGTGTAGCAGGATATGCAATGATACTAGCGCGTCATGTAGCAATGATTAGGGTAAGGCCCAACTAGCATGCGGCTCATCGATCAAGCAAAAAGCATGTATGACACGAAGATCAAGTCATGAGAAGATGGATGTTGCATGGCAATGTATCTCGGAAAGGCTATGGAAATGCCTTAATAGGTAGGTATGGTGGCTGTTTTGAGGAAGGATATAATGAGGCTTATGATGACAGAGCGTATTGTGCCAAGGATTTGGATGCACCGGTGAAGTATGCGCCAACTCTCGAGGTGAGAAAGGGCAATGCACGGTACCGAAGAGGCTAGAAAAATATGGATAGGTGGAAGTGTCAACTTTCGAATACTCACATTAGTCCGAAGAACTCATGCACTTATTATCGGTAACTCTCAATCTAATTAGGAGGTTCACAAAGAGACAAGTACCCCGAGGAGGTGTGTATGGGGGTTTGGTTACCCTTGCGCATCCTCGACCCATGGTACATGAGTGTACTCTAATATTCGATCCCTCCAAAGATTAGTGATCCATTTAGTAGCTAAAGTTCTCAACTATTTTGTAGGTTTTCGAAAATAAACACGGATTGCCCAAAATACGACATCTATCACTAATAGGCTAAAGCTCTTGACACCAAAAGTTCAGTCATTACTCATGGCAATACCTCAAAACTATTGCAAGTTACTACTAAAATTAAATAGCAACCTCAATTACCTACTTTGAGTTAAGACACACAACTCAGTGCAATAGACAAACTCTCTTAACAAGATAAACATAAAAACTCAAGAGAGTTCAACAACCAACTAAACAAAAGCTCTTTTAAGAAGAAAAGCATGAAAACTAAGAGCTAAACATGATAATAGCTATGGAAAGACAAAGAACACACACATCAAAGATAAGCATGAAAATCCTATGTTGTGTTCTAGGTTGAAGTGGAGCGTGTTTCTCTCCCACACAAAGAAAGCTGGGTTCTAAATCGTTATGAACAGCAAGCAAAGCTAAAGAAAACTAAAAAGGAAACTAAGAGCAAGACGCTCCAAGCATAGCACATAACGAATGAAGTGATTAAAATATAGTGGAATGAAAGACGAACTGATAATTGTTGATGGAGAAGGGGATGCACGGGGGCATCCCCAAGCTTAGACGCTTGAGTCTTCTTGAATATTTCTTGGGGGTGCACGGGGGCATCCCCAAGCTTGAGCGTTTGACCCTCCTGAATCTTTTTTCATCATCTTCCCTCGCACACTTGAAAACTCCCTCCATACAATAAAATAATCTGATTAGCGAGGTTAGTACCCACAATAAAATAATTTTTCCCTACTGGAAATAAAGATAATCTTGAAGAGCTACTGTTTCTCAAGATTTCCAAAAGGTTTTTGCAAAGAAAAAGCAAGCTCAAGGTTTGCAAAACGAAGAAAAGGCAAAACAGGACAGAATCTGTGAAAAACAAACCAGCAGGTAGTAAATAATTTTTTCGGGGCACTTATGCAACTCAAATAAAAAAATCAGAACAGACGCCCGAAAGCCAATTGTATAGAGCACGCTGTCAAAAAAATTCAGATCAAAAAGATGATCTGGTTATTTTATGTGAATTTTTCTGTCCAAGGACAGATTCTGTTTTCTGGACTGCACGTCACAACTTTTGAACTTTCTTGCAATCGGAGGCTAAACTTGGCACAAAGCTGAAAAGAAAAGATACAATGATGATGCTACTATAGTAACAAACATCAAGACACAACAAAAGCAAAATAAAATTTTATTCGTTGTGGGCTGCCTCCCAAAAGCGCTTTCTTTTATGCCTTTAAGCTAGGCATAATGCAAAAAGAGAGGATCAAGTTTTATCAAGAGTAAAAGAATAGCTAGCCCGTGTAACGGACTCAAAAGGTAATTTAATCTTCTTTCTAGGGAAGTGTTCCATTCCTTTCTTGAGAGGGAATTGGAATTTTATATTCCCCTCTTTCATGTCAATGATAGCACCAACGGTGCGAAGAAAAGGACGTCCCAAAATGATTGGACAAGAAGGTTCACATTCAATATCCATAATAGTAAAATCAACGGGAACATAATTGTCATTAACAATGATAAGAACATCGTCGATCTTCCCCAAAGGTTTCTTTGCGGAAGAATCAACAAGGCGAACACCAAAAGAACAAGGATCAAAAGATTTTAATTTAAACATATCATATATTCTTTTGGCCATAACGGAGGTACTAGCTCCAACATCACATAAAGCATAGCAAGAGAAGTTATTCAACTTAATTTTAATCATAGGATCCCAACCATCTTCTAGCTTTCTAGGTATGGAGGCTTCTACCCTAAGCTTCTCCTCCCTAGCTTTGATGAGAGCATTAGTGATATGCTCTGTGAAGGCAAGATTAAGTGTGCTAGTGTGGGGATCTCTAGACATCTTGTGAAGAAAATCAATAACTTCAGAAAGGGTGCAATTATCAAAATCAAGGTCACTACTATCAAGTAAAGTGGTAGTGGTGTCCGTTAGGCTCACTTGTTTGGTAGCTTCTATGGTCATAGGAGTTTCTACGGCTGAGGTCATAGCATCACCATTAATAGGTCCAATGGGACTAGGAGTGCATTGGGTGCTAAGAGTTTGGATATCCTCAACAACTTGGATAGTAGCAACAGTGTGGTGGGTAGGAAGGCTCTTAATTCTATCTTCTTCCTCCTTTTCTCTAGCCCATCTCTCTTTAAGTTTAGCCATCATCCTAATGTTTTCATTAATTTGCACTTGAATAGCATTCATAGGAGTGGTCTTCCTCTCCTCAAGAGGAGAAGTTCTAATTTTAAGCAACTCTACCTCATGGGCTAAATTGTCTACCTTCGAAGAGAGATTATCTAGTTTGGCTAGTTTTTCTTCTACACTCTTATCGAAGGCTTTTTGGGTAGTGATGAAATCTTTAAGCATAATCTCTAGTTCAGAAGTGGAGTTCTTGGTGCTAGGATAAGCATTGTTGTTCCCATAGGAATTAGAGGGGAACGTTCTAGGGTTGCTACCAAAATTACTCCTATAAGCATTTTTATTGAAATTGTTTCTAGAGATAAAGTTCACATCTACTTGATCTTGAGCAATCAAAGAATTTAAAGGAACATCATGAGGATCAATAGAAGATTTCTTGGAAAGTAGAGACATGATCAAGTCAACTTTTTCATTTAGGGAGGAAATATCCTCGACAGAGTTTACCTTCCTACCTGTTGGAGCGCGTTCGGTGTGCCATTGGGAATAATTGGTCATCATCTCATCGAGAAGTTTCGTGGCAGCACCAAGTGTAGTTGACATAAAGGTTCCTCCCGCGGCCGAATCTAACAAGTTCCGTGAGGTAAAGTTCAAGCCTGCATAAAAAGTTTGGATAACCATCCAAGTAGTCAAACCATGAGTAGGGCAGTTCTTGACAAGAGATTTCATGCGTTCCCAAGCTTGGGCAACGTGTTCATTATCCAATTGTTTAAAATTCATTATGTTACTCCTTAGTTGGATAATTTTAGCAGGGGGATAGTACTTCCCAATAAAGGCATCCTTGCACTTGTTCCAAGAATCTATTCTATTTCTAGGCAAGGATTGAAACCAAATTTTAGCTCCTCCACTCAGGGAGAAAGGAAAAAGCTTAAGCTTAACAATATCACCATCTATTTTTGTGTACTTTTGCATATCACAGAGTTCAACAAAATTGTTTAAGTGCAAAGCAGCATCATCTCCAGCACCGGAGAATTGATCTTTCATAACTAGGTTCAGTAAAGCAGGTTTAATTTCATAAGAAGGTGCTGAAGTGGCAGGTGTAGTAATAGGCATGCAGATAAAGTCATCGTTGTTATGACTAGTGAAGTCACACAACTTGGTGTTCTCGGTGGAACCCATAGCAGCAGCAAGCAAGATAACTATTTTTGTGATTTTTGGTAAAGGAAACTAAAGCAAAAACTGAAAGGTAAACTAACAAGACTAAAAAGCAAAGATAAAAGATAGCGTGCCACTCCCCTATCTTGAAGAGTGGAGTCCCCGGCAACGGCGCCAGAAAACGGTACTTGATAACCCTCAACCGTAAGGGATCGAGATAGTCTTCGCGGGTAAGAATAACCCAATTTATAGATTCGACACACGGGGAGCCAAAGAGTATTTATAAGCTTTAACAGTTGAGTTGTCAATTCAACCGCACCTGAAATATACTTACTTGCAACAAAAGATAAGTGGTAACGGTGATACGATAGTGATGGTGGTGACAGCAAAAGTAAACAGCAAAAGTGAACAGCAAAAGTAACAACTAATAACCAGCAGGATTTAAAACACTGTAGGCTAGGGAGATGGATGGCTGGGCGCTACATGGATGAGATACATCATGAATCTAACTTGGGGCAAGGCACACAGAAAAGTAATGATCATCTAGCCAAATATCAAACATTAGGCATGTATCCCACAGGTAGTTGTACGTGCTTGCAATAAGAACTTGCACAACATCTTTTGTCCTACCGTCCCGCTACGAACGGGGCCAAAAGGAACTTATGGAGATTAAGGTGCTCCTGTCAAAGAGCACCAGAACAAAGCAATAAACTCAATGGATACATGTAATCCTCAAATTATGGACCATCCCCTTTTGTGTCCCAAGCTGTCACTTTTGGGGTCGCCGGTTCCGGACCGTAATAGGTGCAAACAACTCATAGATAGGATCAAGAACACAAACATATTCATGCAAACACATATGGTTCAGATCTGAAATCATGGCACTCGGGCCCTAAGTGACAAGCATTAAGAGCAACAAGTTGAAGCAAAGATGATAAACACCATAGTAGATGATACGCAACATGCCCCCAACAATCTGATAAACTATTACATGATCTAACTCATCCAATCCCTACCATCCCCTTTGCCTACAGCAGGGAATTACTCACACATGGAAGGAGAAGTCATGAAGGGAGGATGGAGTGGTGATGATGATGACGATGGCGACGATCTCCCCTCTCCGGAGGCCAAATCAGCCTCCAGATTAGCCCTCCCGAAGAAGAACAGAGGGTGGCGGCGGCTCCGTGACGGAAACTGGGAAAACGACTTCTTTTCTGGGGTTTTCTCGTCACGGGGATAAATACGGGTCAAAGTAGGGCACCAGAGGGGGAAGGACCCGCCCAGGCGGCCTCCCGGCACGGCCAGGGGTGGGGCCGCCTAGGCCCCCCCTGGCTGCCCTCTGGCCCATCTTCTGGCACATGGGCCCTTCGGGTGCGTGGATTTTCTGTGATTTTTCTTGGAATTTTTTGAGATACCTAAAAATCCGTTTTCCTGCACACAATAAAACCATACAGGCAGCTCTGCCGAAAACAGCGTCAGTCCGGGTTAGTTTAGTTCAAATCATGCAAGAATGAGGTCAAAACAACAGCAAAAGTGTTTGGAAAAGTAGATACGTTTGAGACGTATCACAAGCTTGGTGGCAAGGGGACGCATTTCTTCAGTCAAAGCATGAAGGTCTTTGCCAGAGAAGGCCGATCCATCTTCCTTGGTGCTGGATCAAAGTCCGGAACCCACGCCTTGGCTCTGGTCAGCGCTACAAGAGAACCGGCCCGTGCAGAAGATTTCTTCACCTCTTCCAAGCGTACAGGCAGTACAGAAAGCTTCTCCAAAGTGCCTTGGATAGTGGTGGGGGCCGCTTTATGAAAAGACATCACACTTATAATCCTTTGAGCACCGGAATACAGCTGCTCAACCAGAGTATAAGAGGCCTTAAGTTTCTTTCGGAGGTCATCTCCAAGATGGGTGACGCGTCGCCCTGCATATGGTTATCACAGTTAAACCGGAGCAGGATAAAGATTGCAGAGATGAAAACACATGCAAGTTAAGTATTTACCAAAGACGGTAGAGGTCATAAGCTCTATTTGCTGCCTTAAACCGGTCAGCTCTTGCGTCACCGGATTAAGGGCCTCTTCAGCATCCTTTGCTCTTTTTTCAAGAGCATTCCTCTGCACTTCCCAGGTTGTCCGCTCCACTTCAAAATATTTTTTCAATTGTTCAACAGTGGTTAAGCTCAACGCCAGATCATCTTTGGCCTTGGCAGCAGCAGTTTCAGTCACAGCGAGTCTATTCCGGAGCTCAGTTATTTCTGCAGCCCTCCGGGTCAAGTCAGCCTACAAGAAAATCAAGTGGAATAAGTGACATTTGAGACAAGTCTCAAGCACATAACCAAGTTATCCACTTGACACTTGGGGGCTAATGAGCAGATGAAGTATCAAAAGGTGACAATTAAAGACAAGTCGCAAGCACATAAGCAAGTTATCTACTTAACACTTGGGGGCTAATGGACAATTGAGGTATCGAAAGAGAGAGACAGACAAGTCCCAGGCACATAACACAAATTATGACCCTAGCACTTGGGGGCTAATGTAAGTTCATTTTCCATACATTTGGAAGTACCGGTTCACCTACAACAAAGCTAAACCGGCACTTGGGGGCTATTATGGCATAAAGACAGAAGTATACAGAAGGCAAAGCAAAGACAAGTAAGGTACCTCATATTTGTCCTTCATCATGTTAACCAAGCCCATTTCATATTCACGGCTGGTATGAAGCCAGTTCAAATATCCTGAGTAAAGTTCCTGGGCACTCAGTTCGGCATAATTGGACAAGTCCGTGCCCCACTTGCCCTTCTCTTGGTGAAGCTTCTCCGCTTTAGCAGTATGCTTGGCTAAAACGATAGCTCAGCAGGAGCGGTAAAACCCGTTCCGGTTATTTGAACATCCGGAAAGGAAGCAGTGGTTGGCTGTGAAGGGGTAGCAGTATGAGCCGGACTAACGGGAGCCGGGCTAGTCCGAGGAGGGCTAGCCTAGACAGGACTTGCCGGTTCAAGGACATCTTCAACATTGGTGACTTCAGGAGCAGCAACATAATCATGATCCATGGGAGCAGGATGGTCAGGCTGAATTGCAGGCTCGTTCTCCGGAGGGATGACATCATCCGGATCAGCTACCGGATCAGCAGCGGCAGCCTCGGCCGCCGATTTAGTGGCCTTTGCCTTTTTACTAGGCTTGGGCTTGCTGAAAGAAATTGAAGAAGCAATCAGAGTTATAAAGAGCAAATACAAAGGTAAACCGGATGAGGTAAAGGACTTACCCAGGGACAGTTTTAAGTACTGGGACCTGTGTGGCAGTCGATTCACCGGAAGACTCGACTACATGGCCACTATGGCGTGTAGTCCGGCGGGCTTCATGTTGCTGTTTCTTCAAAAGAAATTTAGGGTCCAGTTGAGCGTAAGGATGAGAAAAAGGGTACTTCCGAGATGCCCGACGAGTTTTGGGCACCGACGGTTCAGAATCTAAGGAAAGAGTGATTACCTCAGTTTCTGCCGCTTTATCACCTTCAGCCAAATCCTGTGAAAAGACACTGTTAACATAAATATGGATAAAAAAGATCAAAACATATCAAGATCAAATCATACCTCAGAATCCGGATCATCTTCCTCAAGATGTGAACCGGAGCCAGCAGCTGCCTTCTTCTTTTTGACAGCGCACGTCTTCCGGCGTGGCTGTTTACCTGACTTATCCTGAGATTTTCTCTTCCAAAACGGATCGTCGGCCTATGCAGAAAGGGAAAAATAAATACAAGGGGTAATTCATACGGACGGATTAGACGCAAACATAAGAGGGTAAAACTTACGGTTGGCAGTTTGTTCTTCTTGTAATATGGGGCCAATCCGGTTTGGCTACCATCTTCTAGAGAGATGTTGAGCATTTTCTTAGCAGATTCAATAACATCTTTCTCAGGAAGCATTACGTCGATGTGGTGTTGAGGATCATCCGTCTTTCCGCTATACTGACACATTAAACCGGAGCGCCGGCTTAGAGGAAGGATGCTCCAAGCAAGCCAACAACGGACGAAGTCCACTCCGGTTAAACCGTTGGCCATAAAGGCTTTAAGCTTGGTAAGTTGAGGGGCAAACCGGGCCCGCTCTGAGGAACTAAGACGTTGCGGCAGGGGATGATCTTCCGGAAGGCGATGTTCACGGTAACCCGGCAGTGGGTTTTCTCCTTCGGGCGATGTATCTTTGCAGTAAAACCAAGATTGGTTCCAGTCCTTGGGGTGTGTATGGAGAGCAGCATGAGGAAAGACTACGTCTCTTCTCTTCTGAATACTGACGCCACCCAGTTCTTGATGTGGACCGGCAGTAAACTCTGTCCGCCGGTTTAAGTGGAAAAAATCCTGGAACAAGTCCACCGACGGCTCTTCTTGAAGGTACACCTCGGAGAAGACTTGGAAATTACAGATGTTTGATACGGAATTTGGGCCTATATCCTGAGGATGGAGTTGAAAAGCAGCCAGCACATCCCGGAAATTTTTTGAACCGGGAGGGCTAAAACCCCGGGCCATATGATCAAAGAAAACAATAACTTCTCCTTCTTTGGGGGTAGGAGGACACTCATCCCCTGGGGCCCGCCATTTCAGAACTGCTTGAGGACCCAGAATACCAATCGAAGCGGCATTGACTAAGTCCTCTTCCGTAATGCGGGAAGGAACGCAGTTACAAGAAACGAACTGCTTGGCAGACATATGAGCAGAAGGAAAGTGCTGAAAAAGTAAAGTGCAAAATCCGGATTATACAAGTGCTGCAGCATAAACCGGATTGTGTTATCAAATTACATCGATGGTTTAGACAGGAGGCTAATGGCATTAACAACCCGGAAACAGGCGGGAAATGAGCTGCTACCGGTTTATGATAACAAAAAAGAAGAAGCTAAACCGTCGGATTCATGGTTGATGCGTTGCAGGAGCAATATATGATTGATTAAACCGGCGAGTAGCTTATAGATCTATCAAGACGAAGAAACAGGTTTCTACAAGAGGCTAAAGTAAAACAGATCTGAGCAGTAAGAAAAAGACGAAATTTACGCAAGTCTATCACAGGAAGAACTGCGAAGGTTTTCTACAGAGCAATGAATCTAAGGGCGAACTTAATCTAAGTCTAAACGTACGAAGCAGGAGCGAGTTCGAAGCTAGTCTAGAGGTGGAATCTACTGTAAACATGGCGTATAAGATGAACAACGAAAGCTTCGAGGTCTAATGGCGGAAGCAATGGAGGAACCCTAGATCGCAGATCTGCAGCAAGAGAAAAGGAATACCTGAGAAGGAAAGGGACGGCGGCGGAGTAATCTGGTCGCGTTTCAGGGTGATGCAGCGGCCTGGTCGACGACGGCGACGAGCTCGAAGGCAGCGGCGGAGCTTCGGGCGACAGAGGAAGAAGAAGAGCGGAAGGAAGAAAAGTTATAAAGCTCAGCGGTATTTATAAAGGCTGAGAGGTGAAACGGCAAGCGCGGGATTTGAGGAGGTCAGAGATTGGATAAAGATTCTACTATTGCCTCGATTTTCGGGATAGCCTTTAAACAAAGGTAACAAACAGCTGTGAGCAATAAATGCGGAGGTGATGTCACGACTGAATAAAATGATTTCCAGAGATGACGTCATAGCTGGTTTACAAAGCCGAGAAGATACAAAGAAAAAGTTTATGCATGGTTTAAAAGACTGACATGAACAAGTTCAAATCACTCTGGGGCCTAATGTCAGGGATATTACTAGTAGGTATAAACCGGCTAGGGAGATTCGGGTTATGATAATATAGCTGTGTTGTTATAAGCTTAGTAGAGGTTACGGCCCATGAAAGCTTAGGGCCCATGTATAATGTTTATGGTTTGTAAACCGTCCTATCATGTAACTTGAGATACAAGGAAGAAAGAGTAGAGACCAAGGCGGACACGATTATGAGCCGGCCTCGGGACTCCCTAAACCGGACCGGGCATTGCCTCCTATATAAAGGAACGGCCCGGCGACGGTTCAGGGACAGGAAACAATCCGTCGAAAGACAGGCAAGCAATCTGCTCCCTGTTCATCGACGCCTAAGCAATACCAAACCAAACTAAACGTACGCTTTTACCTTCATCGAAGGGGCTGAACTAGTATAAACCCTGTGTGTCCTTTGTGTGCTTTTAACCTCTTCAAGCTAACCCGCGCGATGGCTCCACACCTAAGTCCTCTGAACCGGACATCTGCCGTGCTAATTCCACGACATATGGTGAACCAGCTCAGTCTTCTGGGAGAGACGATTCCGGAGAAGAAGGTCGTCCGCAAGTTCCTCTCTGTGGTGCCTCGGTAGTTCTCCCAGATCGCTCTCTCTATTGAGACGCTGGTCGATCTCGACACGCTCCTGATGGAGGAACTCGTCGGGCGGCTCAAGGCGGCGGAGGAGCGCTATGGCCTGGACTCCGCGAACACGAGTAGTGGCCAACTCCTCATGACAGAGGAGGAGTGGAACGCGCACCTCAAGCGCCACGAGAACGACGGATCCGGAGGTAGCGGCTCCGGGTCAGGGTGCGGGGGCGGACGCCGAGGTCGAGGCCACGGCCGCGGCGGAGGGCGCGGCTCTCGCAGCCGCGCAAAGCCCACTGATCAGTGCCGCCACTGCAAGAAGTACGGGCACTGGACGCGCGAGTGCCGAACACGCATCCGCGAGGAGTCGAACCTCGTCGAGCAGGGCGGGCACGCCGCGGACGGGCCCGACGACGACCCGACGCTCCTGATGGCGGTGATCGCCACGGACCCGGCACAGATCGCGGGGGAGCATATCATGCTCAACGAGGAGCGAGCAGTGAACCTAGGCGCGGACGAGGAACCGTGCGACGGCCGGTGGTTCTTGGACACCGGCGCGTCCAATCATATGACCGGCGACCGCACGGTGTTCGCGGAGCTGGACGAGGCCGTCACTGGCAGCGTCAGGTTTGGAGATGGCTCCAGCGTGGCCATCCTCGGCCGCGACACGATCACGTTCACCATGCGTAGCGGTGATCAGCGAGCTCTGAGAGACGTTTACTTCATCCCTCGTCTGAAATCCAGCATCATCAGCCTCGGGCAACTAGATGAGCACGGCTGCTCCGTCAAGATCCAAGGCGGCCTCCTGACCCTGTACGACCGCCATCAACACGAGCTGGCCTAGGTACGCTGGAACGGCAAGCGTCTTTATGTGGTCCGCCTGGACATCTCACACCCTGTTTGTCTGGCTGCTCACGCCGGCGATGAGGCGTGGAGGCGGCCTCCGGTGCATGGGGCGCGCAGACATGGTGCGCGGGATGCCTCTCGTAGAGCACACCGAGGAGCTGTGCGATGCGTGCTTGGTGGGGAAGTAGCGGCATGTGCCGTTTCCCTCACAAGCGCGCTATCGAGCGAAGGACCCGCTCGAGCTGGTGCACGCCGACCTGTGCGGGCCGATCACCCCGAGCACTCCGGGAGGCAAGCGCTACTTCATGCTCATCGTCGACGACCACAACCGCTACATGTGGGCCATGCTATTGCCGGCAAAGGACGACGCCGCGGCCAACATCAGACATTTCGTCGCCGCGGCCGAAGCAGAGCGGGGAGCGAAGCTGCGCACGTTCCGGACGGACCGGGGCGGCGAGTTCACGTCGACGGCGCTCGGTGAGTACTTCGCGGACCAAGGTGTCTAGCGGCATCTTACGGCACCCTACTCGCCGCAGCAGAATGGCGTCGTGGAAAGGCGCAACCAGACCATTGTCGGCATGGCAAGAAGCATGCTCAAGGCGAAGAACATGCCGAGCTGGTTCTGGGGGGAGGCCGTGGCCACTGCAGTGTTCATCCTCAACAGATCATACACCCGCAGCGTCGATGGCAAGACTCCGTACGAGGTGTGGCATGGCAAGAAACCCGCCATGCACTATCTACGCGTCTTCGGCTGCATCGCATACCTCAGAAACACGCGGCCCGGGTTGAAGAAGCTCGACGATCGCAGCACGAAGATGATCTTCATCGGCTACGAGGAGGGCTCGAAGGCGTACTGCGTGTACGACCCCCTGACCAAGCGGGTGTACGCGTCACGTGACGTGGTGTTCGACGAGGCAGCAAGCTGGGATTGGGGCCCCGGCGGCGAGCCCATCGCCGAGCCGCTCGTCGTCCACCATGAGCTCCCTTCTATCGCCAGTACACATGGCATGCACAACACGGCATGCCACCCCAGAGAAGAAGGCGATGGTGACGCGGGAGCGACTCCGGCCATGCCCACGACCGCTGTTAGGACGCCGGGGACACCAGTAGTGCCGCAGACTGCTGCAGCCGCAGCCACGCCGGACTCGACCGGCGGCTCTGAGCCTCCCATTGACACTCCAGAGAGAGTGGGCTTCGTCACGCCACTGACCATGCAGCCAGACCTGGTCGACGCCGACGACGATCCAGCCGTTGGGCACCGATTCCGACGCCTCTCGGACGTCCTGCACAGGGCAAACGAGCCGGTGCAGATGGCCGAGGAGCTACTGCTAGCGGAGGAGGAGCCACTCAGCTTCGCCGACGCTGAGCCGCACGAGTGCTGGTGGCGTGCCATGCTGGATGAGTTGGCTTCGATCGAGGAGAATGGTACATGGACACTGACAGACTTGCCGGCAGGTAACCAGGCGATCGGGCTCAAATGGGTCTTCAAAGTCAGGAAAGACGCAACCGGTGTCGTGGTCAAGCACAAGGCGAGGCTTGTTGCGAGGGGCTTCGTGCAGACGGAGGGCGTGGACTACGACGATGCGTTCGCGCCCGTGGCCAGACTGGACTCGGTGCGCGTCATGGTGGGCATGGCGGCTCAGCGTGGCCGGGAGCTGCATCACCTCGACGTCAAATCGGCTTTCCTCAACGGCGAGCTTAAGGAGGAGGTCTACATCAAGCAACCCCCCGACTTCACGCGGAGAGGCGAGGAGCACAATGTTTATCGCCTCCACAAGGCACTCTACGGGCTACGGCAGGCACCGCGAGCTTGGAACGCCAAGCTTGACAACACTATGCAGCAGCTTGGGTTCACGAGCTGCCCGTCAGAACATGCCATGTACACGCGAGGCGAAGGGCAAGCTCGGCTCCTGGTTGGCGTGTACGTCGACGATCTCGTCGTCACCGGAGCCGACACCAAGGTGATCCACGGCGTCAAGGAGGAGATGATGGGCAAGTTCCGTATGAGCGACCTCGGCCTGCTCAGCTTCTACCTGGGCATTGAAGTGAAGCAGGGGGCCGGGGAGATCACTTTGTCGCAGGCGGCGTACGCCAGCGAGCTCTTGCAGCGGGCGGGCATGGCGGACTGCAACCCAGTGCATGTCCCCATGGAGCCTCGCCTCAAGCTAAGCAAGGAGGGACCAGAGCCGCATGTGGACGCCACATACTACCGCAGTATCATCGGAGGGCTTCGCTACCTCACCCACACATGGCCGGACATCGCTTTTGCGGTGGGTTATGTGAGCCGTTTCATGGAGGCGCCGACCACGGCGCACCTCGCGGCCGTGAAGCATCTACTGCGCTACATTGCAGCCACGTGCAAGTATGGCTGCAGGTATGTCAAGAGAGGCGACGACAAGCTCATTGGGTACAGCGACTCGGACTTGGCCGGCGACGTCGACGATAGGAAGAGCACATCGGGCAATCTCTTCTTCCTAGGAGGAGCACAGATCACCTGGCAATCACAAAAATAGAAGATCGTCGCCCTATCTTCGTGTCAGGCAGAGTATGTGGCAGCAACAACGGTGGCATGTCAGGGGATCTGGTTGAGCAGGCTCATGAAGGATCTACTGAAAGAGGAGGTCGGCGCCACCACCATCTTCATCGACAACAAGTCCGCAATCCAGCTGTGCAAGAATCCGGTGTTCCATGATCGCAGCAAGCACATTGATGTTCGATTCCATTTCATCCGCAAGTGTGTAGAAGAGGGCAAGATCAGGGTGGAGCACATCGCCACGGGAGATCAACTCGCCGATATTTTCACTAAGTCTCTAGGGCGCACGCGGTTTCAGCCGCTTCGTGCGTGCATTGATATGGTCGAGGTTTAGGTTTGTGTCACGACTAGCTTAGGAGGAGATTGTTAGCTGAATAATCTAGCGTGACAAGTAGTTAGAGCTGCTGCGGCAGTGTAGGTAGTTTCAGTTAGCGGGTTAGTCGGCTTCAGTTAGAGAAGCAGCTCGAGGACGCAGTCTGTGCGATCCCGAGGCCGTAGTTCACGGCGAGCGCACGCCCCTGATCGTGGGATGGCACGATCCAGTAGAGGGGGTCGGCCTCGATCCGTTTTCCTTGTTCATCAGAAAATAAAGAGGAGAGAAAACGCAGCAGTTCAGTGCGTTGCACAAAACATTCAGTCTTCTGTAGTTTTTCGCCATAGACAGAGCTTCAGGTTTTTGAGACAACAACTAATCGGCTGCACATAATCTGTATGTTTTCTGGGGTACAGATCCGTCGTCTCCTCCGGTCATCAGCTGCTGAACTCCTTGTCGGCGGTGCACTTCTGCCTACCGCTCCGCCGGATAATCTGATGTTTTCCCTCCCTCGAGTCCCTCCCCTTCCCTATCCAGCAACTGATGCAGCTACTCAGCTCCGTCCCTCTCCATGGTTGAACTCAGATGAATCTGCCGCCCTCGCCGCAGAGCATGCTCATCGGGAGAGTGCTATGCAAACACTAGATGGATGCTGATTCACGAGTCTGTTCACTGCGTCCCTTGTGAAGATGCCCACATGCATCTGTCCTTATCTGGAGTCTGGACAAGCAGGAGACGTCTGGAACAGTATCCCTACTAGGGTGTAGGCCAGATCACGGTGACGAACCCCTGCAAACCACAGGGATATTAACGTGGCACGTGATCCCAACGAAAATCTGTGACACACATCCCCATATGTATGGACGTACAGGATAGCCGGACCGGGGTGCTGAAGCTGCGCTGAATGATTTCGCCGTGCCGCCTGCTGGCTGCCAACAAACTACTCGGTGAATTGCGGCAGGATGCCGCTGCGTTTCTGGTGAGCCGAGCACCGGCCAGGATCTGCACGCATGCATGCCGACCTTGCTTAGTAGTATAATCTTGCTCACAACTCCCAAATCAGGCCTTTCTCTTTAGCTTTGCCCGGCTACCTCCCTCTTTTATATGGAGCAGTAGTACGAAAACACAGGAGTAAGCAAAAGTTACTCAAGAATTTCCAACAGTGACATTCCCCACCATAAAACTGCTATAGCAACTGCCTCCAAGACGTAGAGGAGAGCCCACAGATTACAACAACACCACCGCTGCTGCAGAGGTGCAAGAACGACCGCGCCCTGCTGCCCGCTGATCCGATCCCGCAGGTCTTCCCTCTGATCCAACAGTCGAGCTGCAGGCATGGCGTGGTTCGAGTGAACTGCAAGTCCGTGAGGGGTGTAGACCTGCTGCAGCAGCAACACTGGACGGCAGGCCTATACTTTTGGATCTTTTCGGCGGTCTGACTGCTACTCTCCGTTGCCGACTTCACCGACACCCTTTCTGGCTGCTACTCGCCGTCCTCTCGTCATCCTCGATGTGCTCTCTACCTCCCACATGCTTGTTTCCGATCCACACGGGACAGAAAAGATTGTCACTCTTGGATGAGCACCAGATGGAAAGTGCCCTACCATTGTCTCTGCAAACGGTCGCGGCCTCTTAGCGCCGCCCCCGTGCTGCCTCTACCACCTGCGTCGTAGTCTTGTGCTAGCGTCGCCGCGCGCCGAGGAAAGCATGGAACTTGGTCGGTGTGTGCGCTGCCATGCTTTCCCACGTCGATTACGACCTCCGTGGTGTGGCACTCCTTTCATCTACAATGGCGTCCAGTCGCCTCCGATCGGTGTTGTTGCTCGCTTGTCGATCAATTATGGAGACGTGGGCTTTGCATGCTTTATATTGATCGAGAGAACATGCCCAGGGAGATATACGTGTATGCATCGGCTACATTCTAGGGACTTGAGTGGAACTATGCATAAGAGAACCGGAGTTTGGGCTAGGAAAGAAACACATGTGATGACGAAAATTTGGAATAATAGATTAGATAAAGATAAATAAATCTCAGTCGTCAATGGATATAAATCAACGGACATAAAGAGGTGACATATGGAGAACTACGAAAGGATCCGTCCTTTATTATTAGGTAACGATTAAGAAAATATAATAATAACAATTTTATTATTGCTTCTATGGCATATTTCCATCAGTCTCCCACTTGCACAAGAGTCAATAATCTAATTCACATCGCCATGTGATTAACACCCAAAGAGTTTACTAGAGTCAATAATCTAGTTCACATCGTTACGTGATTAACACTCTAAGGTATTATCATGTTTTGCTTGTGAGAGAGGTTTTAGTCAACGGGTCTGCAACATTCGGATCTGTGTGTACTTCGCAAATTTCTATGTCTACAATGCTCTGCATATAGCTACTCTTGCTAATTGGTCCTACGTTCATTTCGCATCCAGGTTGATACTCAGAGTCATCTGGATTAGTGTCAAAGCTTGCATCGGCGTAACCCTTTACGACCAACTCTTTATCACCTCCATAACCGAGAACTTTTCCTTATTCCTCTAAGGATAATTTTGACCGTTGTCCAGTGATCCACTCCTGGATCACTCTTGTACCCCCTTTCCAGACACGTGGCAAGGCACACATTAGGTCTGGTACACAACATGGCATGCTTTATAGAACCTATGGCTGAGGCATCGGGAATGACTTTCATTCTCTCTCTATTTTTCTGCCGTGGTCGGGCTACGAGTCTTACTCAACTTCATACCTTACAACTCAGGCAAGAACTCCTTCTTTGACTGATCCATTTTTAACTTCTTCAAAACTTTATCAAGGTATGTATTTTTGTGAAAGTCCTATTAAGCGTCTTGATCTATGTCGATAGAACTTGATGCCCAATATGTAAGCAGCTTCACCGAGGTCTTTCTTTGAAAAACTCCTTTCAAACACTCCTTTATGCTTTCCAGAAAATTCCACACCATTTCTGATCAAGAATACGTCATTCACATATACGTATCAGAAATGTTGTAGTGCTCCCACACACTCTCTTGTAAATACAGGCTTCATCGTAAGTCTGTATAAAACCATATGCTTTGATCACCTCATCAAAGTGTATTTTCCAACTCCGAGATGCTTGCATCAGTCCATAGATGGATCGCTGGAGCTTGCACACTTTGTTATCACCATTAGGATCAACAAAACCTTCTGGTTGCATCGTATACAACTCTTCTTTTAGAAATGCAATAACGAATGCAGTTTTGACATCCATTTGTCAGATTTCATAAAATGCGGCAATTGCTAACATGATTCGGACATACTTAAGCATCCCTATGATTGACAAAGTCTCATCATACTCAACCCCTTGAACTTGTCGAAAGCCCCTTTGCGACAAGTCGAGCTTTTGTAGATAGTAACATTACCATTAGCGTCTGTCTTCCTCTTGAAGATCCATTTATTATCTATGGCTTGATTATCATCGAGGAAGTCCACCAAAATCCACACTTTGTTCTCATACATGGATCCTATCTCAGATTTCATGGCCTCAAGTCATTTCGGAATCTGGGCTCATCATAGCTTCTTCATAGTACGAAGGTTCGCCTATCTCAGATTTCATGGCCTCAAGTCATTTTCGGAATCTGGGCTCATCATAGCTTCTTCATAGTTCGAAGGTTCGCCGTTGTCTAACAACATGACTTCCAGGACAGGGTTACCGTACCACTCTGGTGTGGTACATGTTCTGGTCGACCTTCGAGGTTCAGTAGTAACTTGATCCAAAGTTTCATGATCATCATCATTAGCTTCTTCTCTAGTTGGTGTAGGCATCACAGGAACGGTTTTCTCTGATGTGCTACTTTCCAATTTGATAGAATGTACAATTACCTCATCAAGTTATAATTTCCTCCCACTCACTTCTTTCGAGAGAAACTCCTTCTCTAGAAATCCCTATTCTTAGCAACAAAAGTCTTGCCTTCATATTTGTGGTAGAACGTGTGCCCAATAGTTTCTTTTGGGTATCCTATGAAGACGCACTTCTCCGATTTGGGTTCGAGCTTATCAGGATGAAGCCTTTTGACATAAGTGTCGCAACCCTAAACTTTAAGAAACGACAGCTTTGGTTTCCTGCCAAACCATAGTTCATACGGTGTCGTCTCAACGGATTTAGACGGTGCCCTATTTATCGTGAATGCAGCTGTCTCTAATGCATAACCCCAAAACGATAAAGGCAAATCGGTAAGAGACATCATAGAATGCACCATATCCAATAGAGTACAGTTATGATGTTCGGACACACCATTACAATGTGGTGCTCCGGGTGGCGTGAGTTGTGAAACCATTCCACATTGTTTAAAATGAAGGCCAAACTCATAACTCAAATATTTGCCTCTGCGATCAGATCGTAGAAACTTTATTTTCTTGTTATGATGACTCTCCACTTCACTCTGAAATTCTTTCAACTTTTCAAATATTTTAGACTTGTGTTTCATCAAGTAGATGAGAAAATAACGATACCCGCCGCGTGCTTCAACACACATCAGACCGCATACATCGGTATGTAATATTTCCAATAAGCCATTATCTCGCTCCATTGTTTCGGAGAATGGAGTTTTAGTCATCTTGCCCATGAGGCATGGTTCACAAGTATCAAATGATTAAAAATCAAGTGATTCCAAAAGTCCATCGGCATGGAGTTTTCTTCATGTGCTTTACACCAATATGACCTAAACGGCAGTGCCACAAGTATGTTGCACTATCATTATCAAATTTGCATCTTTTGGCATCAATATTATGAATATGTGTATTACTACGACCGATATTAAATAAACCATTTACACTGGGTGTATTACCATAGAAGGTTTTATTCATGCAAACAGAACAACAATTATTATCTGACTTCAATGAATAAACGTATTGCAATAAACACGATCCTATCTTGTTCATGCTCAATGCAAACACCAAATAACATTTATTTAGGTTCAACACTAATCCCGAAAGTATAGGGAGTGTGCGATGATGATCATATCAATCTTGGAACCACTTCCAACACACATCGTCAAGGGTAACCGACATGTGGCATCCATCGTAACGGGTCGATGTTAAGCTATCGGGTCCGGTTTTGGATCCGATAACCCGCTAACAGCCACGACCAATGGCGATTTTCCACGTGTAAAATTCTCATTGGCCGATGGAACCACGTGTCATCTCCGCGTTGGCATAGATGTCACTCATCCAATGGCGAGATGCGCCTATGATATGTTGACACGCGGACCGGCCCAAAAGTGGCCCATAAATATTAAATGGGTTGGCCCAGCTAAAGGCTCGTAGTATTTACTCAGGTACTATTGGGCCAGCCAACTAACGGTCTGCTTAAACATGGCCCAATTACGGCCCAAAGCCAAATCTGGCCCGTTAATGTTTTGCCGAGTATTTGGGCCCGATTACGGCCCAGTGTCATTTTGGCCTGTTAGAGGCCCGATGAAGACATGGGCCTATTTCATCCCGGTGTGTCTTTTGGCCTGGGAATGGCCCGTGCTGCCCATGGGCCATATATGGTCTGACGCGACTTTGGGCCCGTTAAAGGCATGTCGTAAAATTCGGCTCGTTGATGCCTCTACTAAGCTTTCGGCCTCTTAAAGGCCCATCATATCAGTGGGCTAACTAAGGCCCCAGATATGTTCCGCCCTGGTAATGGCCCGTCATATAACTGGGCCAATAGTGGCCTGAACTACATTTTAGCCTGCTAAAGGCCCGTAGACAACTTTTGGGCCCAACATGCATTTCGGCCTACTAAAGGGTCATGGTATCTTCTGGGCCTCAACAGGCTAGCAAAAAATTTGGCCTGTTTACGACCCAAAGCAACATGGGCCCAACTAAGCGCTGGGTCGACTATAGGTCGAACTAAACATTGGGCCGAATGTAGGCCCGTGTAAGTTATGGGCCTGGCGCAAAGTGTGAAGGGCCCCAATGGCCTTTCGGGCCCCATAAAGTTGCGTACAGGCCTAATTGCGGCCCGCTAAAATGCAGGCCCGTTAGAGGCGAAAGTTTTGGCCCGGCCGACTACGTCACATTTTTGCCGTTTTTTCACATTGCGAATGATGGCATATATGATATCTTGTAGGAACTAAGAACAAAACTACTCGACATTGTAACTTAGAACAAACCTACACTATACAATAAAGGATTTACGATATATTACATCCATTGGGCATCGAAGTTCGCCACGAGTTCTAATAAAGCGCAATGATGAAGCAGATTACAAAAACTGGGCGCCATTGCATGTAACAAAATAATACTGAACCAAGACCACTTCCAAGACAGTTCAAGAAAGGTTAGCCCTGCGCGGGTGTAAGTGCATCTAGTGCCCCTTAGTGATTTTGGTGTATTGAAGACTTATAGGTTAAGGGACTAATGTGTTTATGAGTGTACCTAGGTCTATAAGTCTATGATGAGTTTGATATTTACAGAGAAAGTCGACCCCTAAAAATGAAGTTCTTCGACTGAAGACTTTGTACTTCTGAAGACTTTCTGAAGACTTTGAAAGTGAAGAAATAGGTGTGACCTTGAAGACTTGGTATTCATTTGAGGAAAATGAAGCGTGAATACTTTTGTTTTTGTAGTTTCATTTCCTCTTTCTTGAGTCATAGGAAACACCGTACTGTTAAAGGGGGTCGAGGAAATACTAAGGACAAATTTCCATTTGATGCTCAACTCAAAATCCTACACCTACCAATCCCTTCGAGTGAAGCCATTAGAAATCTCATACAGTTCAGTCATATTCTTCGGTGACAGAGACAAAGTACTTCTGGTCTTTGAGGAATTTGTTCTGACTGAGGAGTTAGGAATTCTCGAGTGCGGATTGCCTACATAGTGAGGAACATGAAGCCTCAAGGAATTTGATACTCAAATTTCCGACCGTTGCTGTGCTATGCGCCAACTGTCCCAAATTATCTACCTACGTAACGGTCATATCATTAAAGGGCGTTTATGTCTTATCATGTCGGGCTGCTCCCTAGGCTATAAATAGCCGCCCCCTACAACCACTAGCTGGTTGGCTGCTCCAAGAGAAACTCACACTTGTCATAAGAGCAACCCATCCTCCGAGGACTTTGAGAGAAAATCATCAAGTGAGGAAAAAATCCAAAACCAAACCCAAACACCTACAAACCCAAAAGTGATTGAGCATCACTGAAGAGATTGATCCTGAGTGGATCCGCCGCTTGTTACCTTTGAAGACTGTGCTTCTTCCAGACGGTTAGGCGTCATGGTCTAGAGCATCCAAGAGGAATTGTGGATCACCGAGTGACCGAGTCTGTGAAGGTTTGGAAGTCACCTGAAGACTTACCACGAGTGATTGGCCGAGGTCTGTGTGACCTTAGCTCAAGGGGAATACGGTGAGGACTTGGTGTCTTGGACTGTGTGTCCAGGACTGGGTGTCCGGGACTGTGTGTCCTCAGGTTTGAATACCTAGCCGCCCTAACCAGATGTACAACTGAGACAACAGTTGGAACTGGTCTAACAAATCATTGTCTTCACCAAGCTTACTGGTTCTATTTCTTCAACTCTTTCATTTCCTCATATCTGTGTTGTGTGCTAGTTCGTATCTGTTTGAAGACTTTGACTGAAGACTTTCTCAATGTACTCAGTTCAATTTCTTCAGTCTGTTTGTCTTCATTCTGTGTTATCCTGTGATTACGCTTTCTATACTCTGTGTTTGTCTTCATTTCTTCATGATGACCATGCTTGTATTATGTTATGTTTACTTCTTAGTACTTATTCCGCTGTAAGTAGTTCTTCGCTAAGGAATTTCCTCAACAGCAAATTCCTCTGTGAAGAATTCATAAAAATCGCCTATTCACCCCCTCTAGTCCATATAACGCACTTTCAATTGGTATCAGAGCGAGGTACTCCCTTGTTCTATGTGATTTTGGTTTAACCGCCTAGAGTTTTAGTTATGTCGACCGCAGGTATGATCAAGGTCTCAGCTGGGTGTCCTACCTCCGATGGGACGGACTACCCCTACTGGAAGAACAAGATGCGAATGCATCTTGAGGCAATTGATAACGATCTCTGGTATGTTGTGGAAAATGGTGTTCCCTTGGTATCACCTTCTCGGAATGCTGCTGATGTGAAGAGATTCAAGCAACTCGATTCTCAAGCGAAGAATATCCTTTGTGGCCATCTGAGCAAAGGACAGTATGGAAGAGTGAGTGCTTTGGAAACTGCTAAGCTTATCTGGGATAGGCTATCCAAAGTCAACGCAGGAGTCTCAACACAGCGTGACTCTCGAGTTGATGTTCTTCGCAATCTCTTCAACCGTTTCAAAAGACTCGACAATGAAAATATTCAGCAAACCTTCGATCGCCTCACTGACATCTCAAATGAACTTCAAGCACTTGGTGCCACTGACATCACTGACCATGAAGTGGTGAAGAAATTGCTGAGATCGCTTGATTCCTCGTTTGATACTCTGGCATTGATGATTCAAGAGCGTGGTGATTACAAGTCACTTGATCCCGCTGATATCCTCGAAAGGCTAAATAATCATGAGTTCCAGCTTGCTGAAAAGAGAGATCTCTATGGACCGAGCTACGGCAGATCACGTGCCCTGAAGGCCAAGGTCTGATCTGAATCCGAAGGTGAAGATTCTAGTAGTAGCCTTGGTGATCCTGAAGAACTGAGCCAGGAGCTAGCAGTGCTCGTGAAGAAATTCCAAAGGTTCTCAAGACGTGGTCGCTTTGGAAAGTTCTCAAAGAGAAATGATTCCTCATCCAGTGACTACAATAAGAGGCTATGCCACAAATGCAAGAAGCCTGGTCAATACATTCAAGATTGTCCTCAGTGGGAAAAGGAATCTAAGAAGACAAAATACAAGTATTACAGTTCTGATGATGCAAAGAAGAAGAAGAAATCGTCAAAATCTTCATCATCAAAATCCTCAAAGTCTTCATCTCACAAGAAGAACAGCTCTAAGAAAGCCCGGGCATTCATTGGCAAGGAAATGGACTCTGAAGCTGAATCTGAGGATCATGAGGAAGAGGAGGAATCTGAGGAATCCGAGTCTGGTGTGGCGAGTCTAGCTCTCGCTACTGCATTCGTCAGCAAGTCTATCTTCAACACTGAAGAAAATGGTTTCACCAACAAGGCTGATGAAGACAATGATGACTATGCTCCCACCTATTGCTTCATGGCAAAGGGTACCAAGGTACTCAAATATACCTCCTCTGAATCTAGTGAAAATGAATCTGATGAAAACCTTAAGCCCAGCTACTCTAAACTTGCTAAGATTGTTGTACAACAACAAAAGGCTCTTGATAAGGTTCAAAACATGCTAGATAAAAGTGATGATATGTTGGGTGAAGAAATGGATCGATCTAAAATCTTGAATGAAAATCTTCAGAGACTTCAGTCCAAGTATGATAACCTTCAAGGTCATCATAACACTCTCTTGTCTGATCATGAGAAGCTTTCTTATGAATTTTTTCAAAGAAAGCAAGATCTTGAAAAGCTAAGAGTGAGTTATGAAGATCTTCAGAAGGAGCGCGATTCATTACTTGCTCAACAAATCAGCGCTTCTCAGGAAAAATTCCTTCCTCCATGCTTGAAATGCATTGAACGAGAAACTGCTAATTCTTCACCTGAATGTTCAAATGCTTCTAATGCTACAAATTCTTCATCTGTCTCTGCTACCACTAATTCCTCATCTGAGGACATTGCTAGTATCACTGACAATGCAGGGCTGAAGGAATTGTACATGACAGGAATGTACAAAAGCCTCAAAGGGCATCAGAATCTTTGTGATGTGCTTAAAAAGCAGATCCTCAACAGTAATCCTAGGAAAGAGGGTATTGCCTTTGAGAGGAAACTTAATGCTGATGGTTCATATTGGAAGCCTGGGCAGTATCCCAAAACCTCATGGGTTGCTGCAAAGGGACCTCCAGTTGATCCATCCAATGTATCTGGCTTTACATGTGAATCTCCTCATTCTTCTGATGAGTCATTTGACTCCAACTATAAACTGTTCAAAAATCATAATGGTGAAGTATTTGCTAGATATGTTGGAACTAACTGCAGGAATGGTCCCCTTATGAAGAAAATCTGGGTCCCTAAGAGGCACCTTGAAAATCTTCAAGTGAATGTCCTCATGACACCTCGTGTGAGGAATAGGAACCCCAGATCCAATTCTTCATATGGATCAAAATCTTCAGATGGATTCAATTCCTCATACGGACCAAATTCCTCACATGGATCAAATTCCTCAAAAATATCAAAGTTCTCATATGAATATCATTGTGCTAACAACTCTATTTCGCAGGGAAGAGCTAAGAGCTATGAATATGAGCATTATTCTTCTAACCATTATGTTCATAAGTCCTCGAAGAATTACTCTGCTTATTCATATGCTTATCCTAACTCCTCTTATGTGAAACAAAATGGGCTGGCGTCTATGCCACCTTTCTCATATGGAGCTCGCAGAGTGATCAACTCTTTGCCACCCCTTCAGATGTGGGTGGTGAAGAAAAAGAACTAATCTCTTCTGCAGGGTTAGGTCTCCAGACGTGCTCAAACGTCTGAAGAACTTGCTGGAGACCTAAAAACTGCCTGAAAGGACGCAGGCTAATCATGAAGAAATGAACTCTCATTTCTCACGTCCTCATACTGCTTTATCTATTGCATTGCTTGATGAAATTGATTTGATGAATTGATGTCATATTCTTCACCGATGAAGTATATGAGTTTGTAAGCTGCACTAATTCATCTGTAGGATGAACAACCCAAAGCCTCTGAGTGGGTCCTCGATAGTGGATGTACAAATCACATGACTGGTGACAAGAATCTTTTGATGGATGCTCCCTTATCACCATCTCATCTAAAGCATATCATCTTCGCTGACAAAGGAAAAAGTCAGGTATTGGGTCTAGGTAAGGTTGCGATCTCAAAGGATAGACACATGGACAAAGTCATGCTTGTCGAGTCCTTAGGATACAACCTCATGTCTGTCTCAATGCTTTGCGATCTTGATATGGTTGTAGTCTTCGGCAAATATTGTTGTGTTGTGGTCATGGAATCTGACAATTCCAAAGTCTTCGAAGGCTTTAGGAGAGGAGACTTGTATATTGTTGATTTCTCTACAGGACCTCAACCAGCTATGTGTCTACTTGCAAAAGCTTCAGAAGGCTGGCTATGGCATCGACGACTTGGTCATGCAGGCATGAGGAATTTGCACACGCTTGCGAAGAAGAAGCATGTCATTGGCATTGAGAATGTCAAATTCCTCAAGGATCACTTATGCGGTGCCTGTGAAGCTGGAAAGATGACCAAGGCCAAGCATCCAGCAAAGACTATCATGACTATTACTCGACCATTTGAATTGCTTCACATGGATCTCTTCGGTCCTAATCACTATTCTACAGTTTCAAATGATGCTTCTGAGTATGGTTTTGTTATTGTTGATGATTACTCTCGATACACATGGGTACACATTGTTACTTACAAACATGAAGTGCAGGAAGTCTTCAAAGGATTTTCCTCAAGGGCTTCAACCAACTTTGGTGTGAAGATCAAGCACATCAGAAGTGACAATGGAACTGAGTTCAAGAACTCTGGTCTCGATGACTATCTTGATGAACTTGGTATTACTCATGAGCTATCTGCTCCTTATACTCCTCAGCAGAATGGCGTCGTGGAGCGCAAGAACAGGACTCTTGCTGAGATGGCTCGCACAATGCTTGATGAATACAAAACACCTCGTTGTTTCTGGATTGATTCACCTGATACTGCATGCCACATCATCAACAGAGTATATCTTCACAAATTCTTCAAGAAGGCTGCCTATGAACTCCTCACTGACAAGAAACCCAATGTGAGTTATTTCAACGTCTTCGGTGCTAAATGTTGGATTAGAAATCCTCATCACAACTCAAAATTTGCACCAAAAGCACATGAAGGGTTTATGCTTGGTTACGGAAAGGACTCGCACACCTATAGAGTCTTCAACAATGTTCTTCAAAAGGTTGTTGAAACTGTAGATGTGCGGTTCGATAAAACTAACGGCTCGCAAAGAGAGCACCTACCTACTGTGATAGATGAACCAGCACCTAAGGAAACTATCAAATTCAAGGCTACCGAGGATGTCATTCCTACCGAAGAATCTACTGAAGAATTCATTCCAGAACCTGAAGAACGTCGAGCTAATGCACCTGAGGAAAATGATGAAGAAAATGGTGCTGAAGAAAATGCTGATCGTATTCCTCGACGACAACCAGCTCATCCTCGCGTTGCGAAAGAAGTGCAGATTGAGAAAATCATCAGCGACATCAATATACCAGGTCCTCTCACACGCTCAAAAGCTTCACATTTATCTAACTTTTGTGGGCACTTTGCTTTTGTCTCTATCACAGAGCCCACTAAGGTAGATGAAGCATTTCTGGAGCCTGAGTGGATTCAAGCTATGCAAGAAGAATTACATCAGTTCGAACTCAACAACGTCTGGGAACTGGTCAGACATCCAGATCCTCGCAAGCATAATATCATTGGCACAAAGTGGATCTACCGCAACAAGCAAGATGAAAATGGCCTTGTGGTAAGGAATAAGGCACGGCTTGTAGCTCAAGGCTACACACAGGTTGAAGGAATTGATTTCAATGAAACTTTTGCACTTGTTGCTAGACTTGAGGCTATTCGCATATTACTTGCTTATGCTAACCATCATGATATCATTTTATATCAAATGGATGTGAAAAGTGCATTTAAGCTTGAGGAAGAAGTATATGTTGCTCAACCCCCGGGTTTTGAAGATCCAAAGAATCCTAACAAAGTCTTCAAACTTAATAAGGCCCTCTATGGCCTCAAGCAGGCCCCTCGGGCTTGGTATGATACCTTGAAGGAATTCCTCATGAAGAAAGGCTTCAAACCCGGTTCACTTGATCCTACTCTTTTCACAAAATCTTATGATGGTGAATTATTTGTGTGCCAAATATATGTTGATGATATTATCTTTGGCTGTACTAACCAACGTTATAGTGATGGATTTGCCTATTTGATGAGTGAAGAATATAAAATGTCTATGACGGGAGAGTTGAAATTCTTCTTAGGTCTTCAAATTCGTCAACAACGCAATGGCATATTCATATCTCAGGAGAAATACCTCAAGGATGTACTGAGGAAATTCGGCATGCACGATTGCAAAGGCGTCAAAATTCCTATGCCCACAAATGGCCATCTATGCACTGATGAAAATGGTATTGACTTCGATCATAAGGTATACCGCTCCATGATTGGTTCTTTGTTGTACCTATGTGCATCTAGGCCAGATATAATGCTTAGTGTTTGCATGTGTGTCCGATTTCAAGCTACACCGAAGGAATGACACCATAAGCCCGTGAAACATATTCTTCGATATCTAGCTCACACACCAACACTTGGATTCTGGTACCCCAAGGGCTCGGCTTTTGATCTCATTGGATATTCAGACTCTGACTATGCTGATGATCGTGTGGACCGCAAGTCAACATCTGGTACATGTCATTTCCTCAAAAGATCTTTGGTCTGTTGGTCCTCGAAGAAACAGAACTGCGTATCACTATCTACTACTAAAGCTGAGTATATTGTTGCTGGCTCTTGCTGTGCTCAATTGTTATGGATGAAGCAGACTCTCAAGGACTATGGCATCAACCTGAAGAATGTGCCTCTCTTCCGTGACAATGAGAGTGCCATCAAGATTGCTCACAACCCAGTTTAGCACTCGAAGACAAAGCACATTCAGATTCGTCATCATTTTCTTCGTGATCATGTGTTGAAGGGCGACATTTCTATTGAGAATGTGAAGACTAAAGAACAGCTAGCCGATATCCTCACAAAGCCCTTGGATGAAAAGAGATTTAGCAAGTTGCGGTGTGAGCTAAATATGTTAGAATCTTCGAATGTTCTTTGAATTGGACACTCATCCTAACACTTATGCAAAATTGATGACTTAGATGTGCAACACATGAAGAATTGTTTTTCTTCAATAAATGAAGAATAACACTCTAAGTGTGAAGAAATTAATGAAGAATTTGATTCTCAGAACCCTACGACAATTGTACGTGGTGTCTGAAATCATCATTCTTATACGGTGGGTCACGCCACCACAAAAGTTGAAAATCTTCAATTTGAGTTTTTCTGAAATTCCTCAGTTATTCATATTCTTCAACTTTGCATTGTCTTCACTTTTTCCGTCTCTTTTTCTTCATTGGCTATATATATATATGTATATATATATGAGTTTATGTCCTCTACAGCATTCACTTATTGCTATTTCTTCAAGTTGCTTTTTCTGCTAAGTGAATGTGATCGGACCCTTCCCCCTCTATGCTAAACTCAACCCATTCCATTCACAAACTCTTCATATGCGTTCTATTTGAAACTTGTTCAAAATCTTCACTGTGTCCTTGTCAACTGAAGAAATTGCGAACGCAACGTTAAAACTTATCCTTTCCAAAAATTTCGGTTTTGCCGCTCGAATCAATCCGCATCCCACGATAATACTTATCTATTCACCCACGATCTCACACGATTTCCTCTACACCATACGTGGGTGAAACATGTCGTGCGAATGAGAAGGGTCAGGGGTACGTTCATCCCAATTCTTCGGGCGAACGGTTATTCATCTCAGCTAGAAATACCCCTCCCCTTTCCTCACTTCACTTTTTACTCCGCTCGTTCTCACTCTCCCACTCAATCTTCTCCAACCCTAGCGCCGCCGCTACTACATTGTCGCCGGTGAGGAAGAGCTTCACTACCTCGACCTCGTCGACGTCGTACTCGCGCCGGCCGCGGATTTCTTCACTCCGCCGCCGCGGTAGTTGCCTTCCTCAGCCAAGTTAGGGTGTGGAAGATCTGCACAGACGAACTTCACTTCTCCATCTCACAGTTCATCGTGTTCTTCATCCAGGGTAATTAAAAGTTACTTTTACTGCCCTCCTTAATTCGTTTGCCTTCTTCAAAATTCTCAAAAGGTGTTTTCTTCTTCAAATCTTCACACACTAAACACCTCACATGTCATCTGTTCTTGATTCGATTTCTCTAAGCTATGTTTTTCTTCAAGATTCCTCAATTGTGTGGATTTTCAATCTATACAACTCTGGAACCTAAGACAAAGAACACTTAGTCAAATTCTTCAAGATTCATCTGGTCAAATTCCTCAAACTTGTTCTTTTTACAAAACCTTATGAGAACGCATATGACCTCTCCAAATTCCTCGCAACTATACTCTGTTCACACGTACTCATGTCCGCTGCTGAATCACTAGGTTCTCATCAACTTAACTCATTTGCAGCGTTCCTCAAAGAAAAGTTGCATACTTCTTTAGAGAATTCAATTGTTCAAATTCCTCGTTTGAAGAAAATGGCTGATGGAAAGAAGCCACAGAAGGGAGGAAAGAGGCCCGAGGTCAATACTGCTTTCCAGATACCTGAAGACATATATGCTGACTATTGCACTCCTGATGAGGCAAAGTTCGGAAAAGAGGACAAGAATCAGCGCATGGTGCGCATACAAAGAATAGAGAGGAGACTGGCAAGAGAGTGGGCGGAGTACAGATATGTGACTCCCAAATACATGAAGAAATTCGCACTCAATCCTCCCTGCCCAAGACCTCCATTGGCACATGGCCAAGTTGCTGATCCCACTAGCCTCAAGCGTGGTGAGGATTATCCTAAAGAATGGGCTAAGCGCCAGGCCAAGTTGCCAAACAAGCTAAAGAAGCAGTGAGGAAATTCAATGAAGACTCTGCTGGTGCTGCTGCCACTGCTGAGGCCTCTGCCTCCAAGCCTAAGAAGGCCATGGCTAAGAAGCCTGCTCACAAGCCAAATGCTTCTTCCTCAATGCCCTCACGACCAGATTCTTCAAAGCCCTCATGGCAAATTCCTCGGACTGCTCCTGCTCCTCCAAAGTTCTCAGCTCCTCCGCCAAAGTCTTCAGATGCTACAGCAAAATCATCTGCTCCAGTGCATCTTGCCACATGTCAAAGGATTGCGGGCATATCCATTGCCTCAGGAGCCTCTGCAAGTTCCTCAGCTGCTCCTAGTTCCTCGGCGATACCTCGTTCCTCAGCTGGTCCCTCGCTACTGAAGAAAAAGACCACTCCTGGACGCGGCTCTCGCCCAAGTCCTCACAAGAAACAAGTTGCTTTCCAAGTGCCGTCTGATGACGAAGCTGATGATGAAGAACTTGTTCAAATCATCAAAGACAGGCAAGACAGGGCCGCTAGAGCCAAAGGAAGTGAAGTGCCACTAATTTTGGATCTAAAGGTGATCCTTGATTTCATTGATCTCTGGCATCAGGACCCCAACACTCCTACGCCTAACTTCAACTTGACACCTGGCCAAAGTCATATGCTGACCGCCTTCATAGGCGAAGAAAAATGGAAATTTGAAAGGGCCAGGCAGACGAAGAAAGCGCAGTACAAGAAAGAGCGCTTCCTGAAGAAGAATGTTGTCAACATGACAACTGAAGAACTTGTCAAGCTACAGGGTGAAATCAAAACCCTCAGTGATGAATTTGATGCATATCGCGCAGACTGGATGGGCGCCAAAGTCAGATTTGTGAATCTGACTAAAGATTTTTCTTTAAGTGCTGCTCGTCAAATGCACATTAAAATTCCTCAGGCTGAAGCATCTGCTCAGTCTACTGAAGGTCATGCCAGCATCGCTGAAGAACATCAGGCTGCTGAAGAAAATGAAAATACCAGGGCTGATGACTACATTCCAGCTGCTGAAGAAATTGCCAGGGCAACCTCTAGTGTTGCGCCTGAAGAAAATGTCAGGCCAGGTGAAGCTAAAAAGGCTGTGCCTGAAAAACATGAAGAAGTCAGGGCAACTACATCAGTTGTGCCTTAAGAAAAACAACCAGATTCCTCTGCTCCTCCTGCGCCTACACCAACTCCAACCCTTCCATCTACATCAGATGTGAAGAAGACAAAGGCTGCAGAGCATGTAGCTGGGAAGAAAAGGAAGGCATTACTTCATCAGATTCTTCACCCCTGTAATGCCCAGTATGAGATTATGCCTCCTACGTGTCGAGGCACGACTTAAAGGCATAATCTCATACTAGAATGATCTCAAGTATGGTATCTTTGCACGACTCATGTAAAAAGAGGGATGAAATTGCAAAAGAGTAGTTGGCTTACACTCGCCATGTCACACAATACATTACATAAGCAATCATCATCCAAATAACATCACAGTCCGACTACGGACGAAGATCCAAATGAAAGATACCATAAACACAAGGTCCTATCGCCCCTAGTAGGAACCACTACTAATCGTCAAAAAACGGCACATTCCTACGGCCACTCTCTTCATCGAACTCCCACTGAAGTTCTAATCCGCCTCCTGCACTGTTCTTGGATGTACATGCATCTGGTGTTGTAGTATCTGTGAGCCACGAGGACTCAGCAATCCCATAACCATGGGTATCAAGACTAGCAAAGCTTTATGGGTAGGAAGAGGTAAAGTGGTGAGGTTGCAGCAGCGGCTAAGCATAATATGGTGGCTAGCTTACGAGTACAAGAATAAGATGAGCATCTACGCAAATGGTCGCAAACTAGTAATGATCGCTAAAGATCCTGAACTACCTACGAGTCAAGCATAACCCCACCGTGTTCTCTTCTCAAAGTGAAAAGAGACAGTCACGGTTACTCACACAGTTGTGTGTTTTACTTCGGATCATCTGACAAGTTTTCTACAACTAGACATTAACAAATTCCAATCTGCCACATAACCGCGGGCACGGCTTTCGAAAGATCATAACCCTGCAGGGGCGTCCCAACTTAGCCCATCACAAGCTCTCACGATTAGCTGAAGTAATAATAATTATTACCCCTTATCTTAGGGACAATCCGATCAGGCTCGGTATCCCGGTGCACAAGACATTTCGACAATGGTAAAACAAGTCCAGCAAGACCTCCCGGTGTGCCGACACCCTGATAGTAGCCGCGTGTATCTCGTCTCAGGCCACGTCCGGATGAGCACTACGTACAGCAACCGAAGACCCCAGATAACTGGGTGGCACCGCAAGTGGCTCTAGTTTGGGACCAACACCATCAGCACTGGCCCCCTGTTATGTAGAATTAAGAACCCGGGGACATGACCCCCTATGCAATTAATTAATTAGATAAGTTGTTATTATGAGGCAAATTAAAACCAATGTTGGGCCTTGTTGGAGGAGTTTTATTCAAAGACGAACTGTCAAGGGGTCCCCATATACCCAACCGTGTAAGGAACGCAAAATCAAGGAACATAACGCCGGTTTATCGGCTCCTAAGGTGGCATGAGTGGAACAAAACACCGAGCAAAAGGCCAAGCCTTCCACCCATTGCCAAGTATATAGGTGTGTTAATAATAATAATAGATATTGTGATATACCAACAACAAGATCCGACATGGATCAATCTTCATCTTCACCTGCAACTAACAACGCTATAAGAGGGGCTGAGCAAGCGGGTAACATAGCCAAACAACGGTTTTGCTGGGAAGGTGTCAAAGGTTAGAGGTTACATGGCAACAAGGAGAGGGGCTGACAATAAATGATGGGTAGCGCAACATATAACGATAGCATCGAGACAACTAGCATGGCAATGATAGTAAAGGTATCCAAGGGGATGGTCATCTTGCCTGGGATTCCCCAAAGAAGAAGAACAAGTCCAAGAAGTAGACGGAGCAACATAGTCGAGCGAATCCTCACAACTCCGGAACGGAACCGAAGCTAACAAGAGAAGCAACCGGAAAGAAGCAAACAACACGGTAAACACACAAGCATAAACATGGCATACGATGCACATCCAAGTATGATGCATGTCCGGTTTAAATATGCATGGCATGTCAAGGTGCACAAACAATACTACAAGTTAAGTGGAGCTCAATATGCAACGAGTTTCATATTGACGAAGCACCACATGTTATTTATTTAGTTGACTCTCGTTTATTTACAAGGCAAGGTTAAATGTTTGTTAAAAGGCAAGAGGTGAAGCAAAAACAAACTACCTATTTAGTCATTTTAAATGAGGCCGGAAATAACAACATTTCCGGAAACTCCTCATGTGCATATTTATGAATTTGGTACTGTTCTGCCTATTACCGCATTTTAAAGTTGTTAAACAGCAAAACAAAGTGCATCATCTTAATGTACACATTTTTCCACCCCATTTACATATAAAGTTTATTAAATTTGGAGCTACGGTTATTTAGTTATGAATTAAACCATTTTAGCATGGCATTAAAGCAAACTTATGCAAACAACATTTTAAACATTTTTAACAGGGGTGAAAGAGGCATATTATTAATCTACACAAAATTCTAAGATTTTTTTCATATATAAAGTTTTTACATGTGATGCACAGATGTGAAGTTATTATATGCATGAAGTTTAGGGTCCAAACTGTAAAACTGAAGCAACTAGATTAATAGCTAAATTCGCAGATCAGGGAAAAAAAACTATAGGGCCGAATTTGGAGGGGCTGGGGGTTCTCACCATGGGCCATGGCCCAAATCGGTGGAGAGGGGAGCTGTGGTTGGGCGTTGCTGGAAGCTCTCCCATGGGCCTAGGCCCGATCGAAGAGGTGAGGGGCTGGCGCTGCCGGGATCGCGGCTGGCGACGCCTGTCCGTGCGAGCGAAGCAGGGGAGGCCGACGGGGCGCTGGGCCTGGGCGCGGTCAACGGCCACGGACGAGCGCTCGTCCGCTCGAAAGGACAGAGTAGAACGACAGCGGGACTTGCAGCGACGGCTCTTGGCGGTGGACTCCGGCGAAGAGGCGAGAGGAAACGGGCAGATCCAGAGCCGAGCTTCACGGATCTGTCGGTGGCGCGGCACGCGGAGGCCGGATCCGGCGACGCTCGCGACCAGCCGCGACGGGGCTTGGACGGCAGAGGCCATGGCGTCGGGGGAACTTGGCGACGGGACGCAGGGTGGAGGAGCGGGGCGCAGGGTGGCCGGCGCAGGCGAGAGAGCGGCGGTGTGCAGCTCCTGTTGGTGGACACGAGGGAATCCAGAGGAGAGCTCTGGCTGGGAGAGAGATCGGAAGGGATCCCGATGAACATGTGGCTGGTTTGGGCAGGGTTTTTTTTATCGAGGAGGGATCCCGAGGTGGGACATGAGTGCGGCGGCAGAGGGACAAATCCCCTAGGGATTAGGGTTAGACTAGAAATGGACAAGTGGTGTCTATATATATAAGGAAAGGAGGGAGTTTTGGATCATCCGATTGAAATCCGACAGTCAAAAATAAAATAGATAGGAAGTTCAAGTAAGAAAACGGAGATGTTTTAGGGATGTTTGGGGATGATCCGGACCCAACGGTCATGACTGCTCGGGTCGGGTTCGGGACAGTTTCGGACGCGCATGATGGGGTCTGTGCGCTGTGCAGAGATGTTAGGCGGTCGCGGACAACTGCGTGGTTGGACCGAGAAGAGAGAGAAGAAGCAACTCGGCATAGGTCTCCGGAACACCGAAAACGTCCGACGTTTAAACCGGCTATAGTGCCGCTATAAGTTTAACGGTTGGGCTATCAAACGGACTCCAAATGCGATGAAATTTGGCAAGCGGTCTACCTACACTATAATAAGACTGCACGCCTAGTTTCAACCCATTCCGAGAACATTTTTCGGCCACTTATAAAATAAATATTCGGATGTGCCGTGGGCGCGTGCGAGTGTGTCTGGACTCAGAACGGACAACGGAGAGAACTGGGGAGCCCGAACGAATGCAAGTTTTGAAAACATGCTGATGAAATGCACATGATGACAAGGCAAAGTGCAACACGCAAGCAAATGACATGGCAACGATGACGAATAACTGGCTGACACCTGGCGCATCGGTCTCGGGGCGTCACAACTCTCCCACACTAACAGAGGATCTCGACTTGAGATCCTAGAGATGGCACCAGATAGAAGAGGATAAAGGAAGAGGTAAAACAAAGTTGCTTCTTTGACAAATGAGTGAAACCATGAGCCATGGGAAGTTGAACAACTTGAATGAAAGAATACAACGGAGATGAACATAGATGGAAACACTCCGTTAGGAAAGAGGAACAAGGAACATTACGAGAACCGTGTAGGTTGAAAGACATGAGACAAGAGCCTAACGAACCAAAAGAATTTAAACCACTCCGGTTGAATAGAGCTAGAGAAGGAATATGAACGAAAGAATTTGGACAGCATTCCGACTGAAAATGGAAGGAATTGAACATGAACTTGAGGAGATGGGATGATACTTGATGAAAAAAAACACGCTGCCTCCGGAACAATTGAAAGGATGTCACAAGGGGTAAGAAAGATTTCAGACAACTCTGGTTAAAAGAGAGTCAAAGCTTGATTAGATGAGAGAATTTGAATGGAAAATACAACACTCCAGATAAAAGATAAACAAGGAAAAGAACATGATCTTGACCAAACGAGATTATGGAACGAAGAGGGCAATATCATAATGCCTCCGGAATGAAAGAATAGATGCTAGATCAATGAGAGAAATGAACGGAGAAGAAAATGATAACTTATCCCACAACCGAATTTGAAAATCCTCCTTACGAAGAAGGGTTGAACGAAGTTGTTGAAAATAATCAACAACAAAAGAATCAGCTTGTTGTGGGCTTATGGAAAACATCTCAAAACTATGAGGTGACATGCTTCCACTAACGGAAACAATTGATTTGATTGAGGTAAGCAAGGAGACGAAAGAGTTATTTCACCGAGAGGATAAATGAAGGACTTGGGTCATTTAGAAGCACCACACATAGCAACAATCCCAATGGAAGGCTTTAGGTGGAATCTATACCAAGATAACTCCAGCAAAGAAATTGACGGGTTTAAACATCTCATTCCTGACAACTTGTGAATCATGAAACATGAAGGGAAATTGGCAAAAATGACATACCACCATCTCGAACGATAAGGTAGAAAGAATTGCACTTTGAATGCAAGAAGAAGAATACTTGAGCTCATTGATCAAGAATCTTGATGAAGACTTCGAGGATGAACTAAATCATGATGAACCACCAAGAAGAACTCCGGTAACAAAAGGATGAAAAGTGAAGGATGAAAAGATAAGATTGGAGCCTTGCAATGATTAGATGAAGCTTTGAAATGATATAATTGAAATAACTTGGAGCTCCGGAAAACAAGATGAACAACTTGGAACCGAGAATATGATATGATGAACAAACTCCGGAAAAAAGAGATTAAACACTTCGAGGAAATAAGAATAAGATTTACTGTATGCTTATCCTTCATCAAATTAAATTGATGACCAGCAACGGATTTGGCATACTACTTATTCTTCTTGAAAAGGATTGGAGAGAGATATAGCCAAACTTGAGAATAATGTTGAACGACTCACCGGTAGGATTATGAAAAGAACAAATGAATTAATACGACAACAAAGGAAGAGAAATCTTGAACGAACCACCGTAAGAATTGAGACCGAGTGATGAAAGAGAATAATCCACCAGGGAGAAAAAACACTTGAGGAAATCTAGATACAAGAGAACGAAGAGATCGCGAACTGATTAAAGAATACTTGAACAAAGCATCGGAAGAATTATGGAGATGAACGAAGAGGCATCAACAAAGAATAGTTGGAGGACAAAGTTGAAAATTGAGAACAAGGAAATCTTCTGAAACGATGGCCTTCGGAGGAACAATGGAAGGAATTCATGAAAAGCTTCGGATGGGTATAAAATAATTCCTCACAATCGGAACAATAATGAGGATGGCATGAAGCTAGAACCACGAATCTTGAAGGAAAAAGACCAAGATTTAGGAGAAATTCTCTCCGGTCTTCAAATGTTGAGAATGAAGACGAGAAATACCATGAATAATTTGAGATACTCCAAAAGAAGAATAAAATGTTGAAGCAACGATGGAAGGAATTTGAAAGCAATCTTGGAGAAGGCATATGACTGATGTAAACCATTCTTACGTCACACTTTGAAAAGAATTTGAGTATAACTCCGAAAAATCGAAGAGTCAGGTAAGATCCTGGGAAAAGACCTGTGGGTTAGGGCCCACTCAAAAGGAACACCGGAGAACTAATTACTTAAGAGATATTGCCCTGGTTGAATTAAATGGCTTGAATAAGATGACAATCCTCCAAATAGCTTGAACTAAATAAGAATTGAAACACGAATCTTCTGAGATATCTTGTAGACTCCGGATAAGAATAAAGATATGTGAAGAAATAAGAGAGCCTTGGACAAGAAATTCCAACATGGAAAACATGTGAAACAAGAGGAACAGATATGATCAACACCAAGCTTGAATTACATCTACCGGCAGAATTTGAGAACAAAAGAATGATGAACTTGAAGTTTCTTGAGCATCTTCCTGAGAATCACCAGATAATGAAATTGAATGAAATGAATGAAAAAACATCACATTAATAAAATGGATATTTCATTTGAGAATCTCTGGCTCCGAGAAGAAGAAGGGAGGGAGGGCGGGAAAAACAAAGGCAATTTGGAATAATTGAAACAGACACCATTGAGAAAAGATTGAGAGTTGATCTTGCAAAAGATGAAGAGAACAGATTAACTTGAAGCGAAGAATGCCGGTTGAATAGAATTTAACATAACAATCTCGATGATCAAGAAGGATTATCACTCCCATAGAAATATGAGAACACCGATTAGGAAAGGTATGGAATCAACACTTGACATCGAAGCAACTCGAATACCAGAATCAAAACAAAAACAAAGGATAGATATGTTGCAACATAATCTTCACAATATCATCCGAACAGAGAATGAATTCCATAACTTAATGGTACATCAAGCTGACGAGAAGACACTTGGGAGAACAAAAGGTAAATAAAACAACAAGGAGCAGATAGAACAAATACAAGATAGAAGTTTCGTTCCACATGTTCGTGCTGAAAGCTCATGGAACGTGTTACAAAAGGGTTTTGCAATCCCCGGATCAGCATAGCCAAGGACCCTTTAAGATGCAACTCCCGGTCGGAACAACGCCCATAAAACCTCTTCACTCAATGTTGAACCCCGAACTCCATATCATGCACTCATTGGAAGAATGCCTACGAACTACTAGATGAACCCACCTATTAATTTCCTAAAGTTTCCAGTTATGCAATCAGGTGTTGGGGATACAGGGGAAGCATCGCGCACTCAACTCTAATCCTACATCCAGCTGTATCCATCCTTCAACACATAACCAGTTATTTCCAGAAACCGTTTACCTCGGACCTTCGAAACGCATCTGCTATACAAGCTATGGCAATACTCCCGAACTACCTCCCCAGTACTGGGTGATGTCGGGGTTATCTTGCCACTAACCGCATAGAAGAGTTTTCGATGTCGGCCGTCTTAAGTATTCCAGGACTGTTGCGATATATTTGTGACGACAACACCTCGGAGCTCAACTCCCCGGGACACTGCCACAACCCCTAAATGACAGGAGGCATCGAGAACAATGTTCTCGTCACAAAGACATCGGAACAATCCAAACAATACTCGCGTGATCCTAAAAAAAATTAGTGAATTTTTGAGAGTAGAAGAGATAAGTAATCGTCAGGAGTCCTCACCAAAGTGATAAAGGGATGAGGAGTAAAAAGAAATCCTACTCTCCGATATATATATATATATATATATATATATATATATATATATATATATATATATATATATATATATATATATATATATATATAGGGTGGGTCTATTCTCATAACACCCCTTAAGACCTTATTCTCCTAACAACAGGCTTATTCTCCTAACAACCCTCCTCGTCCACTCCCAGCCTCCTAGCGCCCGACGCCCGCATCCTCCCCAACCCCTCCCCGCCTCCTAGCGCGGGAGCGCCCAGGCGGCCGGCGGCCAGCGTCCTCCCCAACCCCTCCCCCGCCTCCTAGCGCGGGAGCGCACGGCGGCCGGCGGCCAGCGTCCTCCCCCACCCCTCCCCCGCCTCCTAGCGCGGGAGCGCACGGCGG
>LR738711.1:713855390-713874599 GCA_902687465.1 Secale cereale | reverse complement strand
GCCGGCGGCCGGTGTCCTCCCCCACCCCTCCCCCCGCCTCCTACCGCGGGAGCGCACGGCGGCCGGCGACCGGCGTCCTCCCCCACCCCTCCCCCGCCTCGTAGCGGGAGCGGAGCGCCCGCCAAAGCGACCGGAGATGCAGTCCGTCGGGGACGAAATTTCCGCGGCGGCGTTTAGGAAGCGACGCCGCACCTCACCTTCGCCCCAACAACACCTGGAGGATCCGCCCCTGAAGCATCCAACCTCAGCCATGCATGACAGGGGGAAGCGAACTGCAAGGTTGACTACTACATCGCATTCGTCGTGGATGCGAACTGCAATGGTGCACGTCCAGCCTTCTCCCGCAACAATGGCGAAGGTGGAAAAAGCGCATGAGTTCCTGCAGCGGAGGTGGACTGCACGACAACAGCAGCAAGAGCTGCATCTGCAGAAAGAGGGAACTGCATATAAGGTAAGAAAATCAACATACCAAGCCCCCACATCCAGTTTGCAGTGCCGTTTTTATACCCATGCAGTCCCCCATCTTGCGTCGACTGCAGTCACATGTGTCTCCAAAGTAGAAAAACAGAAAAGGATAGTTCGAAAAATAAAAAAACGCTGTATGGATCAAAATTGCAGTCCACATTGACTTAAATATGTAGAGCGCTGTTCCTAGAGCTGAAGTGCATTGTTTAGTCACGTTAACTAACAGTGCCCCTGTTGTAGAATGACAAATTGAGGTGCAATTTCTTACCATTGCAAAAAATATAATGATATATAGTACAAAAGATGCAGTTCATTTCATTGTTGACGTGCATAAAAAAAAGCTTTGGCTTAATAACCTGCAGGAATTTACTATACCTCAAAAACAAAAGATGCCTCGAATCATTTACGACCCCGAGCCCCTGAACTGCATTGGAAGAGAAGAGTGGGAGATGCCTGGATGGATAACACCTGAATTACCTAGGGGTTTCTTTAACACAACAAACAGAACTGCCTACTCCATGGAGGAAGATGTAGAGGATAAAGATGAAAACAGTGAACCAAACATCATTCGAGATGGAGAAGGCAGTGAAACAAAAAACCCGCAGGATGACGAGGAGGACGACGACGATCTGGTCTTCATGGGGGAACACGCGCAGAAAAATGATGAGGAGGAGGATGGTGACGAAGAGCAAATCATAACAGTTATGCAGCCAAGGTACACGCGTGTCTTTGAAACATTTGGTCAGCAGATCAGAACGGATGATATAGCACCTCCAGAAGCCGATGTTGAAACCCAGCAAGTAAGGCATGTCCATGTGCAAACGATTCGTCGACAAAGGGACAGTGGAATTCCACCAAGGCCGCCTACTGCCCAACAAAAGAATCGGAAGCAGAATCAAGGAGGGCCGCAAGCAACCAAAAAAGTAAAGTTCTCCACACTCCTGCCTCCTCGCGATCCTCAATTACACAGGTCTGTTGTCACCCCTCCATGCCCAATAAACATCGGTGAGCTGCAAACACCGTTAGAAGAAAAACAGTACACACACGTAAGCATCCTTGCCTGACTACTGCAGTTTTATTACGCATAGTTTCAGCTTGTGCATTCTCATTAACAAAAAAAAGAAACATTCCATGTTGTATGTGTGCAGGATGAGAACATGCTCCAAGAACTTGTGCCTGTGAAAGGTATGCAGTTCACATCAGAAGATGCGGCGCGAGAATTCTACAACACGTATGCGAGGCATGCAGGCTTCGGCACACGCAAAAACGGCGGATACAGAACAAACAGATACATCGTGTGCTCAAAGGAAGGCAGAAGCAAACAAACTGTCACTGATTATGACAGAAAGCGAGAAAAAACATCAAAGAGGACTGGCTGCAAGGCGGGGATGAGATTGAAAAAAAAATAAAGGATATGTTTGTGATAGCAGAGATTGAGCTCAATCACAACCACAGGATGATTGACAGCCCGGCTATGCTTCTGCACATGCACTCGCATAAGACGGATGACCCGTTGCTCGATAAACTAGTGAAGGACATGCAGAGCGACAACCTCACGCACACGCAGATGATGTCAACCCTGTCAAGGATGTCAGGAGGACTGCACTTTATGGGGCGCACCAGCCGTGACTGGGTGAATAGGTACGTTTACTAAAAAAACGATATATCGTCTATTTCATTCAGTACGCTTTGTGCATTTTCTGTATGTCCATAATGCTAAAAGTATATTGTTAATTCGAACTGCAGGAAGCATTAATTCGCGAGGGAGGAAACAGAGGACGATGTGAAGAAACTCCTGGCTTTCTTTGAAAAGATGCAGCAAATAAACCCAGAGTTCTTCTATGATTACGACAAAGATGTCGATAACCGTGTGCGCAACATATTCTGGGCGAACGCCAGCTGCAGGGGATCGTACGAAGATTTTGGAGATTGTGTCACATTTGACACGACCTACAAGACCAACAAGTTCCACATGCCTCTGGGCGTCTTCGTTGGAGTCAACCACCACCTCCAAAGTACAATATTCGCTGTGGCTCTCATCAGAGACGAAACAATACCGACTTTCGAGTGGGTGTTCCGGACGTTCTTGCGTTGCATGAACAACAAGCGGCCAATCTGCATACTCACAGGTATGCTGAAAAAAAAGAGTGAAATTAAATAACAATGTAGTTCACTGCCAAGTTTTGTAGTCCATTTCTTACATCCAATGAAAAAAAAGAAAAAAAGCAGAAAAAGGATATGCAGTTCTCTCAATAACTCGATGCTTGTTTTTTTTTTCAAAAACATGCAGATCAATGCCCCTCCATGGATGCCGCGATAAAAAGTACGCTCGTAGGCACGCTGCACAAGTTATGCCGTTGGCATATACTGAAAAAAATACAAAGATCACCTGTCCTTGCTGTACAAAGCATATGAGAAATTCAAGGATGAGCTGACCTCCGTTCTCAACCACCCACTGATGCCATCAGAGTTTGAACGCGCTTGGCATGAGCTCATGGAAAAGTATAACCTACAAAATGATGAGATTATGAAGGCGCTGTGGACAGACAGAAAAGAATGGATATCGGCTTACTACAAGGAGGTGTTCTGTGCACATATGACATCGACACAGAGAAGTGAAAGCATGAACCGGATCTTGAAGAGGAACTTTGTCAAGGAAAGACATGACCTGCACATCTTTGCGTCCCAGGTGGACAGGTGCATCCAGACAAGGAAGGGCGTCGAGCACGCGGAGACCATAGCTAACGAGGTATATAAACAGAGCAAATTTTTTAGAGATGGATGAGCAATTAATAAAAACACTACTCGCTTTCTTGATTTTTGCTGCGAAAAAGACAACTACTTAACTGGTTTTCTTTGTTTCACAGACGGAAATAAAGACTACTACTCAGTTTGGATTCGAGGTTCAGCTCTCCAAGATTTACACCAGGGCCGTCTTTGCTGACTTCAAGCAAACGCACTACCGCAGCACTGCCTTCAGATCAGAGCAGTCCACTGACAACCCAACGAAATATTTGGTGCGCCACTACAACCGGTCTGATGATTTTGATTGGGCAAGACACGAGTTCCAGGTGGTTGCTGATGTGACGAACGGTATCTACGAATGCGAATGCAAGCTGTGGACACACACAGGTAAGTGAGACAGGAAAACAAAAAAAATAAGCACACGTAAAACGAAATGAAGTTCACTTATTGCTGGTAGCAAAAAAAAGAGATTAAAAACAAAAAAATATATAGTGAGGTTCACTATAGCAGCAGACCCAGGACCTATTTATAATGCAGTTCACAAAACCAAAAAAAATGAAAAAAATGTTGCCTATTGTCAGGACCCCGATCCTAAGTCACACCGATCTAGCTGTAACACGTCATATCACTTTGCGGCCTCACGCACGGTAACCCCACGGGTGTCACCTTACCTGGCCCGGGACCGTTTGCGCATTTTGGCACACGTATATGACAGTGTCGCTAGCATCCATATGACAGAGAACCCGGGCCGACATGGCTAGTTATAAACCAAAAGTGGCACTAGATTACAGAGACAAGCATCCATGACCCAGCAACGAACGTGTCGGTCATCAACGTATGAACCCAAGTCGTAGCAAGCTACATGGACTTAAAGGAACAACGCGTGACATTTCCCCTAAGGGACAGACACAGGAACGAAGAAGGACACATGCCGGCCAGCCTACGTGTTCCGAGCAGTAGCAAGCTACCAAGGCTCATTGGAATCACTAGGAGGCATTTCCCTGTAAGGTAGGCTACCAAAGGAAAACAACTAGGTGTCGGATCCCACACATACCAAACATTTCAAACATACACGCAATATGCTCAATATGTGCAAATACAACATTGCATCACAACAGAAGTCTATGACTCAAAGTACTTTATTTTAAAGGCTCCAAGAGCCATACATAACATATCCATACAGGTAGGGGTCACATGACCCAACACTCAAGTCATACAGTCATACAAGCACAAGCGGAAGCTACATGTCTGAGTACAGACAACTTAGAAAATAAAACAGGCTTGGTGTAGCCTGACTATCTTCAAGGCCCTTCACAAGCTCCAGATCTCCGTCTGGGTGTCAAGCTACTCGTCGACGTCAACGTCTATGTAGAACCCATCAGCAGGGGCAGGGTTCTCCTCTGCAACAGTTAATAAGCAAACATGAGTACAAAGGTACTCAGCAAGTCTTACCACAGAACCTATCATACATGCAACATTATCAAAGGGGGGTAGTGGAGTTCATTGCAGAAAGCCATCTTTGACCTTGGCTAACCTATACTACAACTCTCAACAGATTGCAAGATGTTATTACGAACACGAGTCCACTACTCACCACATCAATACACTACCGATGATCCTCTTCCGTCATCCTACGGAAGGGCCATCCACGGCACTCACACTTATCTTGAGGCTTTTAGTAGTATCCATCAACTTGTCTATGAACTGTAAGAGCAACCAAGTAGTCCGTACCGCGAACAACGGCTATTCGAATAGTATGATAACCCTGCAGGGGTGTACTTCTTCACACACGCTCTCACCACTTATCGCCGTTTACTCGGCGTGTACTCGGCAACCTTCAAGCGGAAGCCCAGCGGGGGTGTCGGCCACGACCTGACTAACTACTCAAGTCTCTCGTCCAGGTTTATCGCCTATTTGGGTTCCATCCGTGGGGAAATCCGGCCGGGGTGTCGCTCACGGCCCCAAACGATGTGTACAGGGTTCCCGAGTTACCAAACGGGCAACCGGTACACCGTGCCACGTACCTGTCGCATCACAACCCACCCCGAGGGTCAGCGTTGTGCACGACCTCCAGTAAGCTATAAACACCAGAAACTAGTAGCAACTCCTGGACAGAGATCAAGGGTAATTAATAAGCTGAGAGGGTCAATTAAGGATCCCAATGTGTGGTAGTAGCTGTAACTTGAACCACACATACAGATCTCAGGTCCTAAGGACGATTCCAATGAAACAACCCACCATGTACTCCTACATGGCCTTTCATCGATACCTTTACCAAGCGTGTTCCACACTTTCTTCTCTTTATCGGTATGATCATTTCACTCTGATCCATCACCCAGATGAACCAGACCAGACACAACTCTAAGCATAGCAGGCAACATAAACAAATAGCATGGTGGATCACACATCACATGGCTCAATCAACTCCTACACATGCTAGTGGGTTTCAACTATTTACTATGGCAATGACAGGTCATGCAAGGGATAGGGTTCAACTACCGCAGCAAGTAGCAGTTCACACGCTGTTGCCTTAAAGCAGTAAAAGAGAGCAGGAGCGAGAATATTGGGTTTGTATCGGAATGATCAATGATTGCTTGCCTGACAAAGTGGTTGTCGGGTACTGCTCTTCAACTGGATACGCAGCAGTATCCTCGGGAGCAGGACCTAACACAGAGAATACCGGCGATACAATCATTAACAAACAAATGCAACAATATGATGCATGCTCATGACATGGCAAGATGCATGTGTGTTTGCTAATGCAACTAAAACCAGAAGGGTTTGAACCTATTTGAATCAAAGATTCAAATTGGAGTTCAAACTATTATTTAAATAAGTGCATTATCATGTTTTTGATGTATACAGCAAGTTAACTTGTTCAAACATGCATGAAACAAGTGCCATTAGAAAGATTGGATTTTTCTGATCATTTTTCATATATAAATCTTTTCCATCTGAGCTATGGTTGATTTTATATGATTTTTAGAAGTTTTGGGTATTTTCTGGAATTTCCTGAATTATTTTTAATCTAAAAATCCCAGAAAACCCTTTACTGCGTCAGCATGACATCATGCTGACGTCAGTCAGTCAACAGGACTAGTCCAAGTCAAACCTGACCGGTGGGTCCTGCATGTCAGTGTCTCAGGAGCTAATTTCGGTCATAACTAGGGTTGACTGGGTTTGACTAGACAAAGGGGCCCACTGTCAGTGACTGTGGTGATTAATCTAATTACTGTTAGCTCCTAACTAATAGGCCACGTCAGCCCGCCGGAGTTTGGCCGGCGGCGACCATTTCGCACGGCGGTGACTCGTCGGAATCCTTGTTCCGGCAACCATTTGCCGCGCGGATGGGCTCTGTGTGCTCCTGGTGATGCACCGCATCCAACGGTGCCACTGGTTGGTCGAAAGGTAGCCGGAGTCGACGGCGACGAGCTCGTCCGCGGCGGTGCTCGCACGGAGTTGGCCGGGATGGTGTTGTGGTGCACGGTAGGAGGAGTTAAAGCTGGCATTAGCTTGCTGGTGATCTACCGATCCTAACGGCGTGCTCAGCCACGAAGCACGGTGCCTGTGGCCACGGCGGCGAGTTGGCCGGCGGCGGTGATCTTCGGTCAGCAAGGGGGCGGCGGCTTCAAGGCATAATCGAGGCCGTGGAGAGAGGGGTTCGAAGCGTGAGCTCACAGCGGTCGCAGAGGGCGTCGAAGCGAGCTCGGGGAAGGTCGGACGGCGGCGTACGGGCGACGGCGATCTCCGGTGCCGAAGGTTGAAGACGACGGCGGGGAGGGCGTTGCGGGGCTTCTGGCGTCGTGTGCGTCGGTGGGGAGCTTCGGGGCGATGCGGTGGAGCTAGTGGTGCGTCGGGGAGGCGAGGGAGTGGCGTAGGGCGCGGTAGCAGCGATCGAGGGCGACGAGCTCGCTCGGGGGAGCTCGGCGGAGGGGAGAGAGGAGGGGGGAAGACACGGGGGAGAGGGGAAACGGTCGAGGGTTCTGCGTGGCGTCGTCCAGGTCCATCCAGAGGGTCGAAGGGCCAGCCAGGCAGGCAGGAGGTGGCCGGCGCATCGGCGGCGCTCGCCACCGAGCTGCTTCGTGCGCTGGCACGGCGAAGAAGACGGGGATGCCCCTGGTGGGCTGGGCCGTCTGGGCCAGCAGGTAAGTGGGCTCAGGTAAGTCTGCTTCTTCCTATTTTTTTCTATTTACTTTTTTGTTTCGTTTCTTTTGCAGCTTTGTTCAATTAATAAAAATGCCAAAACATTTTTATAACTCATGAAACTTGTCATGCCCCTTGTATATAATATGAACAGTAGGAAATATTATAGTTCATGATTATTTGAGCATTTAAAATATTTTTAAGTATTTAAATGCCCAAATACAAATACCATATGATTTAATCCAAAGCCCTAGACTGTCCTAGAAAATTGTGCACCATTTTTGGCAGAGGTTTAAGACCAAGGCGGAAATGATGAACATTTTTGAAGGGCATTTTGGGTACATTGGAAAATATTTTATCAAACCCTAGTTGTTAGGAGAGGGGTGCTGGGGTTTCTGTTAATCCCATTTCAAGTTTCTTTGAAAAGTAAACATGATGCACACACCAACTAACCCTAATGCAAGTGCTAACTAGGGATGTGACAACTCACCCCCACTTAAAAGAATCGCGTCCCGAGATTCGGGTTCCTCCGGAAAGAGGGTGGGGTACTCAAGTCGAAGACGATCCTCCCTTTCCCAAGTAGCTTCACTCTCGGAATGATGTGACCATTGAACCTTGAGAAACTTGATATTGTGGCATCGAGTGGTGCGCTCGGTTTGATCAAGAATACGAACGGGATATTCTCGATATGTGAGATTGTCCTGGAGATCAAGTGTTTCGTGGTCCACTCCGTGGATAGGATCCGAGAAGCAACGCCTGAGTTGAGAAACGTGGAACACGTCATGAACTCTGGAGAGGTGCGGAGGTAGTTCCAATTGGTAGGCAACTTCTCCTCGTTTGGCAAGAATGCGAAAAGGACCGATGAAACGAGGGGCCAATTTGCCTTTGATACCGAAGCGATGGGTTCCCTTGAGAGGAGTAACCCGAAGGTAAGCCTTATCGCCGACTTCAAAAGTCACAGCCTTATGATGACTATCATATTGGCTCTTTTGGCGAGACTGGGCTGTTTTCAATCTCTCACGAACGATGCGAACTTGTTCTTCTGCTTCCTGAATCATGTCCGGGCCAAAGAATTGTCTTTCCCCGGTCTCCGACCAGTTAAGAGGTGTTCGACACCTTCGTCCATATAGAACTTCAAAGGGAGCTTTACCCAAGCTGGCTTGATAACTATTGTTATAAGCGAATTCGGCAAATGGAAGACACTTTTCCCACTCCATACCGAAAGAAATGACAGAGGCTCGAAGCATGTCTTCCAGAATTTGATTGACTCGTTCCACTTGACCACTTGACTGCGGATGGAAGGCAGTACTGAAGCAGAGATAGGTTCCCATAGCATTCTGGAAACTTTCCCAAAAACGTGAAGTGAAAAGACTTCCACGGTCCGAGTTAATCTCCAACGGCACACAATGAAGTGATACTATTCGAGAGACATATAAGTCTGCTAGCTGGCTTGCGGTAATGCTCTCGCGAACAGGCAGGAAATGAGCTACTTTAGAGAGACGGTCGATAACGACGAAGATAGCATTATTCCCTTTCCTGGACCTGGGAAACCCGGTAATGAAGTCCATACCGACTTTATCCCATTTCCATTCAGGAATAGCTAAAGGTTGAAGGGTGCCAGCAGGCCGTTGATGCTCTGCTTTGACTCGACGACAAACGTCGCAGTTAGCAATGAATTGAGCGATTTCTCTCTTCATCCTAGTCCACCAGAATCTCTGACGTAGATCCTGATACATTTTAGTACTACCGGGATGAATCGTGAGAGGAGATTCATGAGCCTCCTTAAGAATCATTTGTCGTAGTTGTGGTTTCTTGGGTACCACCAGGCGGTTTTCGAAGTACACTACACCTCGATCATCCATAAAGAAACTTCTAGCAACTCCGCTAGCAATGTTCTCCTTGATCCGAGATATGCCTTTATCATACCACTGGGCAACTATGATTTGATCCATAAGGGTAGGTTTCGCCACCAAGGTGGAAAGGAATCCTCGAGGAACAATGTGAAGGTTAAGCTTACGAAATTCCTCGTGGAGAAGTGGTTGACCTTGTTGTAACATTAAATTGTTACAATATGACTTACGACTTAGTGCATCAGCCATGACATTGGCCTTTCCAGGAGTGTAAGTGATTCCTAAGTCGTAGTCTGTGAGCAACTCAACCCAACGTCTTTGCCTGAGATTTAGATCCGGTTGGGTGAAGATATACTTCAAACTTTGGTGATCAGTGAAGATTTCACAGCGATTACCGAGGAGGTAATGTCGCCATGTTTTGAGTGCATGGACTCCAGCTGCAAGCTCTAGATCATGAGTAGGATAGTTATCCTCGTGTGGACGCAACTGTCGAGATGCGTATGCAATCACTTGACGATCTTGCATGAGAATGCAACCTAGTCCTTGTCGCGAGGCGTCGCAATAGATTATAAAATCCTTGGAAAAATCTGGTGGTACCAGTACAGGTGCAGATGTCAGGCGTCTTTTCAGTTCCTGAAAACTGGACTCGCACTGTGGGGTCCACTCAAACTTTTTATCTTTCTTGAGGAGTTCAATTAGAGGTTTAGCAACCTTGGAGAAGTTCTCGACAAAACGTCGGCAATAGCTCGCTAAGCCAAGAAAACTCCTAACTTGCTTGACCGATTCAGGGGGAGTCCAATCAAGGACGGCTTGAACTCGCTCGGGATTGACAGCAATACCCTTGCCAGAGATCACATGACCTAGATAGGTTACTTCTGGCAACCAAAATTCACATTTAGAGAATTTGGCATAAAGGCGGTGCTCTCGAAGTTTCGTCAATACCAGCCTTAAATGCTCGGCATGATCTTCCTTGTTCTTGGAATAGATGAGTATATCATCGAGGTATACCACAACGAATTTATCCAAATACTCCATGAATATAGAATTCATTAACCGAGAAAAGCTAGCTGGGGCATTGGTTAATCCGAAGGACATAACGGTGTACTCATATTGGCCATAACGAGTAACGAAAGCCGTTTTAGGAATGTCCCCGTTCTTGATTTTGATTTGATGGTAGCCCAACCTCAAATCCATCTTAGAGAAGACTGAGAATCCAGCGAGCTGATCATACAGGTCGTTGATCCTGGGGAGCGGATACTTATTCTTTATGGTGACCAGATTGACAGGTCAGTAATCTACAACCATCCGCTCCGTTCCATCCTTCTTCTTGACGAAGAGGACGGGGCAAGCCCAAGGGGAAGAACTAGGACGGATGAAACCTTTTTGCAAGGACTCATCGAGTTGTTTCTTTAGCTCAGTTAATTCTAGTGGTGCCATCTTATAAGGTCTCCTAGAGATTGGGACAGTTCCTGGTATAGGATCTATCACGAACTCGACATCTCTGTCAGGTGGAATTCCTGGCAGTTCTTCTGGAAAAGCATCCGGGAAGTCACGGACTACCGGGATATCTTCGAGTTCTGGTAGAGGGCTGGCATTAAGAGAGTAGAGCTGACGCTCAGCCATTCGGGTCAAGACATTGACTATCTTGCCGGATGGATGTGTAAGTTGAACGGTCCTAGTATAGCAATCAATCTTGGCGTAATGAGTTGTCATCCAATCCATACCCAAGATGATGTTTATGTCCGAGGACTTGAGAGCGATTAGAGATGCAAGGAAAACAAGTCTATCGACAAGGATTTCATTTCCATGGCTTACCCTAGAGGTTTGCCACTTTGAACTAGGAGTTTGAATAACCATGGAAGTAGGCATGTCACAAAAAGTCATGTTGTGCAATCGAGCATAGCTCTCAGATATGAACGAATGGGATGCTCCAGTATTGAAAAGAACAGATGCCGGATGGCAGTTTACGAGAAGCGTACCAAGGACGACGTTAGGATCCTCATAAGCTTCTTCGGCAGAGACATAGTTGACATGACCACGTGTAGTGGGGATTGGCTTGACATAATTCACCTTGCCGGTTGGTTTACCACGGCCAACGGGTTTTCCTGGTTGGTTCTGAGGACACTCTCGCATGTAGTGCCCCGGTTCTCCACACTTGAAGCATGTCACAGTGGTGGTGCGTGGAGCAAAGTTGGAAGGTGGTCCTCCATAGGTCTTAGCAGGTGCAAACTGTTGAGTTGGGCGAGGCGCCTCATAGGATGGCCTCGGTGTGTACTTGGGTGGCAGAGCAGTGTTAGGAACCCACACACGGCGCTTGTGAGAGCCAGAGCCGGATGAGGAACCAAAGTCTCGAGTATGCTTGCGGGTGGCCTCGAAGTCGGTCTGGCCTGTTTCAGCACTGATAGCCTTGTTTACCAACTTCTGGAAGGAAGTGCACTCGTGCAGACGTAGATCTCGGCGGAGTTCAGGGCTGAGTCCCTTGCGGAACCTCGCCTGCTTCTTGGCATCGGTGGATACTTCTTCAGGTGCATAGCGTGCCAGGTTACCAAACTCGCGGCTATAGCCATCCACAGTTAAACGGCCCTGGGTGAAATTGCAGAATTCCTCCCGCTTGCGATCCATGAGACCTTCCGGAATGTGGTGTTCACGGAATGCCTCACTGAACTCAACCCAGGTAGTGACTTGGCCAGCAGGACGCATAGCTTCAAAGTTTTCCCACCAAAGACTGGCAGGGCCCTTAAGATGGTAGGCGGCGTAGATAACCTTGTCAGCTTCGGCCACACGGGCAGAGTGTAGCTTGTGGGTGATACTACGTAGCCAGTCATCAGCATCCAGAGGTTCAATGGAGTGATGGAACTTCGGTGGACACATCTTGATAAAATCGTGGATTGACACCACGTCATTCCTCTGACGGAACCCAGTGTTCTGCTCTATGTGTTCCAGCAGACGGTTGGTCTCTCTCTTGTTCCGTTCTGCTTCAAGCATAACTTCCGCCAAAGAAGGTGGCTGGGGCAGATTCCCATATCTAGCCCCACTAGCCTCACCCTGCTCCTGAGCAGCAGGAGTGTTGCAAGTGTTGACCATCCTAGGAAAACAAAACAACGGTTTAGACAAGGATGGCAAAAATTTGACATAGAAGTGCAGAATGTAATGGATGACACGGAATGCAAAGATGTTCATCCGTACGACATGGTAATATAGGAACTGCTATATATACACCAGTGGTCATACGCACCATACAAAGTTTAGTACAAGCCAAGGCTAAAGTACAACTGCGGTGAAAGACGATACATCCCATCAGAGGCATTCCAAGCTCCTATACATTATTTAACTACACCTCCGGAACTCAGTACACACTAAGTCGTATTCCACAAGACGCGCAGGACTGTGGAAATACAACTACTACTATACTACTACAACCACGACCTAGCTTAGACATTCGCGTAGTAATCCTCGTAAAGATTACCACCGTAGCCTGGAAGTGGAACAGATGGATCTTGGAACTCGCGAGCACTTGAAGGCTGTGGACCATAGGGACACGGATGTGGCCTCGGTCCCGATGCTGGTGGTAACCGACGCCCACGTGGAGGTGTAATACCCCCAACATCATGCCAATCCATGCGATCAGGCAGACGAGTCCGCACGGGGTAGAAATCCCGCATGTCCAGATATCCGGCGTGCACAGCAGGTGCAAGCCATGTCAAAGTAGTCCAATGAGCGGCTCGAGTGTTATACAGCTCCATTCGGAGGGCACGGACCTCACGGTCCCTATCCTCCAGCATCTGAACAGTAGTCTGAAGCAGTGGCTCTTCATGAGCAGCATCAGTATACAGACCAGTGTAGTAGCCTTCCTCTCCGGGAAGTGAGGCTGGCATGTAACAGAACTCAGTGTTCAGCAACAGGGCATGCCTAGCACGGAGAATGGTCATCATCGAATAAGCGACATCCCGCACTGCCATCTCGATGGTAATCCCGAGTCCATAAGACCAATGGATGGGATCATTAGCTCCGGGATATGAGGGGTATATCCGGACTGTGCAGAAATACTGACTCTGATTGAAATCCCGGTAATGTTCCTCCACAGTGTATTCAGGATACCAGCGATAACCGGTCTCAGTCAGCACACGGACTAGCATGGCCGTGTGACCGGGCACATTAATGCACCGAGTCAAACGAACCACTTGGTGAGGGATGTGGCCAGACATCTGAAACACGGAATAATGCAAAGGCATTAGTGTTTCTGGAAGAAATCGGGCAGCATAACAACTGTAAATGCTCAAACAAAGATTTGAGACATCATACAAATGATAGCATAGCCACTCAACAATCCATATCAAGGTCCCGGGTCCAACAATCATCATACTAAAAGGATAGAAACTGAATTGAGGCTTGAAACCAACAATCCTAAGAGTCTACGGATTAGTAACACGTGAACCTAGAAAGGATAGGAGGCCTAGTCCTAAATCCCCGTAGAAAGAATAGACTGACTCAGATCAGAAGGGCATAAGGTAAAGGAGTAAAAAGAGCCTTACGTTCCCTTCCACAAACAATTCCCCTACATATAACTAAGAACTTTTCTAGACTCAACATCGACCAGTTTGGCTTGAGAAACCTACAGGCAGTCCAGCTCTGATGCCAACGCTGTCAGGACCCCGATCCTAAGTCACACCGATCTAGCTGTAACACGTCATATCACTTTGCGGCCTCACGCACGGTAACCCCACGGGTGTCACCTTACCTGGCCCGGGACCGTTTGCGCATTTTGGCACACGTATATGACAGTGTCGCTAGCATCCATATGACAGAGAACCCGGGCCGACATGGCTAGTTATAAACCAAAAGTGGCACTAGATTACAGAGACAGGCATCCATGACCCAGCAACGAACGTGTCGGTCATCAACGTATGAACCCAAGTCGTAGCAAGCTACATGGACTTAAAGGAACAACGCGTGCCATTTCCCCTAAGGGACAGACACAGGAACGAAGAAGGACACATGCCGGCCAGCCTACGTGTTCCGAGCAGTAGCAAGCTACCAAGGCTCATTGGAATCACTAGGAGGCATTTCCCTGTAAGGTAGGCTACCAAAGGAAAACAACTAGGTGTCGGATCCCACACATACCAAGCATTTCAAACATACACGCAATATGCTCAATATGTGCAAATACAACATTGCATCACAACAGAAGTCTATGACTCAAAGTACTTTATTTTAAAGGCTCCAAGAGCCATACATAACATATCCATACAGGTAGGGGTCACATGACCCAACACTCAAGTCATACAGTCATACAAGCACAAGCGGAAGCTACATGTCTGAGTACAGACAACTTAGAAAATAAAACAGGGTTGGTGTAGCCTGACTATCTACAAGGCCCTTCACAAGCTCCAGATCTCCGTCTGGGTGTCAAGCTACTCGTCGACGTCAACGTCTATGTAGAACCCATCAGCAGGGGCAGGGTTCTCCTCTGCAACAGTTAATAAGCAAACATGAGTACAAAGGTACTCAGCAAGTCTTACCATAGAACCTATCATACATGCAACATTATCAAAGGGGGTAGTGGAGTTCATTGCAGAAAGCCAGCTTTGACCTTGGCTAACCTATACTACAACTCTCAACAGATTGCAAGATGTTATTACGAACACGAGTCCACTACTCACCACATCAATACACTACCGAGGATCCTCTTCCGTCATCCTACGGAAGGGCCATCCACGGCACTCACACTTATCTTGAGGCTTTTAGTAGTATCCATCAACTTGTCTATGAACTGTAAGAGCAACCAAGTAGTACGTACCGCGAACAACGGCTATTCGAATAGTTTGATAACCCTGCAGGGGTGTACTTCTTCACACACGCTCTCACCACTTATCGCCGTTTACTCGGCGTGTACTCGGCAACCTTCAAGCGGAAGCCCAGCGGGGGTGTCGGCCACGACCTGACTAACTACTCAAGTCTCTCGTCCAGGTTTATCGTCTATTTGGGTTCCATCCGTGGGGAGATCCGGCCGGGGTGGCGCTCACGGCCCCAAATGATGTGTACAGGGTTCCCGAGTTACCAAACGGGCAACCGGTACACCGTGCCACATACCTGTCGCATCACAACCCACCCCGAGGGTCAGCGTTGTGCACGACCTCCAGTAAGCTATAAACACCAGAAACTAGTTGCAACTCCTGGACAGAGATCAAGGGTAATTAATAAGCCGAGAGGGTCAATTAAGGATCCCAATGTGTGGTAGTAGCTGTAACTTGAACCACACATACAGATCTCGGGTCCTAAGGACGATTCCAATGAAACAACCCACCATGTACTCCTACATGGCCTTTCATCGATACCTTTACCAAGCGTGTTCCACACTTTCTTCTCTTTATCGGTATGATCATTTCTCTCTGATCCATCACCCAGATGAACCAGACCAGACACAACTCTAAGCATAGCAGGCAACATAAACAAATAGCATGGTGGATCACACATCACATGGCTCAATCAACTCCTACACATGCTAGTGGGTTTCAACTATTTACTGTGGCAATGACAGGTCATGCAAGGGATAGGGTTCAACTACCGCAGCAAGTAGCAGTTCACACGCTGTTGCCTTAATGCAGTAAAAGAGAGCAGGAGCGAGAAGATTGGGTTTGTATCGGAATGATCAATGATTGCTTGCCTGACAAAGTGGTTGTCGGGTACTGCCCTTCAACTGGATACGCAGCAGTATCCTCGGGAGCAGGACCTAACACAAAGAATACCGGCGATACAATCATTAACAAACAAATGCAACAATATGATGCATGATCATGACATGGCAAGATGCATGTGTGTTTGCTAATGCAACTAAAACCAGAAGGGTTTGAACCTATTTGAATCAAAGATTCAAATTGGAGTTCAAACTATTATTTAAATAAGTGCATTATCATGTTTTTGATCTATACAGCAAGTTAACTTGTTCAAACATGCATGAAACCAGTGCCATTAGAAAGATTGGATTTTTCTGATCATTTTTCATATATAAATCTTTTCCATCTGAGCTATGGTTGATTTTATATGATTTTTAGAAGTTTTGGGTATTTTCTGGAATTTCCTGAATTATTTTTAATCTAAAAATCCCAGAAAACCCTTTACTGCGTCAACACGACATCATGCTGACGTTAGTCAGTCAACAGGACTAGTCCAACTCAAACCTGACCGGTGGGTCCTGCATGTTAGTGTCTCAGGAGCTAATTCCGGTCATAACTAGGGTTGACTAGGTTTGACTAGACAAAGTGGCCCAGTGTCAGTGACTGTGGTGATTAATCTAATTACTGTTAGCTCCTAACTAACAGGCCACGTCAGCCCGCCGGAGTTTGGCCGGCGGCGACCATTTCGCACGGCGGTGACTCGTCGGAATCCTTGTTCCGGCAACCATTTGCCACGCGGATGGGCTCTGTGTGCTCCTGGTGATGCACCGCATCCAACGGTGCCACTGGTTGGTCGAAAGGTCGCCGGAGTCGACGGCGACGAGTTCGTCCGCGGCGATGCTCGCACGGAGTTGGCCGGGATGGTGTTGTGGTGCACGGTAGGAGGAGTTAAAGCTGGCATTAGCTTGCTGGTGATCTACTGATCCTAACGACGTGCTCAGCCACGAAGCACGGTGCCTGTGGCGACGGCGGCGAGTAGGCCGGCGGCGGTGATCTTCGGTCAGCAAGGGGGCGGCGGCTACAAGGCATAATTGAGGCCGTGGAGAGAGGGGTTCGAAGCGTGAGCTCACAGTGGTCGCAGAGGGCGTCGAAGCGAGCTCGGGGAAGGTCGGACGGCGGCGTACGGGCGGCGGCGATCTCCGATGCCGAAGGTTGAAGACGACGGCGGGGAGGGCGTTGCGGGGCTTCTGGCGTCGTGTGCGTCGGTGGGGAGCTTCGGGGCGATGCGGCGGAGCTAGTGGCGCGTCGGGGAGGCGAGGGAGTGGCGTAGGGCGCGGTAGCAGCGATCGACGGCGACGAGCTCGCTCGGGGGAGCTCGGCGGAGGGGAGAGAGGAGGGGGGAAGACACGGGGGAGAGGGGAAACGGTCGAGGGTTCTGCGTGGCGTCGTCCAGGTCCATCCAGAGGGTCGAAGGGCCAGCCAGGCAGGCATGAGGTGGCCGGCGCGTCGGCGGCGCTCGCCACCGAGCTGCTTCGTGCGCTGGCACGGCGAAGAAGACGGGGATGCCCCTGGTGGGCTGGGCCGTCTGGGCCAGCAGGTAAGTGGGCTCAGGTAAGTCTGCTTCTTCCTATTTTTTCTATTTACTTTTCTATTTCATTTCTTTTGCAGCTTTGTTCAATTAATAAAAATGCCAAAACATTTTTATAACTCATGAAACTTGTCATGCCCCCTATATATAATATGAACAGTAGGAAACATTATAGTTCATGATTATTTGAGCATTTAAAATATTTTTAAGTATTTAAATGCCCAAATACAAATACCATATGATTTAATCCAAAGCCCTAGAGTGTCCTAGAAAATTGTGCACCATTTTTGGCAGAGGTTTAAGACCAAGGCAGAAATGATGAACATTTTTGAAGGGCATTTTGGGTACATTGGAAAATATTTTATCAAACCCTAGTTGTTAGGAGAGGGGTGCTGGGGTTTCTGTTAATCCCATTTCAAGTTTCTTTGAAAAAGTAAACATGATGCACACACCAACTAACCCTAATGCAAGTGCTAACTAGGGATGTGACACCTATTTATGTGAAGTTTGCTGGCACGAGTAACCAAAAAAATTTATTTTGCTGCAGGCCTCTTCTGCGTGCACATCATTTGCATGTTGGATCAGCTGCGGGTGGACAAGATACCTGAACAGTACATATTGAAGAGATACACACGGAACGCACGCCAAAATCCAACTTTTGACCGCAGAGACTATGAGCAAACTGCTCCGGATGGGAGTTCGATGTTCTGCCGTAGGAGACTACTTGCAGAAACTGCAATGGACCTGGCGAACAGGGGTGTCAAATCGGATAGAGGGTACAACAGAGCTTTAGCTGGGATGAGAAAACTCATACAAGAAGTGAACGTAATAAATGAAGAAGAAGAGGCAGAGAAGATAATGGATGCGCGGGGTGAAGAACAAGGAAAGGAGCACGAACATGCTGCTGATGGTGCAGTTCATAATATGGATGACACAATTCTTCCCCCGCCTATTTCAAACACAAAAGGGAGAAAGAAAGAGAGCAAATCAGCCAATAAAAAAGCTGCAGCAAATGAAAAAAGCCCTAAAAAAATAGCAGGCCTGAGCCAGAACTGGACAGCGAAGGAAGACCACTGGGGGTAAGGATGTGTAAATCATGCAATAAGATTGCGGGACACAACGCAAGAACATGTGAGGAGAGGCTGAAACAAATCCAGACTGAAAATGCCACCACAAATCACCGAGCTGACCAACAAGATGATACGCCAAAGAGAAGACTATGTAGCGTCTGCAACAAGAGAGAGAAGCATAACGCGAGAACTTGTCCAAATAGAACAGAGGAAAAAGATGAAGAAGATGACGAAGAAGATGCTGACAGAGAAGAGAGTGAGGAAGCGAGCAAAGCTGATGAAACCGAGGAGGAAGATGAGGAAGAAGAAGAAGAAGACGAGGAGGAAGAAGAAGTAGATGAAGATATCGAAGAACCATCATCAAAAACGAGGGGGAGAGACAGAACGCAGAATCCAGCGCGTAGGCAAGCATCGCGGTCGCACACTCCCGTTACGAGGGGTAATGCGAACAACAAGAGCAAGACAGAAGCAGCAACAACCGTTGAAACAAATGCAGTGCACAATCTGCGAAGAAGCACCAGGAAAAGGACGTAGATCAAACACATATGCAATTTTGCATTTTAAAAAACATATTAACTTCATCATTTATATATATCGTATCGTATATAATATATATAGCTTGTGTTCAGTGGACTGCAAAAAAAAAATCAACATGTAATACTCAAGTTCAAAAATGAATAGACACAACATATGCCATACATGCTTTCTGACCAAATGTGCTGCGGGGGGGGGGG
>LR738711.1:713787105-713855377 GCA_902687465.1 Secale cereale | reverse complement strand
AATGCAGTTCTCTTCTGTATGAAAAGAAAATAAGATGAGAATGCCACTCTCAGAATGCGGTTCTCTTCTGTATGAAAAACCTGACATCGGAATGTCATTTTGAGAATGCAGTTCTCTTGGTCGTATAGAATCTGACATGAACGTGAATCAATACAGAAAAGCAGTTAGAAAAGAAAAAAATGTAGAGTCAGACTAGGATTCACATACACTGCAGTGCGTGCGTGGTGCGTTTAAAGCTTGCAGTGCAGTAATCTTCGAGTACACAGTGCAGTGTGCTTAGTGCAGAAAAATGTAAAACAAAAACGATTCCGCTTCTGAAGCGTTGTAGTTCGCTTACGGCGGACGATTCCGCTTCTGAAGCGATGCAGTTCGCTTATGGCGGACGATTCGGTTCGCCTTCCCTAAAATAAATGCGCCCACTATCGCCCGAAGCGCCGCGCCCCGCCCCTCCTCTATCCCGACGGTTGCACGCCGCACGAACGCCACGATCATCACGAACCCACGATCGCCAACACGGTTGGGAGAAGAGATCGTGCCCTCGGCAGAAGTTGCTGCCACTCACATTTAAATCCCGCGCTTCATCAAACCAGACCGTCCGCACAAAACACACGACGCTGCGCCTTCCTCCTCCTCTACCTCCTCTTTGCAGCAATGGGGTTCAGCAGGACCTACGACGCCGTGCATGCACACGGGAACACGAAGCTGAAGGTGATCTACACCATCGACGTCGCCGCCATGGCGACGTACGTCGAAGAGTTCAAGACAGTTCTCCAGCGGCGCCGCCAGAAGATCGTCGGCATCGACGTGGAGTACACACCCGACCACAGCAGAGCGGCCCTGGTTCAACTATCCATCGGCAAGTACCACCCAGTGCTTCTTTTCCAGGTATGTGGTACATTGGGCAAGAGATGCATCCCCTTCGACAGGTTCCTCGGCGACCCAAGGTAAGAAATTCTCTCTGCCGAGTATGCGTTGCAGTTCTATATGCCCATGTATGCAGTTCCGAAAGGTATAACTTGCGGTTCACTTTCCTTAGGTTCGAGTTCGCTGGCTTCGCCATCAAGCAGGACAAGGAGAAGCTCGTAGCCTGCAACCTCCACATCCCCAACTTCGTCGACATCCAGACGAACTGGAGGGTGCCTGATGGAACGAAGCCACTGGACTCGCTTGGCGATGTAGCTGCTGCCATCATCGACGACGAGTACGCAGACATGAAGATGAAGATGACAGACCACGACCACAGCCTGTGGACTTCCATTCTCAGCACCAAGCACGTCGAGTATGCTGCCAAGGACGCCTATGCTGCGTTCGACATATGGAACCGAATCAGCACCATGAAGAAAGGCCTCGCGCACGCTGAAACAGAGAAGACCAGGAAGCGCCCGAGGTCGTCATGGAGGGGGTGGGGCAAGGGGGCATCAACTTCCACCTCCAACTCCAACGGGTGGAACTAGTGAAGTAGGACAGATGCTGAAACCCAAGGATTCCTGTCGGAAGTGCTCGATTTAGTTTCCCTCTGCGTATGTAGATTAGTTTGCTTTCGTTCTAGTTTGCTTTGGGACAATGTTTGCTTATGTTGCGTTAGTTTGCTTGATGATGTACTATGTTAATTATGACCGCAGAACCGTTGTTTCTATCTATCAAATATATGCAGTTCTCAGTAGTCTGTTTTCAGTATGTATATTGCTTCAAAACTGCTGCTGTAGCTAGGATACACATAAAAAACAAAACAATCAGAGCAGTTCACATAGAGAATTCTTTCACAAAACTGCTCCTGTTAAGAAGGTTGATGCAGTCCTCTTTTATTAAAAAAACTCTAGTTGCGTATGTGGGTTAAAAAAAGGAAAAGCTCGGTGGGGGTTTCCAGAATGCATGTTCTTCAACTACTGCTGCTGATAGGATGCACATGAAAGACTATATGTAAAAAAGCAGTTCACTTATACTCACAATTCTCATAAGAAAATACACTAGAACCCACGCAAAAAATGTCAAATTATTACAACAAAAATGTCTCATGCTGCTGCTGCTCAAGCGAGACTGATCTAAAGCAAATTTAACTTGATTTCCAAACACTTTGCATGCCTATAAAACATAGCCATGACAACATCCCCTGCCTGAAGACCAGCTTCCTCCACAAATTCCTTCCAGCCATCTTTGAGAACCAAACAATCATCAGAGCCAACAGAATACATAACATCAACATCATGATATCCATTCTTGCTGACCAACACCAAATTAACACAGCTTTCTGTTACCCTGACTAGACCAGAAGGGAATTTCTGCAAAGAAAAACAACAAGAACAGAAAAAAAATAAGAACAACTAAGAAAAAGATTACAATCTTTCATAAACTAAATTGCTGCTACAATCTTCATAAAAAAATATTGATGTCAACACATAATAATATTGACTAGACAAAATTGCTGCTGCTCCTACAATGTTCATAAAAAAACTACTATGGGAAAAGCAGTTCACTTATACTTGGTAGCAAAAAAATTTCTTCAGAAAACTAATACTCCTACAAAAATTCAGGTAGCGTTAACTACAAACAACACATGAAAAAGAATATCCGAGAAATACATACCCATGAAACACTGACATCATCGTCAGTCAACTGATGGACGAATGGAGCCCGAAATCCAATACCTGAAGAATATAGAATAGAACAGAGAGCGATGTGCCGCTGCCTCTGGTTCAGAACCAAACCTTCAGAAAAAACGCATGTCTCCAGCATCGGCTCCAACCTTGCCAGGCAGCCGCACGCGCAATCCATTGCCAGGCGAAAAACAGATCTGGTTGGGAGAAAAAACAGATCGAGCAGGAGTGGCGCCGCCACGGATAAGGTGAGATGGGAGCCGCCAGGGATAAGGTGGGAGGGGAGCCAATTGACCCACCAGTATATATATATATATGTAAAACAAACAACATAAAAAAAAGACAAATAAAGCAGTGCGGTTACATAACAAAGTGCATTCCGCATTGCATATTACTGCAGTCCACCGCGCTTGACCAAAGCAAAAAAACTTATCAAACTAGTCCCCTGACACCCCCGTGGCTGTAATGCAGTTCATACAGGCTCGCATTGCATATTAATGCAGTTCGCCGCACTACAAAAATTCAACGCGCATTGCATATTACTGCAGTCCACCCCTCTTGACCACGATTCACATACGAAAAACACAGCCTGCAATGCAGTTCTAACAACTATATAATGCAAAAAATCTCAAAAAACATCTTTGAGAAACGACCAGAGCCAGTCGCGCCGCAAAAAAACATGGACAAAAAACTTAAAATTCTTCCAAATTAACAACTTTATCCGCTCCAATTCATACGGATAGATCAAAAGCAGCCCGTAATTGCCGAAAACAACAGAATATTACATACAAAACGCAACAATTTCAATCCGCACGGGGAAGAACAGAGAACAGAGAACAGAGAAAAGCGGAAGAACGGACGCAGATCGACCAAATCCAAGGATTTCCGTCGTTTTCTCGCAGAATTCAGTGCTTAACCACATATTAAATCAGCGCACGCACGAGTAAACCAGTAGAAATCAGTCAAACTAGCCAGAAACGCTGCTAAATGAATGTTTCCTGCTGCACCTCTATGTGGTTCGCAGCAGAAAGAAGGAAGCAGTGCGCATAGCTTTCCAATGCAATTTTCCAATGCAGTTCGGAAGTGTTATGAGAATATTATTCTCATAATGTTATGAGAATAGACCGGCTATATATATATATATATATATATATATATAGGACTCAAAACATTTTCATGTGTGTGCCTAGACTCAACCGTCAATGATTCGATCAATCAGTGGGGGCTCCTAGGTCGGAGAAGGCTCTAAATACCAACTTGTAATGCCCAGTATGAGATTATGCCTCCTACGTGTCGAGGCACGACTTAAAGGCATAAGCTCATACTAGAATGATCTCAAGTATGGTATCTTTGCACGACTCATGTAAAAAGAGGGATGAAATTGCAAAAGAGTAGTTAGCTTACACTCGCCACGTCACACAACACATTACATAAGCAATCATCATCCAAATAACATCACAGTCCGACTATGGACGAAGATCCAAATGAAAGATACCATAAACACAAGGTCCGATCGCCCCTAGTAGGAACCACTACAGATCATCGAAAAACGGCACATTCGTACGGCCACTCTCTTCATCGAACTCCCACTGAAGTTCTGATCCACCTCCTACACTGTTCTCGGATATACCTGCATCTGGTGTTGTAGTATCTGTGAGCCACGAGGACTCAGCAATCCCATAACCATGGGTATCAAGACTAGCAAAGCTTTATGGGTAGGAAGAGGTAAAGTGGTGAGGTTGCAGCAACGGCTAAGCATAATATGGTGGCTAGCTTACGAGTACAAGAATAAGATGAGCATCTACACAAACAGTCGCAAACTTGTAATGATCGCTAAAGATCCTGAACTACCTACGAGTCAAGCATAACCCCACCGTGTTCTCTTCTCAAAGTGAAAAGAGACAGTCACGGTTACTCACACAGTTGTGTGTTTTACTTCGGATCGTCTGACAAGTTTTCTACAACCGGACATTAACAAATTCCAATCTACCACATAACCGCGGGCACGGCTTTCGAAAGATCATAACCCTGCAGGGGTGTCCCAACTTAGCCCATCACAAGCTCTCACGATCAGCTGAAGTAATAATAATTATTACCCCTTATCTTAGGGACAATCCGATCAGGCTCGGTATCCTGATGCACAAGACATTTCGACAAAGGTAAAACAAGTCCAGCAAGACCTCCCGGTATGTCGACACCCTGATAGTAACCGCGCGTATCTCGTCTCAGGCCACGTCCGGATGAGCACTACGTACAGCAACCGAAGACCCCAGATAACTGGGTGGAACCGCAAGTGGCTCCAGTTTGGGACCAACACCATCAGCACTGCCCCCCTGTTATGTAGAATTAAGAACCCGGGGACATGACCCCCTATGCAATTAATTAATTAGATAAGTTGTTATTATGAGGCAAATTAAAACCAATGTTGGGCCTTGCTGGAGGAGTGTTATTCAAAGACGAACTGTCAAGGGGTCCCCATATACCCAACCGTGTAAGGAACGCAAAATCAAGGAACATAACACCGGTTTATCGGCTCCTAAGGTGGCATGAGTGGAACAAAACACCGAGCAAAAGGCCAAGCCTTCCACCCATTGCCAAGTATATAGGTGTGTTAATAATAATAATAGATATTGTGATATACCAACAACAAGATCCGACATGGATCAATCTTCATCTTCACCTGCAACTAACAACGCTATAAGAGGGGCTGAGCAAGCGGGTAACATAGCCAAACAACGGTTTTGCTGGGAAGGTGTCAAAGGTTAGAGGTTACATGGCAACAAGGAGAGGGGCTGATAATAAATGATGGGTAGCGCGACATATAACGATAGCATCGAGACAGCTAGCTTGGCAATGATAGTGAAGGTATCCAAGGGGATGGTCATCTTGCCTGGGATTCCGCAAAGAAGAAGAACAAGTCCAAGAAGTAGACGGAGCAACATAGTGGAGCGAATCCTCACAACTCCGGAACGGAACCGAAGCTAAGAAGAGAACCAACCGGAAAGAAGCAAACAACATGGTAAACACACAAGCGTAAACATGGCATACGATGCACATCCAAGTATGATGCCTGTCCGGTTTAAATATGCATGGCATAGCAAGGTGCACAAACAATACTACAAGTTAAGTGGAGCTCAATATGCAACGAGTTGCATATTGACGAAGCACCACATGTTATTTATTTAGTTGACTCTCGTTTATTTACAAGGCAAGGTTAAATGTTTGTTAAAAGGTAAGAGGTGGAGCAAAAACAAACTACCTATTTAGTCATTTTAAATGAGGCCGGAAATAACAACAACAATTCCAGAAACTCTTCATGTGCATATTTATGAATTTGGTACTATTCTGCCTATTATCACATTTTAAAGTTGTTAAACAGCAAAACAAAGTGCTTCATGCTAATCTACACATTTTTCCACCCCATTTACATATAAAGTTTATTAAATTTGGAGCTATGGTTATTTAGTTATGAATTAAACCATTTTAGTATGGCATTGAAGCAAACTTATGCAAACAACATTTTAAACATTTTTAACAGGGGTGAAAGAGGCATATTATTAATCTACAAAAAATTCTAAGCATTTTTCATATATAAAGTTTTTACATGTGATGCACAAATGTGAAGTTATTATATGCATGAAGTTTAGGGTCCAAACTGTAAAACTGCAGCAACTGGATTAATAGCTAAATTCGCATATCAGGGAAAAAAACTATAGGGCCGAATCTGGAGGGGCTGGGGGTTCTCACCATGGGCCATGGCCCAGATCGGTGGAGAGGGGAGCTATGGTTGGGCGTTGCTGGAAGCTCTCCCATGGGCCTAGGCCCGATCAAAGAGGTGAGGGGCTGGCGCTGCTGGGCTCGCGGCTGGCGACGCCGATCCGTGCGAGCGAAGCAGGGGAGGCCGACGGGGCACTGGGCCTGGGCGCGGTCAACGGCCACGGACGAGCGCTCGTCCGCTCGAAAGGACGGAGCAGAACGACGGCGGGACTTGCAGGGACGGCTCCTGGCGGTGGACTCCGGCGAAGAGGCGAGATGAAACGGGCAGATACGGAGCCGGGCTTCACGGATCCGTCGGTGGCGCGGCATGCGGAGGCCGGATCCGGCGACGCTCTCGACCAGCCGCGACGGGGCTTGGACGGCAGAGGCCATGGCATCGGGGGAACTTGGCGACGGGACGCAGGGTGGAGGAGCGGGGCGCAGGGTGGCCGACGCAGGCGAGAGAGCGGCGGTGTGCAGCTCCTGTTGGTGGACACGAGGGAATCCAGAGGAGAGCTCTGGTTGGGAGAGAGATCGGAAGGGATCCCGATGAACTTGTGGCTGGTTTGGGCATGGTTTTTTTATCAAGGAGGGATCTAGAGGTGGGAGATGAGTGCGGCGGCAGACGGACAAATCCCCTAGGGATTAGGGTTTGACTAGAAATGGACAAGTGGTGTCTATATATATAAGGAAAGGAGGGAGTTTTGGATCATCTGATTGAAATCCGACGGTCGAAAATAAAATAGATAGGAAGTTCAAATAAGAAAACGAAGATGTTTTTGGGATGTTTGGGGATGATCCGGACCCAACGGTCACGACTGCTCGGGTCGGGTTCGGGACAGTTTCGGACGCGCATGATGGGGTCTGTGCGCTGTGCAGAGATGTTAGGCGGTCGCGGACAACTGTGTGGTTGGACCGAGAAGAGAGAGAAGAAGCAACCCGGCATAGGTCTCCGGAACACAGAAAACGTCCGACGTTTAAACCGGCTATAGTGCCGCTATAAGTTTAACGGTTGGGCTATCAAACGGACTCCGAATGCGATGAAATTTGGCACGCAGTCTACCTACACTATAATAAGACCGCACGCCAAGTTTCAACCTATTCGGAGAACATTTTCCGGCCACTTATAAAATAAATATTCGGATGTGCCGCGGGCGCGTGCGAGTGTGTCTGGACTCAGAACGGACAACGGAGAGAACTGGGGAGCCCGAACGAATGCAAGTTTTGAAAACATGCTGATGAAATGCACATGATGACAAGGCGAAGTGCAACACGCAAGCAAATGACATGGCAACGATGACGAGTAACTGGCTGACACCTGGTGCATCGGTCTCGGGGCGTCACAAGCCCCAAAGAAGATGAAGCCTTTGACAAGCTCAGCTGAAAATACAATTGATGTCGTTCCAATTTCCTCCATGCCATCAAAGGAACTTATTCCATTTGATGAAGAATATGTGATTCCTAGTGAATCAGATGAAGATATTCCCTCTTCTGCTTCCTTAGAGCAGACGGACAAAGAAATTGAAGTGGGTGCAATCCCTTCAACCCCAATCATCTCCTCGCCTATGCCTCAGTTTATTGCTGAAGAGGACGGTGTTGAGGAATTGGAAGGACAAGACTCGGACGTGGACATTAGGAGTGCCACTCCTTTGATGAACGATGAATTTTGGGATAGTCAGCATCCCAACTCTCCTCTATTCACGCCGGTGCAACAAATTCCTCATTCACCAGCACAAACTGTTCCATTGGGCTCTCATCCCACTGAATCTGTTCATGAAGACATTCCAGCCACTAGTGCTGAAGAAACTGCTGCTGCTGCTCAATCTGTGAAGACTGCCACTGAAGAGGAACCAGAAATTCCTCAGACTGAGGAACCTAAGATTGCGAATCCAGAGGTTGTGATGCAATTGACTGACACTCCTCAACCCAAGCCAAAGGATCCTTTCTCAAGAAAGCAAACTTTCAAGAAGGCTGATTTCTTCGGCGAGCATGTGTTCTTCACTGACTTCAATCCTTATGACTCTGCTCGCATAAGGAAGAGGCGTTTCTGGACTACCAGTCAGGCAGATTTCTATTCCTTAGTGCTATACAATAAAGACAAAGTCTTCGATCATCAACATATTCCTCACATGGATATGAAATCACTTCCATGCTTCGTGCCAGTCCTCAGTGTTCTTCACGATGCTGGATTGTTGAGTTTCTGCTCTGACATATGCGATTGGAATGAAGAACTGATCCTTCAATTCTATGCAACACTGCACATCACTGGCAATTCTGAAGACGTGAATTCATGGGTGCTGGACTGGATGACCGAAAACATTCACTACAAGGCACCAGCCTCCGAATTACTTTAAGCTCTGCCTCTTAGTCCTCCCACTTAAGCAGCACGTTGCATGTATGAAGAAACTGAACTCACTGATCACTACATGCAAGTGCTTATGAAGCCTTTGAAGCCTGGTTAAGCCCCTTGGACCAAATTCCTTGTGAAGGAATTGATGTTTCTGCCACGGACTATCTATCGCATTCTGACGAAGACATTGAGTCCAATCAAGGGCCACGACTCAACTGATAAAGAAGTCGTTGGCATCATGAAGAATCTGCTGTTCAACATCATCCATGGCGTTCCCGTCAACTTCCATGATTTCTTCATGAGGTCTATGGCAAACGTTGCTCTGTCCCCTTTCAACCTGAAGCCTTATGCTCCATGGATTATGAGATTCATCAGGACAAGGTCTTCGGTGAATTATAAAGCTGACACACTGAATCATTGCAACTACTTGCCTCCAATTGAAGTCCTCAAACGGACATTTTCCTCAGCTGATGACAAGGGTAAGGCCACTGCTGTTTTTAATGAAGGCATTCGTCCATTGGATGGTCAATTTCGCAAAGCTGCATCTTACTCCACCAATGATGACTCTGCCACTCATGACTCTGCCGCCAACACTCCCAAGCCAAATCCTCAAGGTACAGCTCCCAGGGTGATGACTGATCGTGAGCTTCTCCTCAGTCTTCATCAGAAGGTTGATCGCAACCACAAATGGGTCAAGCGTCAGTTTGGTTCAATTCTTCACAACATGACCTCTACACATAATGCAGTGAAGAAAAACCATTACTACCTTCATGAAACTCTCAACCGCACCTGGGCTGTTCTGTCTCATCTGTATGGCGAAGAAGATCTGAAGAAAATGGGTCTCAAGGATGACTTTGACTGGTCTGCTCCTCCTCCAAAAAAATACAAGAAGGTCAAGGTTCCTCCCTTGGTGGCCAGCTCCTATTCTTCATCGCGCGAAACCGACGAGTATGAAGACTTGGACGACACTGCGGCAGGCCCTACATCAACTATCGACCCCAACAACGCTGGCGCTCCTTCATCATCTTGAGATTCTTCAGGGGCGTTAGTCCTCAGTTTCGACCCTTTTGGTCATTCGATGACAAAGGGGGAGAAATTTGAGTTAGTCTTCAATCGGGTCTATATATATGGGCGTTTTTTTTTTGCTAAGTTACAACTCTCGTTCTTCTGATGACTTTGTGGATCGAGTTGTAAACTTAAACTCTATGGTGACCTGATACTTTTGCTGTGGTGTTTCTGCATGCTTATTCCTCATTAATGTTTATGCACGCATGCTGAATTACATTAGTCACCATATTTCATCATGCATTTCAAATTCATCATATTATATGTCAAATGCGTGTATGAATTACAAGATATAGGGGGAGATCTCCATGATTCTACTCTTCAAGTGTGCATTGCTTCAAAAGCAAATCCTCACTATGCACATCTTCAGGGGGGGAGTTCTTCTATATCTTGCAATCAAATTCCTCAATTTCAGTATTTACACTTCTTATGTTTATCCCCGTTGAAAACTTAACCTATATTGTCATCAATCACCAAAAAGGGGGAGATTGTAAGTGCATCTAGTGCCCCTTAGTGATTTTGGTGTATTGAAGACTTATAGGTTAAGGGAGTAATGTGTTTATGAGTGTACACAGGTATATAAGTCTATGAGGAGTTTGATATTTACAGAGAAAGTCGACCCCTAAAAATGAAGTTCTTCGACTGAAGACTTTGTACTTCTGAAGACTTTCTGAAGACTTTGAAAGTGAAGAAATAGGTGTGACCTTCAAGACTTGGTATTCATTTGAGGAAAATGAAGCATGAAGACTTTTGTTTTCGTAGTTTCATTTTCTCTTTCTTGAGTCATAGGACACACCGTACTGTTAAAGAAGGTTGAGGAAATACTAAGGAAAAATATCCATTTGATGCTCAACTCAAAATCCTACAGCTACCAATCCCTTCGAGTGAAGCCATTGGAAATCTCATACAGTTCAGTCATATTCTTCAGTGACAGAGACGGAGCTCTTCTGGTCTCTAAGGAATTTGTTCTGACTGAGGAGTTAGGAATTCGCCAGTGCGGATTGCCTACACAGTGAGGGACATGATAGCCCTGAGGAATTTGATACTCAAATTTCCGACCGTTGTTGTGCTATGCGCCAGCTATCCCAAAATATCTACCTACCTAACGGTCATATCATTAAAGGGCATTTATGTCTTATCATGTCGGGCTGCTCCCTAGGCTATAAATAGCCGCCCCCTACAGCCACTAGCTGGTTGGCTGCTCCAAGAGAAACTGATACTTGTCATAAGAGCAACCCATCCTCCGAGGACTTTGAGCGAAAATCATCAAGTGAGGAAAAACCCAAAACCAAACCCAAGCACCTACAAACCCAAAAGTGATTGAGCATCACTGAAGAGATTGATCCTGAGTGGATCCGACGCTTGTTACCTTTGAAGACTGTGCTTCTTCCAGACGGTTAGGCGTCATGGTCTAGAGCATCCAAGAGGAACTGTGGATCGCTGAGTGACCGAGTCTGTGAAGGTTCGGAAGTCACCTAAAGACTTACCACAAGTGATTGGGCGAGGTTTGTGTGACCTTAGCTCAAGGGGAATACGGTGAGGACTTCATGTCTTGGACTGTGTGTCTAGGACTAGGTGTCCGGGACTGTGTGTCCTCGGGTTTGAATACCTAACCGCCCTAACCAGATGTACAACTGAGACAACAGTTGGAACTGGTCTAACAAATCATTGTCTTCACCAAGCTTACTGTTTCTATTTCTTCAACTGTTTCATTTCCTTATATCTATGTTGTGTGCTAGTTCGTATCTGTTTGAAGACTTTGACTAAAGACTTTCTCAATTTCCTCAGTTCAATTTCTTCAATATGTTTGTCTTCATTCTGTGTTATCATGTGATTACGCTTTCTGTACTCTGTGTTTGTCTTCATTTCTTCATGATGACCATGCTTGTATTCTGTTATGTTTACTTGTGAGTACTTATTCCGCTGCATGTAGTTCTTCGCTAAGGAATTTCCTCAACAGCAAATTCCTCAGTGAAGAATTCATAAAAATCGCCTATTCACCCCCCCCTCTAGTCGATATAATGCACTTTCAGCGGGAGCTGCTGCGCAAGCTGCTAAGCAAGGCTGTGAGACCGTCCTAGCATGTCGGTCATAGCTTCTAGGTGTAGTTGTTTAGCAATGAGGCTCTCAATGGTGTTCTCTGCGATCTTCCTTAGAGATTGGACTTCAAGTCGAAGTTGAGTTGTAGAATGCCTTTCTGCTTGAACTTGAGACTGAAGAAGGTGAACTGATTCAGACAGTGAATTATATGAGCTTGTTTGACTGCTAGTCTCAAGTAACTTGAACACTGCATCAAGACATGACTTTGGGGTTGTCTCGCTATCTTCAAGATGGTTTGCCTTGTTTTCTACAATATATGTTGGGTTTGTCTCATAGCCATCAGCAGACTTGTGCACGCCATCAGGCATATCACCCTAAAACAAGCAGAGAGATGACATTTTTTACACGTTTATAAACAAAGATGGTAACTATGTTGTCAATTCCATCCAATTTCAAATTAGAAAAAAGAGTCAGTTAAAATATCAATAGCATAATTTGACATTGTTCATAATGCGGGGAGCTTCACTCCACTACTGGATTACCATGTTGACAAAATGTGATGCCCAAGATGCGACTATATCTCCTACGTGTCGAGGCACGACTTAGAGGCATAATCGCATTTTGGTATGATCGCATGAAGGTTATCTTCACACATTCACATGTACAAAAACAAAGGGGAAAATAATACATAGTTGGCTTACAATCGCCATTTCACACAATGCATAAATAAGTCATACATTCATCCAAGTACAATCATGGTCCGACTACGGACAAATCCAAATGAAAAGAAGATAACCACCCACTATGCCCGATCGGCCCTAGTAGGAACCACTACTGATCATCGCGAAACGTCACGTACATACACCCACGTTCCTCATCGAACTCCCACTTGAGTTCCTAGCCATCAACTGAATCGTACTCGATTGTACATGCACCTATGTTTGTAGTAAACTGTGAGTCACGAGGACTCATCAATCCCATTCCCGGGTATCAAAACTATCAAAGCCTTTGGTTAAGGAGAAAGTGTATAAGTGGCTGCTGCAAGCACTAAGCGTAGATGAGGTGGCTAGCTTACGTATCGTCAGAGCGAGAAGAGAAGTGAAATCCATCGGTCATGAACTAATCATGATCACTAGATGATCCTGTCTACCTACGAGTCATCCATAACCCAGTCGTGTTCTCTTCGCGAACTCCCTCGAAAAGAGACCATCACGACCACTCACACGGTAGTGTATTATGTTTGAGGTTTTGTGTCAAGTTATCTACAACCGGATATTAACAAATTCTCATCCGCCACATAACCGCGGGCACGGCTTTCGAAAGATCATAACCCTGCAGGGGTGTCCCAACTTAGCCCATCACAAGCTCTCGCGATCAACAGAGGTAAAAAAACCTTATCTTAGGGACTACCCGATCAGACTCGGAATCCCGGTGTACAAGATATTTGGACAATGGTAAAACAAGTCTAGCATGACCTCCCGACGTGCCGACACCCTTATAGGAGCCGCGCATATCTCGTCTCAGGCCACAATCGGATGAGCACTACGTACAGCAACCGGAAGCACCGGTAACTGGGTGGCACCGCAAGTGGCTCTAGTTTGGACCAACACTCATGAGGAGCACTAGCCCGGGGTTGTTAATTAAGTCCTCGGGTGCTAGCCGGTCCCTATGCAAGTTTTTAGTTATTAGGCAAATTGTAAAACCGAAGTTGGACCTTGCTGGAGGAGTTTTATTCAAAGCGAACTATCAAGGGGTCCCCATATACCTGATACGTCTCCAACGTATCTATAATTTTTTATTGTTCCATGCTATTATTTATGATGTTTTGGATGTTTAATGGGCTTTGTTATACACTTTTATATTATTTTTGGGACTAACCTATTAACCCAAAGGCCCAGTCAAGATTGCTGTTTTTTTGCCTATTTCAGGGTTTTACAGAAATGGAATATCAAACGGAGTCCAAACGGAATGAAACCTTCGGGAGAGATACTTTTGGAGCGATATCTTCACGGGAGGCTTGAGAACCACGGAATAGGGCACACGTGGCATCCACGAGGGTGGGGGGCGCCCCCCCTACAGGGCGCGCCCCCTGCCTCGTGGGCCCCACGTTGGTCCCCCGATGCCCTCCTTCCTCCTATATATATCCATGTACCCCGAAAACATCAGAGGAGGAGAGAAAACCCTAATTCCACCGCCGCAAGCTTATGTTCATGTGAGATCCAATCTTGGGGCCTGTTCCGGAGCTCCGCCGGAGGGGGGCTACCACGGAGTGCTTCTACATCAACACCATCGCCTCACCATCAGTTGTAAGTAGTTTACCAAAGACCTTTGGGTCCATTGTTAGTGTTGGGGAACGTTGCATGGGAAACAAAAATTTTCCTACCGTTCACCAAGATCAATCTAGTAGATGCAACTACGAGGGGAGAGTGTGATCTACGTACCCTTGTAGATCGCTAAGCGGAAGCGTTATGAACGCGGATGATGGAGTCGTACTCGTCGCGATTCAGATCGCCGAAGACCTAGCACCGAAGCAACGGTGCCTCCGCGTTCTTCACACGTACGGCTCGGGGACGTCTCCTCCTTCTTGATCCAGCAAGGGGTGGAGGAGAGGTTGATGGAGAACCGGCAGCACGACGGCGTGGTGGTGATGGTGGAGAAGAACTCCAGCAGAGCTTCGCCTAAGCACCGCGGGAGAAGAAGATGTAACGGGAGAGGGAGGGCAGCACCGAGGCACAAATTGTGTTGGCTGCCCTCCCTTTGCCCCACTATATATAGGGAGGGTGGAGAGGTGAGGGCGCCCTAGGGTTACCCTCTAGGGGCCGGCGGCCAGGGCAAGGGGAGGGGGCGGCGGCCAGGGCAGGGGGGGGGCGGCCAGGCCCTAGGGTTTCCCCCCTAGGTGCCTTGCCCCCCAAGGCCAAGGGGTGCGGCCAGCCCTAGGGGGTCCCACCCCCTTAGCCGCATGAGGAGAGGGCCCAGGGGGGGGCGCACAGCCCCCTGAGGGCTGTGGTGTTCCCCCTTGTGGCCCACTAGGCCCAGAACTTCTTCCGGACCCCCGAAAACCTTTCCGGTACTCCGCCGATTTCCCGATGCTCCCCGGAACACTTCCGGTACTCCGAAACCTTTCATCCTATATATCAATATTCGTCTCCGGACCATTCCGGAGACCCTCGTCATGTCCGGGATCTCATCCGGGACTCCGAACAACCTTCGGTAACCATACACTTTTCTCACTAACAACCCTAGCGTCACCGAACGTTAAGTGTGTAGACCCTGCGGGTTCGGAAACCATGTAGACATGACCGAGACACTCCCAGGTCAATAACCAATAGCGGGATCTGGATACCCATATTGGTTCCTACATGTTTCTCGATGATCTCATCGGATGAACCACGATGTCAAGGATTCAGGCAATCCCGTATACAGTTCCCTTTGTCTCGTCGGTATGTTACCTGCCCGAGATTCGATCGTCGGTATCTCTATACCTAGTTCAATCTCGTTACCGGCAAGTCTCTTTACTCGTTACCGTAATACATAATCCCGTGACCAACTACTTAGTCACTTTTGAGCTCATTGAGATGACGTATTACCGAGTGGGCCCGGAGATACCTCTCCGTCACACGGAGTGACAAATCCCAGTCTTGATCCATGTCAACTCAACAGACACCCTCGGAGATACCTGTAGAGCACCTTTATAGTCACCCAGTTACGTTGTGATGTTTGGTACACACAAAGCACTCCTACGGTGTCAGTGAGTTACATGATCTCATGGTCATAGGAACTTATACTTGACATGCAGAAAAACTATAGCGATAACTGACACGATCAAAAGCTATGTTAACGTTTGGGTCTCGTCCATCACATCATTCTCCTAATGATGTGATCCCGTTATCAAATGACAACTCATGTCTATGACCTGGAAACCGCGGTCATCTTTGATCAACGAGCTAGTCCTGTAGAGGCTCACTAGGGACACAAAATCTGTCTATTCATCCACACGTGTATCTGAGTTTCCAATCAATACAGTTATAGCATGGATAATAAACGATTATCATGAACAAGGAAATATAATAATAACTCTTTTATTATTGCCTCTAGGGCATATTTCCAACAGTCTCCCACTTGCACTAGAGTCAATAATCTAGCATTACAAGGTAATGAATCTAACACCCATATAGTCTTGGTGTTGATCGTGCTTAGCCCGTGGAAGAGGCTTAGTCAACGGATCTGCAACATTCAAATCCGTGTGTACTTTGCAAATGTTTATGTCCTCCTCCTTGACCGAATCGCGGATGGAATTGAAGCGTCGCTTTATGTGTCTGGTCCTCTTGTGAAACCTTGGTTCCTTGGCTAGAGCAATGGCACCAGTGTTGTCACAGAACAGAGTCATTGGGTTCAGTGCACTAGGCACAACTCCAAGATCTGTCATGAACTCCTTCATCCAGACACCTTCCTTCGCCGCCTCCGAGGCAGCTATATACTCTGCTTCACATGTAGAATCAGCTACCACGCTCTGCTTGGAACTGCACCAGCTTACCGCTCCCCCGTTGAGAATATATACGTATCCGGTTTGTGACTTAGAGTCATCCGGATCTGTGTCAAAGCTTGCATCGACGTAACCCTTTACGACGAGCTCTTGATCACCTCCATAAACGAGAAACATATCCTTAGTCCTTTTCAGGTACTTTAGGATATTCTTGACCGCTGTCCAGTGATCCATACCAGGATTACTCTGAAACCTTCCGGCCATACTTATGGCAAGGCTGACATCTGGTCTTGTGCACAGCATTGCATACATGATAGAGCCTATGGCTGAAGCATAGGGGACGACACTCATCTTTTCTCTGTCATCCGCAGTCACTGGGCATTGAGTCTTACTCAACTTCGTACCTTGCAATACCGGCAAGAACCCCTTCTTGGATTGATCCATTTTGAACTTCTTCAAAACTTTATCAAGGTACGTGCTTTGTGAAAGTCCTATCAAGCGTCTTGATCTATCTCTATAGATCTTGATGCCCAATATGAAAGCAGCTTCACCGAGATCTTTCATCGAAAAACTCTTGTTCAAATACCCCTTCACGCTATCCAAAAATTCTATATTGTTTCCAATCAGCAATATGTCATCCACATATAATATTAGAAACGCTATAGAGCTCCCACTCACTTTCTTGTAAATACAAGCTTCATTGTAAACTTGTATAAACCCAAACGCTTTGATCACCTCATCAAAGCGAAGATTCCAACTCCGAGATGCTTGCACCAGCCCATAAATGGAACGCTGGAGCTTGCATACTTTGTCAGCATTCTCTGGATCGACAAAACCCTCTGGTTGCATCATATACAACTCTTCCTTAAGAAAACCGTTAAGGAACGCTGTTTTGACATCCATCTGCCAAATTTCATAATCAAAATATGCAGCTATTGCTAACATGATTCGGACGGATTTAAGCATCGCTACGGGTGAGAAAGTCTCATCGTAGTCAATCCCTTGAACTTGTGAAAAACCCTTTGCCACAAGTCGAGCTTTATACACGGTGACATTACCGTCAGCGTCCGTCTTCCTCTTAAAAATCCATTTATTCTGAATGGCCTTCCGCCCTTCAGGTAATACTTCCAAAGTCCATACTTTGTTTTCATACATGGATCCCATCTCGGATTTCATGGCCTCTAACCATTTGTCGGAATCTGGGCCCACCATCGCTTCTCCATAGCTCGTAGGTTCACCGTTGTCTAACAACATGACCTCCAAGACAGGGTTACCATACCACTCAGGTGCAGTGCGTACCCTTGTCGACCTACGAGGTTCGGTAGTAACTTGATCAGTAGCTTCTTGATCATCATCATTTGCTTCCTCTTCAACCTCTGCAGGCTCCACAAAAACATCTTTCTGTGCTGCGCTACTTTCTGGTTGAAGCAGAGGTTCAATAACCTCATCAAGTTCTACCTTCCTCCCACTCAATTCTTTCGAGAGAAACTCTTTCTCGAGAAAGGACCCGTTCTTAGCGACAAACACTTTGCCCTCGGATCTGAGATAGAAGGTGTACCCAACTGTTTCTTTTGGGTATCCTATGAAGACACATTTGTCCGCTTTGGGTTCGAGCTTTTCTGGCTGAAGCCTTTTGACATAAGCATCGCAACCCCAAACCTTGAGAAAAGACAACTTAGGTTTCTTACCAAACCACAGTTCATACGGTGTTGTCTCAACGGACTTAGATGGAGCCCTATTTAAAGTGAATGCAGCTGTCTCTAACGCATATCCCCAAAACGATAGTGGCAAATCGGCAAGAGACATCATAGAACGCACCATATCTAATAGGGTTCGATTACGACGTTCGGACACACCATTACGCTGTGGTGTTCCAGGTGGCGTCAACTGTGAAACAATTCCACATTTTCTTAAGTGATCACCAAACTCATAACTCAGATATTCTCCCCCTCGATCAGATCGCAGGAACTTGATCTTCTTGTTACGATGATTTTCTACTTCACTCTGAAATTGCTTGAACTTTTCAAAAGTTTCAGACTTATGCTTCATTAAGTAAATATACCCATATCTACTTAAGTCGTCAGTGAAGGTGAGAAAATAACGATATCCACCGCGCGCCGTTACACTCATCGGACCGCACACATCAGTATGTATGATTTCCAATAAGTCACTTGCCCGTTCCATTGTCCCTGAAAACGGGGTCCTTGTCATCTTGCCCATGAGGCACGGCTCGCACGTGTCAAGTGATTCAAAATCAAGAGACTCCAAAAGTCCATCAGCATGGAGCTTCCTCATGCGTTTTACGCCGATATGACCCAGACGGCAGTGCCACAAGAAAGTGGTATTATCATTATCTACTCTACATCTTTTGGCATCAATGTTATGAACATGTGTATCATCACTATCGAGATTCAATAAGAATAAACCCCTAACTTCGGGTGGATGACCATAAAAGATATTACTCATATAAATAGAACAACCATTATTCTCTGACTTAAATGAGTAACCGTCTCGCAATAAACAAGATCCAGATATAATGTTCATGCTTAACGCAGGCACTAAATAACAATTATTCAGGTTCATAACTAATCCCGATGGTAATCGAAGAGCGAGCGTGCCGACGGCGATCACATCAACCTTGGAACCATTTCCCACGCGCATCGTCACTTCGTCCTTCGCCAGCCTCCGTTTATTCCGCAGTTCCTGTTTAGAGTTGCAAATGTGAGCAACCGAACCGGTATCAAATACCCAGGCACTACAACGAGAGTTGGTAAGGTACACATCAATAACATGTATATCACATATACCTTTGTTGTTGTTGGCCCCCTTCTTGTCCGCCAGATACTTGGGGCAGTTCCGCTTCCAGTGGCCATTCCCCTTGCAATAGAAACACTCAGTCTCTGGCTTGGGCCCAGCCTTGGGTTTCTTCACTGGATTAGCAACTGCTTTGCCACCCTTCTTAGAGTTACCCTTCTTGCCCTTGCCATTCTTCTTGAAACTGGTGGTCTTATTGACCATCAACACATGATACTCCTTCTGGATGTCTGCCTCAGCGACTTTCAGCATCGAGAACAGCTCGGCGATGGTTTTATTCATCCCTTGCATGTTGTACTGCTGGACGAAGCTCTTGTAGCTTGGAGGGAGTGACTGGAGAATTCTGTCAATGATAGCCTCATCCGGGAACACAAGTCCCAGATCAGCTATGCGGGTATAGTACCCAGACATCTTCAGTAAGTGCTCACTGACAGACGAATTCTCCTCCATCTTGCAAGCGAAGAATTTATCGGTGGTCTCATACCTCTCGATCTTAGCATTCTTCTCAAAGATGAACTTCAGCTCCGTGTACATCTCATATGCACCATGACGTTCAAAACGCCTTTGAAGTCCTCCTTCCAAGCCGTACAACATGGCACATTGCACTATCGAATAGTCATCCGAACGCGTCTGCCAAACGTTCATAACGTCCGCAGAGGCTCCAGGAGCGGGGGGGGGGTCACCTAGCGGTGCATTTAGGACATAAACCTTTTGGGCAGCTGTGAGGATGATCCTCAGATTGCGGAGCCAGTCCACAAAGTTGCTCCCGTCATCTTTCAGTTTAGCTTTCTCTAGGAACGCATTAAAATTCAGGGGAGCTACTGCGCGAGCCATCTACAACCAAAATTTGCAAAGACATTTTAGACTATTGTTCATGATAAGTGAGTTATTACCTAATCAAATTAATTATAACTCCCACTCAAATTGACATCCCTCCGGTCATTCGAGCGTGACATGATCCAAATTCACCAACCCAAGTCCGATCATCACGTGAGATGAGGTGGTGTCAATGGTGAACATCAACATGTTGATCATATCTACTATATGACTCATGCTCGACCTTTCGGTCTTCCGTGTTCCGAGGCCATGTCTGTACATGCTAGGCTCGTCAAGTCTAACCCGAGTGTTCTGCATGTGCAAAACTGGCTTGCACCCGTTGTATGCGAACGTAGAGTCTATCACACCCGATCATCACGTGGTGCTTCGAAACGACGAACCTTCGCAACGGCGCACACTCGGGGGGAACACAATTTTATCTTGAAATTTTAGTGAAGGATCATCTTATAATGCTACCGTCGTCCTAAGCAAAATAAGATGCATAAAAGGATTAACATCACATGCAAATCATAAGTGACATGATATGGCCATCAACTCGTGCGTTTGATCTCCATCTCCAAAGCACCGGCATGATCTCCATCGTCACCGGCGCCACACCATGATCTCCATCATCATGATCTCCATCATCGTGTCGCCATCGGGGTTGTCGGCGCCCACCATGCTCTTACTACTATTGCTACCGTTTAGCGATAAAGTAAAGCATTACAAAGCGCTTAATGATTGACACGCAGGTCATACAAAAATTAAAGACAACCCTATGGCTCCTGCCGGTTGCCGTATGCATCGACATGCAAGTCGATATTAACTATTACAACATGATCATCTCATACATCAAAAATAACTCATCATGTCATTGGCCATATCATATCACATACATACCCTGCAAAAACAAGTTAGACGTCCTCTAATTTGTTGTTGCATGTTTTACGTGGCTGCTATGGGTATCTAGCAAGAACGCTTCTTACCTACGCAAAACCACAACGGTGATATTCAAGTTGCTATTTAACCTTCTACAAGGACCGCCTTGTTCTATTCCGATTCAACTAAGATAGGAGAGACAGACACCCGCCAGCCATCTTATGCAACAAAAGTCACATGTCTGTCGATGGAACCGGTCTCATGTACGTGGACATGTAAAGTTGGTCCGGGCCGCTTCATCCCATAATACCGCTGAATCAAGAAAGACTAAGGAGGGCAGCAATTTAAACATCAACGCCACAAACTCCTTTGTGTTCTACTCGAGAAAGCATCTACGCAAGATCCTAGCTCTGATACCACTGTTGGGGAACGTTGCATGGGAAACAAAAATTTTCCTACCGTTCACCAAGATCAATCTAGTAGATGCAACTACGAGGGGAGAGTGTGATCTACGTACCCTTGTAGATCGCTAAGCGGAAGCGTTATGAACGCGGATGATGGAGTCGTACTCGTCGCGATTCAGATCGCCGAAGACCTAGCACCGAAGCAACGGTGCCTCCGCGTTCTTCACACGTACGGCTCGGGGACGTCTCCTCCTTCTTGATCCAGCAAGGGGTGGAGGAGAGGTTGATGGAGAACCGGCAGCACGACGGCGTGGTGGTGATGGTGGAGAAGAACTCCAGCAGGGCTTCGCCTAAGCACCGCGGGAGAAGAAGATGTAACGGGAGAGGGAGGGCAGCACCGAGGCACAAACTGTGTTGTCTGCCCTCCCTTTGCCCCACTATATATAGGGGGGGTGGAGAGGTGAGGGCGCCCTAGGGTTTCCCCCTAGGGGCCGGCGGCCAGGGCAAGGGGAGGGGGCGGCGGCCAGGGCAGGGGGGGCGGCCAGGCCCTAGGGTTTCCCCCCTAGGTGCCTTGCCCCCCAAGGCCAAGGGGTGCGGCCAGCCCTAGGGGGTCCCACCCCCTTAGCCGCATGAGGAGAGGGCCCAGGGGGGGGGGCGCACAGCCCCCTGAGGGCTGTGGTGTTCCCCCTTGTGGCCCACTAGGCCCAGAACTTCTTCCGGACCCCCCGAAAACCTTTCCGGTACTCCGCCGATTTCCCGATGCTCCCCGGAACACTTCCGGTACTCCGAAACCTTTCATCCTATATATCAATCTTCGTCTCCGGACCATTCCGGAGACCCTCGTCATGTCCGGGATCTCATCCGGGACTCCGAACAACCTTCGGTAACCATACACTTTTCTCACTAACAACCCTAGCGTCACCGAACGTTAAGTGTGTAGACCCTGCGGGTTCGGAAACCATGTAGACATGACCGAGACACTCCCAGGTCAATAACCAATAGCGGGATCTGGATACCCATATTGGTTCCTACATGTTTCTCGATGATCTCATCGGATGAACCACGATGTCAAGGATTCAGGCAATCCCGTATACAGTTCCCTTTGTCTCGTCGGTATGTTACCTGCCCGAGATTCGATCGTCGGTATCTCTATACCTAGTTCAATCTCGTTACCGGCAAGTCTCTTTACTCGTTACCGTAATACATAATCCCGTGACCAACTACTTAGTCAGTTTTGAGCTCATTGAGATGACGTATTACCGAGTGGGCCCGGAGATACCTCTCCGTCACACGGAGTGACAAATCCCAGTCTTGATCCATGTCAACTCAACAGACACCCTCGGAGATACCTGTAGAGCACCTTTATAGTCACCCAGTTACGTTGTGACGTTTGGTACACACAAAGCACTCCTACGGTGTCAGTGAGTTACATGATCTCATGGTCATAGGAACTTATACTTGACATGCAGAAAAACTATAGCGATAACTGACACGATCAAAAGCTATGTTAACGTTTGGGTCTCGTCCATCACATCATTCTCCTAATGATGTGATCCCGTTATCAAATGACAACTCATGTCTATGACCTGGAAACCGCGGTCATCTTTGATCAACGAGCTAGTCCTGTAGAGGCTCACTAGGGACACAAAATCTGTCTATTCATCCACACGTGTATCTGAGTTTCCAATCAATACAGTTATAGCATGGATAATAAACGATTATCATGAACAAGGAAATATAATAATAACTCTTTTATTATTGCCTCTAGGGCATATTTCCAACAGTTAGTACCTAGATGGCTTCTTCTCTCGCTTTGGATCTCAATACCAAGTTCTCCTAGGTCTTCGAGGAGATCTATTCGATGTAATCTCTTTTTGCGGTGTGTTTGTCGAGATCCGATGAATTGTGGGTTTATGATCAAGATTATCTATGAGAAATATTTGGTTCTTTTCTGAATTCTTTTATGTATGATTATAATATCCTTGCAAGTTTCTTCGAATTATTGGTTTGGTTTGGCCTACTAGATCTACAGTTCTTGCAATGGGAGAAGTGCTTGGCTTTGAGTTCAATCTTGCGGTGTCCTTTCCCAGTGACAGTAGGGGCAGCAAGGCACGTATTGTATTGTTGCCATCGAGGATAAAAAGATGGGGTTTATATCATATTGCTTGAGTTTATCCCTCTACATCATGTCATCTTGCTTAAGGCGTTACTCTGTTCTTATGAACTTAATACTCTAGATGCATGCTGGATAGTGGTCGATGTGTGGAGTAATAGTAGTAGATGCAGAATCGTTTCGGTCTACTTGTCATGGACGTGATGCCTATATATAATGATCATGCCTAGATATTCTCATAATTATTCGCTTTTCTATCAATTGATCGACAATAATTCGTTCACCCACCGTAGAATTCTGCTATTATGAGAGAAGCCACTAGTGAAACCTATGGCCCCCGGGTCTATTCTCAGCATATCAATCTACAATCTACTTTACTTTACCATTTTTACTTTCTGTTCATATATCCAAAAATACAAAAAATATCAAACTATCATATCTATCAGATCTCACTTTCATAAGTGACCGTAAAGGGATTGACAACCCCTTATCGCATTGGCTGCGAAGTTCTTATTTGTTTGTGCAGGTGCGAGGGACTCGCGCGTGGTCTCCTACTGGATTGATACGTTGGTTCTCAAAAACTGAGGGAAATACTTACGCTATTGTGCTGCATCACCCTTTCCTCTTTGAGGGAATACAACGCAAGCTCAACAAGTAACAAGAAGAATTTCTAGTGCCGTTGCCGGGGAGGCTTACGCAAAAGTCATCTACCAAGTACCTATCACAAACCTTATCCTTCGCATTACATTTATTTGCCTCTCGTTTTCCTCTCCCCCACTTCACCCTCGCCGTTTTATTTGCCCTTCTTTTTGCCGTGTGTTTTCCGTTCGCTTGCTTCTTGTTTTCTTGTGTGTTGGATTGCTTGCTTGTCATCATGTCTGGCACACCTATCATTATCAATACTCCCGAGAGTGAGGTTCTTAATTTTAAACAAAGGGAGGTGGAAAACTTAAAAGATGTCTGGTATAGAATTTGCAATGCTCAAAATAGAACTACTAGGAAGCTTTCCACTTCTATGCTTCTTCGCAATTTTTATGTTGGCATAACTTCGTGGAATAGATATATTTTAGGGACCATTACCGGAGGGAATTTCTTGGGTAGCCATACTTTTGATTCTTATAATGCTATGACTGAATTATTTGGCTCACCACCTCTTATGGTTAATGGGACTGTTGTAACTCTCGAACATGTTATGCAAAGGCTAGAAATCATTGAAAACAAAGTTGCTACGGTAGAGTTGGCAGAGAATTTGGATAGAAAGATCCACAATGAAATTACCCAATATGGATCCAAGGTAGGAGTTATTCTGATTTTTTTTAAAGAAAAGGAACCCACAGTTAAAGAAAAATTAGATCAAGATTCTACTAGAATCGATAAACTTGAGGATATTATTACTAATGTAGGGTCTGCTCTTTCTGCTATGAAAACTACTTCAAATCCTTCTACCACTAAATTGTCTAAGTTCATGTATGTTCCTAAAAACAAGGGTGAACCATCTAGTAAAGAAATCGCGGATCTTAAATCTATAAGAGTCCATCCTAATTTTCTTACTTTCGCAAGAGAACCTTTTGACACGAATGAATTTCTTGATTTTTTTCCCCAAAAGTTTGATTATCAATAGGAATAAAGAAGTTCCTAAGAATCACAAGTGCTTAATTAAAGAATTGCCTTCCAAAGATGGCAATATCTAGATATATCCTTGTATCGTGCCTAGCTAGGGGCGTTAAACAATAGCGCTTGTTGGGAGGCAACCCAATTATATTATTTTTTTGCTTCTGTTTAGGAATAAATATTGAATCTAGCTTCTGTTTAGATGTGGTTTTGGGTTTTAATTAGTGTTTGTGCCAAGTAGAAGCTTTGGGAAGACTTGTGTGAAGTTTGTATGATCTTGTTGTAAAAAACAGAATCGTTAGCGCTCACTAGAATAGTCACCAGATTTTACTGGAGTGTGCTATTTAGTTGATTCTCTTTGTAGATGATTAATAGACAAATTCCCCAAGTTTACCAATTTATTTAAAAAAAATTAGAGTTACAGAAGTATGCGAAAGTTACAGATTACTATAGACTGTTCTGTTTTTGACAGATTCTGTTTTTCGTGTGTTGTTTGCTTATTTTGATGAATATATGAGTAGTATTGGAGGATATGAATCATAGAGAAGTTGGAATAAGTAGGTTTAATACCAATATAAAAAAAAGAATGAGTTCATTACAGTACCTTTGAGTGGTGGTTTGTTTTCTTATACTAACGGAGCTCACGAGATTTTTGTCTAAGTTTTGTGTTGTGAAGTTTTCAAGTTTTGATTATTGCTTTGATGGACTACGGAACAAAGAGTGGCAACAGCCTAAACTTGGGGATGCCCAAGGCACCCCAAGGTAAAATTCAAGGACAACCAAAAGCCTAAGCTTGGGGATGCCCCGGGAAGGTATCCCCTCTTTCGTCTTCATCTATCGGTAACTATACTCGAGACTATATCTTTATTCACCACATGATATGTGTTTTACTTGGTGCGTCATGTATAATTTGAGTCTTTGCTTGTTAGTTTGCCACAATTATCCTTGTTGGACACACCTTTTTGAGAGAGATAAATATGGCCTAGGCATTGTTAGAACACTCTATGTGCTTCACTTATATCTTTTGAGCTAAATAGTTTGCTCTAGTGCTTCACTTATATCTTTTTTAGCACGGTGGTAATTTTATTTTGTAGAAATTGTTGATCTCTCATGCTTCACTTATATACTTTTGAGAGTCTATTAGAACAGCATGGTAATGTGCTTTGGCTATAAAAATAGCCTTAACATGATAGGCATCCAAGATGAATGTAGTAAAAACTTCCATATAAAGTGCATTGAATATGATGAGAAGTTTGATACATGATAATTGTTTTGAGATATGAGGATAGTGATATTAGAGTCATGCTAGTGGAGTTATTATGAAAGTGAGAAATACTTGTGTTAAAGTTTGTGATTCCCGTAGCATGCACGTATGGTGAACCGCTGTGTGATGAAGTTGGAACATGAGGTATTTGTAGAGTGTCATCCTTTGTGTGGAGGTCGGGGGCACGCGATGGTTAACTCCTACCAACCTCCCCCATAGGAGCATGCGTTGATTGCTTTGTTTTGATGACTCGTAAATTTTTGCAATAAGTATATGAGTTCTTTATGACTAATGTTGAGTCCATGGATTATACACACTCGCACCCTTCCACCATTGCTAGCCTCTCTTGTACCGCACAACTTTCGCCGGTACCATACACCCAGTATATACCTTCCTCAAAACAGCCACCATATACCTTCCTCAAAACAGCCACCATACCTACCTATCATGGCATTTCCATAGCCATTCCGAGATATATTGCCATGCAACTTTCCACCGTTCCGTTCATATGACACGCTTCATATTGTCATATTGCCATGCATGATCATGTAGTTGACATCGTATTTGTGGCAAAGCCACCATGCATATTTTTTCATACATGTCACTCTTGATTCATTGCACATCCCGGTACATCGCCGGAGGCATTCGTATAGAGTCATACTTTGTTCTAGTATCTAGATGTAATATCGAGTTGTAAATCAATATAAGTGTGATGATCATCATTATTAGAGCATTGTCCCAAAGAAAAAAAAGGAAAGGCCAAAAAAAGAAAAAAAGAAAAAAAGGGAAAAAAGAAAATAAAAAGGGAAAAAAGAAAATAAAAAGGGACAATAGCTACTATCTTTTTCCACACTTGTGCTTCAAAGTAGCACCATGTTCTTCATGATAGAGAGTCTCATGTTTAGTCACTTTCATATGCTAGTGGGAATTTTCATTATAGAACTTGGCTTGTATGTTCCAACGATGGGCTTCCTCAAATGCCCTAGGTCTTCATGAGCAAGCAAGTTGGATGCACACCCACTTAGTTTCTTTTGTTGAGCTTACATTTTTAGCTCTAGTGCATCTGTTAGATGGCAATCCCTACTCACTCACATTGATATCTATTGATGGGCATCTCCATAGCCCGTTGATACGCCTAGTCGATGTGATATTATATCCCTCCTTTTTGTCTTCTCCACAACCTACACTCTATTCCACCCATAGTGATATATCCATGGCTCATGCTCATGTATTGCGTGAAAGTTGAAAGGTTTGAAAGAATTGAGTATGAAAACAAGTGCTTGGCTGAAACCGGGGTTGTGCATGATATGAATATTTTGTGTGATGAAGAGGGAGCATAGCCAGACTATATGATTTTGTAGGGATAACTTTCTTTAGCCATGGTATTTTGAGAAGACATGATTGCTTTGTTAGTATGCTTGAAGTATTATTATTTCTTATGTCAAGATAGAATTTTGTCTTGAATCGTTCAGATCTAAACATTCATGCCACAATAAAAGGAATTACACTGAAAATTATGTTGGTTAGCACTCCACATCAAAAATTCTGTTTTTATCATTTACCTACTCGAGGACGAGCAGGAATTAAGCTTGGGGATGCTTGATATGTCTCCAAAGTATCTATAATTTTTGATTGCTCCATGCTATTATTTGTGATGTTTTGGATGTTTAATGGGCTTTGTTATACACTTTTATATTATTTTTGGGACTAACCTATTAACCCAAATGCCCAGTCCAGATTGCTGTTTTTTTTGCCTATTTCAAAGTTTTATAGAAAAGGAATATCAAACGGAGTCCAAACGGATTGAAACCTTTGGGAGAGATATTTTTGGAGCGATATCTTCACGGGAGACTTGAGAACCACGGAATAGGGCACACGTGGCATCCACGAGGGTGGGGGGAGCCCCCCCCCTATAGGGCGCGCCCCCTGCCTCGTGGGCCACATGTTGGTCCCTCGACGCCCTCCTTCCTCCTATATATATCCATGTACCCCGAAAATATCAAAGGAGGAGAGAAAACCCTAATTCCACCGCCGTAACCTTCTGTTCCTGTGAGATCCCATCTTGGGGCCTGTTTCGGAGCTCCGCCGGAGGGGGGATCTACCACAGAGTGCTTCTACATCAACACCATCGCCTCACCATGAGTTGTGAGTAGTTTACCACAGACCTTCGGGTCCATAGTTAGTACCTGCATGGCTTCTTCTCTCTCTTTGGATCTCAATACCAAGTTCTCCTCGGTCTTCGAGGAGATCTATTCGATGTAATCTCTTTTTGCAGTGTGTTTGTCGAGATTCTATGAATTGTGGGTTCATGATCAAGATTATCTATGGGAAATATTTGGTTCTTTTCTGAATTCTTTTATGTATGATTATAATATCCTTGCAAGTCTCTTTGAATTATAGGTTTGGTTTGGCCTACTAGATCTATAGTTCTTGCAATGGGAGAAGTTCTTGGCTTTGGGTTCAATCTTGCGGTGTCCTTTCCCAATGACAGTAGGGGCAGCAAGGCACGCATACTATTGTTGCCATCGAGGGTAAAAATATGGGGTTTATATCATATTGCTTGAGTTTATCCCTCTACATCATGTCATCTTGCTTAAGGTGTTACTCTGTTATTATGAACTTAATACTCTAGATTCATGCTGGATAACAGTCGATGTGTGCAGTAATAGTAGTAGATGCAGAATCGTTTCGGTCTACTTGTCACGGACGTGATGCCTATATATAATGATCATGCCTAGATATTCTCATAATTATTCGCGTTTCTATCAATTGCTCGACAGTAATTCGTTCACCCACCGTAGAATTCTTCTATCATGAGAGAAGCCACTAGTGAAACATATGGCCCCCGGGTCTATTCTCAACATATCAATCTATAATCTACTTTACTTTACCGTTTTTACTTTCTGTTCATATATCCCAAAAATATCCGTAAAGGGATTGACAACCCCTTATCCCGTTGGCTGTGAAGTTCTTATTTGTTTGTGCAGGTGCGAGGGACTTGCGCGTGGTCTCCTACTGGATTGATACCTTGGTTCTCAAAATCTGAGGGAAATACTTATGCTACTGTGCTGCATCACCCTTTCCTCTTCGAGGGAATACAACGCAAGCTCGAGAAGTGGCAATTCCCAACAGCGTTAGGAACGGAAAATCAAGGAACATAACACTAGTTTATCGATTCTTAAGGCGGCATGAGTGGAACAAAACACCGAGCCGAAGGCCAAGCCTTCCACCCATTGCCATGTATATAGGTGCATTAATGTAAATAATAGATATTGTGTTATTCCCAAAAACCCAATCCACATGGAGCAAACTTCATCTTCACCTGCAACTAGCAATGCTATAAGAGGGGCTTGAGCAAAAGCGTAACTTAGCCTAACAAAGGTTTGCTAGGTGGGTAGTTAGAGGTTTTCATGGCAAGGTGGGGCTGACATGCAAAAGGATAGGTATCGCGACAAAGCAATAGAGCGAGGCATCTAGCATAGCAGTAATAGAGGTGATATGAAGGAATGGTCATCTTGCCTGGGATCCCGCAAGGAAGAAGAACGAGTCCATGAAGAAGACGATCCCACGTAGTCGAACGAATCGTCACAATCGCAACGAAACAGGAACTATCGAGAAGGAGCACAACCGGAAAGAAACAAACAACACGGTAAACAATCACCACATAAACATGACATGATGCACAACCAAGTATGATGCATGTCCATTTAATGAGGCATGCATGGCAAAGTGCACAAACAATATTACAAGTTAAGTGGAGCTCAATATGCAACGAGTTGCATATTGACGAAACACCACATTTGAATTATTTAGTTCCCTCTCATTTATGTACCAAACTATATTTAATGTTGTTAAACATGGCAAGAGGTGAAGCATAATAAAACTACCTATTTAGGCAATTTAAATGGGGCCGGATATAACAAACAACAATTCTAGAAAATCCCCATGTGCATATTTTGAATTTGGTACTGTTTTGCCTATTACCATATTTTAATGTTGTTAAACAGCAAAATAAAGTGCGCCATGTTATTCTACACATTTTCCCACCCCATTTACATATAAAGTTTATTAAATTTGGAGCTACGGTTATTAAGTTATGGAATAAACCATTTTAACAAGTTATTATCACAAAATTAAACAAACAACAAGTTAAACATTTTTTAACAGGGATGAAAGTGGCATATTACTAATCTATACAGAATTCTAAGAAATTTTCATATAAAGCTTGTTTTAAACTGATGCATGGTTCGTTAGTTATTAAATGCATGAACAAAAGGGACTTTTCTATAAATATGCAATTTTCTGGATTATTACAAAAACCGTAGGATCAGGAAAAAAGGATTGGGCTAAATCTGGCACGCAGGCCCAACCTGAGGGGGGAGGAGGGGCGCTGGAGGTGGTCTCACTCTCACCCATGGGCTTCGGCCCATCAGTGGAGGTGGCGCAGGCAGCATCTGGGCTTCAGGACGCTCGCCCAAGCGCTGGAGGTGTGGTCAACGCGAGCAGATCGAGCGCTCGCGTTTGTCTCCCCTGGACGAACAGAGACATCAGCGGCTGGGAGCAGAGCTCCGACGAGGGACTTGGCGCGGAGCGACGGTTCCCGTGGCAGGGGAGGCCGGCGGACGACAGGGAACATGCGGAGGGAGGCGGATCTGGCAGCGGCGGCGATGTAGCATGAGGACGACGGCGAAGTTGGCGAGGGACGGTGGGGTGGTGATAACCCTCAACCGTAAGGGATCGAGATAGTCTTCGCGGGTAAGAATAACCCAATTTATTGATTCGACACACGGGGAGCCAAAGAGTATTTATAAGCTTTAACAGTTGAGTTGTCAATTCAACCGCACCTGAAATATACTTACTTGCAACAAAAGATAAGTGGTAACAGTGATATGATAGTGATGATAGTAATAGTAAAAGTAAACAGCAAAAGTAAATAGCAGTAGTAAATGGCAAAAGTAGCAACTAGTGACAAGCAAGGTTTAAAATATTGTAGGCTAGGGAGATGGATGGTTGGGCGCTGCATGGATGAGATAGATTCTAACTTGGGGCACGGCACACGGAAAAGTAATGATCATCTAGGCAAATATCAAACATTAGGCATGTATCCCGTATGTAGTTGTACGTGCTTGCAATAAGAACTTGCACAACATCTTTTGTCCTACCATCCCGCTACGAACGGGGCCAAAAGGAACTAATGGATATTAAGGTGCTCCTGTCAAAGAGCACCGGAACAAAGCAATGAACTCAATGGATACATGTAATCCTCAAACTACGGACCAACCCCTTTGGTGTCCCAAGCTGTCACTTTTGGGATCGCCAGTTCCGAACCGTAACAGGTGCATACAACTCATAAATAGGATCAAGAACACAAATATATTCATACAAACACATATGGTTAAGATCTGAAATCATGGCACTCGGGCCCTAAGTGTCAAGCATTAAGAATAACAAGTTGTAGCAAAGATGATAAACACCATACTAGATGATAGGCAACATGCCCCCAACAATCTGACGAACTATTACATGATCTAACTCATCCAATCCCTACCATCCCCTTCGCCTACAGCAGGGGAATTACTCACACATGAAGGGGGAAGTCATGGAGGGATGATGAAGTGGTGATGATGATGACGATGGCGACGATCTCCCCTCTCCGGAGGCCAAATCAGCCTCCAGATTAGCCCTCCCGAAGAAGAATAGAGGGTGGCGGCGGCTCCGCGACGAAAAACTGCGAAAGAACTTCCGATCTGGGGTTTTTTCGTCGGGAGGAAAAATACGGGCTAAAGTAGGGCACCAGGGGGTGTGGGACCCACCCAGGCGCCCCCCGGCACGGCCCAGGGGGGGGCGCCCACAGGGCGCCTGGGCACCCCCTGGCCCCCTCTGGCCCCACTTCTGGTATTTGGTTTCTTCGGGTGCGTGGATTTTCTCTGATTTTTCATGGATTTTTCTAAGATGCTTAAAAATCCGTTTTCCTGCACACAAATAAACCATACAGGCAGCTCTGCTGAAAACAGCGTCAGTCCGGGTTAGTTTAGTCCAAATCATGCAAGAATGAGGTCAAAACAATATTAATGGTGTTTGGAAAAGTAGATACGTTTGAGACGTATCAGGTGGTCTCCAGGGATGAGGGGGTCAGGCGCTCTTCTCCTGACACCATGGATAAGAGCTCGTGCGGATCCTGGTCGTCGGCGGCTAGCGAAGGCAGAGCTGCTCCCGATCCATCCTGGATCGAGGCACGAGAGGAGGGGACAAGGCACGCGGGCCTTGGGGCGCTGCGCGGGGCTGCTGGATCCATGGTCTCTGCGGGATGAACTGGAACGTCGGGGATCATTCGATCTGGATCTGACGGTCCAGATCGACGGTGGGAAGCTGCACTGGTTGTTTGGTTGTGCTGTGGTGGAGCGACAAGTGGAGGAGCGCGGCTGGGTGGCGACGCAAAATGAGGGAGGTGGTCTGCCTAGAGGCTAGGGTTGCCAAAATTGGAGGGGGTGAATGTCCATTTATGGCAAGACTATTTGGACTAGGTTTGGGCTTGATTAGGTGGGTATTTGGGCTGGTTTTTGTGGGATGCAAAATTAGGTCCCTCTGATCGTAATCGGACGGTCCGAGAATAAAATAGGTAGGGAGTCCAAATAAGAAAACGAATATGTTTTAGGGATGTTTGGGAATGATCCGGACCCATCGGTAATAACAGTCTAGCTCGGGTTCAGGGAAGTTTTCGGACATGGTTGTGAGGGGGTCTGAGAACTATGAAGGGAGACTTCGGTTTAGCAAAAGAGAAAACGAACAACCAGATTGCAAGGGGTTTGAGAAAGATCAACAAAGACAAACCCGCAGCGGCACTACAAACGGCTATGGGTTTAGTGAAAACATGCAGATGCAATATGCATGATACCACGATGAAATGATGCAATGCAAAAATAAATAGAGCAAGCACAAATGAAACACACGATGATCATGAAAAAATATGGAAGCCTTCTGGAGCGTCGGTTGAGGGAGTCCTGGATCAGGGGGTCCACAGTTGGCCAGATAAACTCCTGGTGGGCCGGACTGGTGGGCCATGAAGATTACTTTAGAAGATCATCTCTCGTATCCGGATGGGACTCCTGGATTCTTGTAATGGTTAGTTTAGGCTCGGGGTAGATTTCCTTCCTCTGCAAGATGGTATGTACAAACCCTAGGCCCCTCCGGTGTGTATATAAACCGGAGGGTTTAGTCCGTAGAGGCTAGAGAATCATACAATCCTCATAGGCTAGAACTTAGGGTTTTAGCCTTTATGATCTGGAGGTAGATCAACTCTTGTACACATATTCATACATACTAATATAGCAGGAAGTAGGGTTTTACCTCGATCGGGAGGGCCTGAACCTGGGTAAACATCGTGTCCCCTGCCTCATGTTAACATCGATCCTCAAACGCATAGCATGGGACCCCCTACCCGAGATCCGTCGGTTTTTACACCGACATTGGTGCTTTCATTGAGAGTTCCACTATGTCGTCGACGGAAGGATTGATGGATCACGTCGTCAACTGCAACGGCGATGTCAAGGGGATTTTCCCTCCCAGCCAACTCTTCATGTTCGGCGGCTTCACGCTTCGGGCCAACACTGAAGGCCGCCTTGAGCAGATCAAGAGCTACGCCCCTGGCCATCATGTCACATTCGGTAGCTTGAACTATGTTGCTGATATCCGCGGAGACTTGATCTTCACCGAATTCGAGCCAGCGGCAACTCCTCTCTGCCACCACGATGATCATGACTTAACTCTGTCATCGGATCAAGAAATAGCACTTGCAATAGTTCTGGCCCTAGATCTAGAACACATCACGCCACCCGAAGATGGGAAGCTCAACCCCACCATGGGAGTCGCAGACTCTACGGCGATGGAGCCGCACACTAACCGAGCTGATGAGATCCGTGTTACCGGAACCCCGAACTTAGCTCCGATATCTGATTCCGAACTACGCGTAACTGCGCCCCTCAAATCTAATCAGGCACCAATCACCGAATTCTGTGTTGCAGATATTTCCCAGCACTCACCACTTGGTGACATGTTAAGAACGTTGAGATCTCTCTCCTTGGATGAGAGCACACAATCGCATTATATCCGATTCGAACTAGAGGCTGAGGAACGGCCGCGCTATACCCAGGGGGGCGAAGAATTTCGTTCCCCACCCACCACCCACTTGGTAGCCACGGTTGAAGATCTAACCGATCTACTCGACTACGCTTCAGAAGACATCGACGGGATGGACCTCGAAGCTGAAGCAGATACAGATCAAAGCAGGCCCATAATAGGGCGGTGAAAAGCTACGTCTTCATACGACGTATATATGGTGGGTACACCCAAAGAGGCGGAAGGCAATGGTGAAAACAATCCCGTAGAGGATAAACCCGCCGAAGAACCTCCCAAGCGTCGGTGCCCGAAACGCCGAAGAAAATCCCGTAAAGGAAAGGACAGCAACACCGCAACTAATGACGGTGATATTCTGGAACAAGCCGAAGACCCCGCAGAACCAGCGATAGAGCAGGAGGAGCGAGAGGACGACGAACAGAGTTCGAAGCCGCAGTCCGATGACAGCAATGCTGAAGACAGTGACTACGAACCGATCTCCGAAGAAGAGGTTAGCCTGGATGACGACGAATATACCGTCCCCAGAAGAACCCTCCGAACAAAAACGCTTCCATCGGTGGCTTATAGCCACCACACAGAACTTAAAAAGGCAGCAGAGACAGGTTCGAGCTGCACAAGACACGCTCAACGATAGATGGAATGAGGTGCTAGACGCCGAACAGAAACATGGCTTTAATGGCCAAACCAAAGGGTATCCCAAGCGCAAGCTGCTGCCCGAATTCGACGACGAGGCCGTTGCGCCCGTCCCACCGAATAAGAACACCGCCAACAAGCCAGACCGACCACCTCGCGGACGGGATAGAGTCGCTAGAAATGGCATAAACAAGCCCCCACCCCATAAAGGAAAGGAGGGTGCAGCCCAAGTCCGAAAGCATGATCTACGGGAGGACTTAAACAAAAAAGCTAGCAAGACCAGGTCTATATTCGGACACAGAGACCGAGCTCCCAGACGGGACGGTGGCTATCAAGCCAATCGCGTCGGTGACATACTAGTTCGGGGTCAATACCGAACACCACAACCATCGGACATACGCCACGATATAGCAAGATACAGAGGAGCTTCACACCCTCTATGCTTTACCGATGAGGTACTGGGTCATGATTTCCCAGAAGGGTTTAAACCCGTAAACATCAAAGCGTACGATGGAACGACGGATCCCGCCGTCTGGATAGAAGATTTTATTCTTCACATCCACATGGCTCGGGGAGATGATCTCCACGCCATCAATTATTTACCCCTCAAGTTAAAAGGACCAGCTCGGCACTGGCTAAACAGTCTCCCAAAAAACTCCATTGGGAGTTGGGTAGAACTTGAGAACTCTTTTCGGGCCAATTTTCAAGGGACTTATGTCCGGCCCCCGGACGCTGACGATTTAAGTCACATCATACAACAACCCGGGGTGTTAGCCCGGAAGCTTTGGAACCGGTTTCTCACTAAGAAGAACCAGATCGTCGACTATCCGGACGCCGAAGCCTTAGCGGCATTCAAGCATAGTATCCGGGACGAGTGGCTAGCCAGACACCTTGGACAGGAAAAGCCGAGGACAATGGCAGCCTTAACTACACTCATGACTCACTTTTGCGCGGGTGAGGATAGCTGGTTAGCTCGTAGCAGCACCAGCGACCCTGGAACATCTGGAGTCAGGGACGACAATGGAAAGCCATGGCGCAATAAAAACAAGCGTCAAAATAATTCTGGAAGCCCAGATGATACAGCGGTAAATGCCGGATTCAGCGGCTCCAGACCTGGTCAACGGAAGAAGCCATTTAAAGGCAACAAAGAAGGTCCATCAAGTTTGGACAGGATATTAGACAGGCCCTGCTAAATCCATGGCACCCTAGAAAAACCTACCATTCACACCAACCGTAACTGTTGGGTTATCAAGCAGGCCGACAGGCTAAACGCCGAACACAAGGGGAAGGAGCCTCAGAGCGAAGACGAGGATGAACCTCGCCAGCCGAATATAGGGGGGCAGAAGAAATTTCCACCGGAGGTTAAAACAATGAACATGATATATGCCACTCATATCCCAAAGAGGGAGCGCAAGCGCGCACTCCGAGATGTCTATGTTGTTGAGCCTGTCGCCCCAAAATTCAACCCATGGTCAGCCTGTCCGATCACTTTCAATTGCAGGGATCATCCGACTAGTATTCGGCACGGGGGTTCGGCTGCCTTAGTGCTCGACCCAATAATAGATGGATACCATCTAACCCAAGTCCTTATGGATGGCGGCAGTAGTCTCAATCTGATATATTAGGACATTGTCTCCAAGATGGGGATCGACCCATCAAGAATCAAGCCAAGCAGCACGACCTATAATGGAGTGATACATGGCGTCGAAGCTCACTGCACAGGCTCCTTAACATTGGAGGTTGTATTCCGTTCTCCCGATTACTTTCGAAGCGAAGAACTGCTCTTCGACATAGCTCCATTCCGAAGTGGCTATCATGCCCTACTCGGAAGAACGGCCTTTGCCCACTTTAATGCAGTCCCAAATTATGCTTATTTAAAGCTCAAGATGCCTGGACCACGTGGCGTTATCACGGTCAATGGTAATATGGAGCGCTCTCTCTGTACGGAGGAAGATACTGCGGCCTTAGCAGCCGTAGTACAATGCGGCCTATTCAAGCCACATAATGTATCAATAGCGGACACAGCTAAACGTGTCCGGCACACGCCTCAGTGCGGCAGCTCAGATGAACCTGAGCAAGATTGACAGCTATGCCCCCGTCGACCGCCCCACAAGGTGATAGCAGATGTGCCTCGAGTACATATTTATGCCCTAAGAATTCCTTGGGTGGCGACGAGGGGCACTCGCATACAGTCCGTAGTTCAGCTAGACCCTATTCGGACTTTAAACTTATCTTCTCTTGGTTCATTAAAACTAGCCAGACTTACTTTGGCCACACTGGATTGACTTCTTCGTTTCCAGGTTTTATTTCTTTTTTCTATAGATGGCCACCATACTCATACCTTCAAGGACACATTACAGAGGAGAAAACGGCACAGACGTGCAACAGGGACCCGCACTAAGGTTTATTTTTTAGATTAAGACCCTGTGTAAACCTTTTTTCTCTTTCTTGTTTTATACCTTTTTGGTATGTAAAATGTCCAAAAAAGGTCGTCGGCATTATCTGTAAAGTTTGTGGCTCGCCGTACTATAGAGCGATATTAATAGAACAATTTAATTCATATCATATCCAGAGTTTTATTCACTCACCATGGAATGTTCTCTTCTCGCGTCAGATTGCCATATGTGCCTTGTCAATAAAGGTTTATTACAGGGGTTGTATTCAGCCCCGGTATATATTGAAAAGACCGAACACCTATAGGGAGTGTTCGGCGTCTTGGATGTTTGCATTATATGCATCAGTTCCGAATCATGTCTTCGGTCAATAGTTGGGTTGCCCGGCTCCTGTGCTTACCCCTACGTTCCTGATTGTTCGGCTAGGGTGTAAAGGGAGAACTATGGCGATAGTACTTCTAGCTAGTCTGGTCAAGTACCTCAGTAGAGAAAGCCAAAAACTGACTGTCATGATAAGCGAGAACCTGGTCTGCAATCCGATGACTTAGTTTTATACTACGATCGATAGAGATGCACCCCATGTTATAAGAAGGGTTGTTTTTTTTTGCCCAGCCAAGTGAAATTGGATACTTCATCCGCACCAGGGGCTAGTACCTAGCCCGCTTGTTAAACTCCTACGACAAAGTCAGAGAAATAACGCCGCATAGTCTGATTGCCTGGTTCGCTCCGCATACACCTCCTATATGGACCAAGACGTTGGATAAAGAGTGTATTTTCATATGACCGAACACCCTAGTACTATGTACCTGGGGGCTGCAGCCGACGACTGGAAACTTTCAGATATAAGATAAACAGTCACACAGGAGGAAAAAAGACGATGATATGATAAATAGCGCAAAAGTTATATACACTGGATTCATAAGCATAGTCTTTAGATCTGGATACAATTAATCGAAAACAACATCTTTCGAACACTGGCCTTCTACAAGGTGGGCGCCCTCGATGACGTCCTCGAAGTACTTCTCCGGCTTGCGGTGCTCCTTGCCTGCGGGCGGGCCTGCAGTTGCTATATGCACTGCGTTCATCTTCGCCTAGTGCACTTTGACGCGAGCGAAGGCCATCCGAGCACCTTCTATGCAAGCCGACTGCGTTAATGCGTTGACCCGCGGACTCGCCTCGACGAGCCGATTCACCAATTCGAAGTTACTACTTGGGATCGGCTCAGCGGGCCATAGCCGGACTATTAAGTCCTTCATGGCTGAACCCGCCATGTTGTACAGCTCGACCAACTGCTTCATCTGGTCGTTGAGGGGAACTGGATGTTGTGGCGCATAGAACTGCGACCAGAACAATTTCTCTGTGTCATTCCCCTCCTAGGCTCGGAAGTATTGAGCAGCATTTGCGCTGCTCCTCGCAAGATCAGCAAACACGCCTGGAGAACTCCACAATCGTGTCAGCCTAATATACTTCCGCCCGTCGAAGATGCTCTGTAAGAGAAATATCTTACCAGATGCTATCTGTCGCGCTTGTTTGATTTCCTCACAAGCGTTGCGCGCCTCGCCTCGCGCGTCCTCGGCAGACTTTACTACCACAGATAGCTCGGTCGCCTGTTCCAAAGCCTTTCTCTCCGATGCCTCACACTTACGGATGACATCTTGGAGCTCGACCTTGACTTCAGACACCCGAGACTTGTGCTTCTCGCACTCCGCCTTTTCGGCCTCTAAATCAGCAGCCGCTTTATCAGCGGCCGCCTTGTTTGCCTTGGCCTCCTCCTTGGCCCTAGCAACCTCGCCCTTGAGGGCCTCGAGCTCAGCGGCGCCAACTGTGTAATACAGAATACAATCTTAGAGTTTGTACTCATACTCAATCAATTAAGTCTTATTGACATTTAAATAAAAATCCAAATACCTTGCGTTTCATCAAAACGCCGGTTTATGCGGTCGAGGTACGCATTGGCCACCTCGAGCTTCCGATTTAGTTCGGCGACCTCTGCATCTCGCGCAGTCGCCCTAACTAAAGAAGCATGCAAGACAGTTCAGCTCTATAAATATGCTACTCTATGGATACTTCGTCCGATTCTTTTCAGAATCACACAAAGCATCAGGGGCTACTGGTTATATATGTGCACTTAAAACAAATAAAATTTCTTAAAAGGCATTACACGGCTTACCTCAAAGCCTGTTAAAAGGCTATTGAAGGCTTCATCTTGTCCGCCCTTGATGGACTGAATCTTCTTCATCACCGCACCCATCACGGTGCGGTGTTCTTCCATGACGAGAGCACTTTGCAGTGCTCCCTCCATAGAATCCGGCGCTTCCGGATTAACTCCGGGCGCCGCCATATCCTCCTCTGCTTGAGGAGTGGGATCTTCAAACCGTGGAGCCGCGCTAGGCTCCGAGACGGTGTCTGGTGGGACCCCAAACTGTTCAGGCCCCACATCTTCGGTCTCCATGGGGGCCGTTTCCCCATGGTCAGTGCCTGCCGAGGTATTACCCTCGGCCGCCATGTCTCCTGACCCGCCCTCATCTCCTTGGGCGGAAAGAACCCGCTAGGACGACACTTCAGTGTCCCCGCCGATTACGGGCGATGAAGCCCGGACTGGCGGGGCACTCTCTGTCTCCCCAAGCGCCAGAGAGTTCCCCTCCGATGATGTAACATCGGGGTTTACACCGGGAGGGCTGTAGGTCAGCAGGATAAGAATGTTAAATAGGTATCATAAATACTGAATACACAAAGGTGAAATAGCTAATCCGGATAAACTTACGATTCGGGTAGGGGTTTCTCCCTGGGCTTCACCACGAAGCTATGTTCGGATGAATTCGAACTATCTCCGAGCTTCAGCTTCCTCTTCCTCCGGGGCGCGCCCGTGCTCGTGTCAGCGACGGCCCCCCTCTTCACCCCCTGCCTTGCGGGAGGTACTTCTTCTTCCCCCTCTTCCTCCTCATCATCTTCCTCCGCCTCGTCGGAGGACAGAATGTGGAGATCCTCGGGCTGCTTGCCCGCAGGACGGGGCTTGTCTCTGGCCCCCTTGCCCTTTGTCTTCTTGGGCTTCTTGGTCGGCGCCTTGTACGGCGCCGGAACCAGCATCGCCGTCAGTAGAGGCAATGCTGGCTCTTCTAGCAAAGGCGCCGGACACTTAATCTGGGACGCCTTCTTTGTCCAGCCCTGTATATCACGTAAAGATTCCAACTCCTATTATCATTTAGTAATAGGAAGGGACAAGTGTTCGGCAGGGATCATTATTACCTCGGTGGCAGAAACTTCAGTACTGAAGCATCCATCCTCGTCCTCTTTGGGCCATTCCTCCTGGCTCTTGAAGAGGTGCTTTTAGATCTCTTTGTGCGTAGAGCCGAAGAGATGCTTCAGCGGCTTGTCTCCTACCGGATCGAACTCCCATAGGGAGGAATCCCGGCTTTGGCAAGGGAGAACAAGCCGTGTCAGCATCACCTGGACCACGGAGGAGAGCATGTGCTTGGAGATCACGCCGGACACACGGCTCACAAGAGTCATCACCTCAGTGTGCGACCCCCAGTCCACACCCTTTTTGGTCCAGGAGGTTAGCCTCTCTGGGGGTCCGGATCCTAAAGCAGGCTCCGCCGCCCAGTTGGTGTCGCGGGGTTCGGTGATATAGAACCACTCCTGCTGCCAGACATTGTTTGTCTCCACGAACGAACCCTTGGGCCAAGTTGCGCTCGAGAGCTTACTAATCATAGCACCCCTGCACTCTGCGTGTTCCCCATTCACCACCTTCAGCTTCACGTCGAAGGTCTTAAGCCATAGGCCTAAGTGTGTGTGGGGGGGGGGGGCGGAGAAAGGCTTCACACATCACTATGAATGCGGATATGTGAAGGATTGAGTTCGGGGCTAGATCGTGGAAATCTAGCCCGTAGAAGAACAAAAGACCCCGAACAAACGGGTGGAGTGGAAACCATAACCCCCTAACAAAATAAGAGGTGAAAGCTACCCTCTCACCCGCCTTAGGGACGGGAGTCACCTGGCCCTTAAGGGGGACTCGGTGTGCGATGTCGTCGGCAAGATACCCTGCACTCCGTAGATCCTTCACAGTCTTTTCGGTGGCCGTGGAAGCCTCCCACTTGCCTCTGGCACCGAATCCAGCCATTGGTGGGAAGGGGAGTAGTGGTTGAGGAACGAGGAGTTGTGGGCGCAGGAGATGAGAGTACGGGGTCAAGGGAGATTGGATAGCTCGAGCTTGAGGAAGGCGTGGGGTTGATGAAAGGGAATGGTGTCCTTTTATAACAATGCGAATACAGAGCGTCCCCCACCTTAGCCATAAAACGCGTCTGTTCCCAAAGCAGTCATGCGTAATGCGTGGCGTGGGTGCTCACATCACAATGATGAGAATCCCACAATAAGCGGGCACGATCTCTATTCTGACGGGATATGTCAATGAAGATATGCCTCGAAACGCGAAACTAGGACCAAATAAAACGGTTCGATGTGTTAGTGGGTTGGACGTGACGCTTCACCCAAAAGTTGTCCGTAAAGACACATTATTCATTTTCTTTAAAAGCCTTGCCTTCGAGGCCAAGGGTTGTAATAATCTTGCAGAGCCGAGCACAATACATCAATTTGCAGAAGATATATTCGGAGGAGGAAGCCGCCTTGCAATGTCGAAGACAATACGGAAGCCAAACTTGTCGTCATCGAAGACAGGTTCAGGGGCTACTGAGCCTGGATCAGGGGATCCACAGGTGGCCAGATAAACTCTTGGTGGGCCGGACAGGTGGGCCATGAAGATTACTTTAGAAGATCATCTCTCGTATCCGGATGGGACTCCAGGATTCTTGCAATGGCTAGTTTAGGCTCGGGGTAGATTTTCCTTCCTCTGCAAGATGGTATGTACAAACGGACAAACCCTAGGCCCCTCCGGTGTGTATATAAACCGGAGGGTTTAGTCCGTAGAGGCTAGAGAATCGTACAATCCTCATAGGCTAAAACTTAGGGATTTAGCCTTTACGATCTCGAGGTAGATCAACTCTTGTACACATATTCATCCATACTACTATAGCAGGAAGTAGGGTTTTACCTCGATTGAGAGGGCCTGAACCTGGGTAAACATTGTGTCCCCTGCCTCCTGTTAACATCGATCCTCAGACGCATAGTTCGGGACACCCTACCTGAGATCCATCGGTTCTGACACCGACATCGGTCTTGGGGCGTCACAACTCTCCCACACTAATAGAGGATCTCGACCCGAGATCCTAGGGATGGCACCGGATAGAAGAGGAAAAAGGAAGAGGTAAAACAAAGTTGCTTCTCCGACAAACAAGTGAAACCAACAAACCTTGAGAGGTTAAACAATCTTGAAATAAAGAATACAACGGAGATGAACAAAGTTGAGAGCACTCCGGTAAAAAAGAAGGAATAAGGGACACCACGAGAATTTGAAGGTTGCAAAGACATAAACGAAGAGCTCAAGGATCATGAAAGAATTTAAAAACCACTCTGGTTAAATAAAGGTAGAGAAGGACTAAGAATGAAATAATTTGGACAACACTCCGGCTGAAAACGGAAGGAATGATCATGAACTTGAGAAGATGGTATGATACTTGATGAAATCAACAACACACTGCCTCCGAAACAATTGAAAGAATAGCACAAGGGGTAAGAGAGATTTCAGACAACACTCTGGTTGAAAATAGAGGCAAAACTTGATAGGATGAGAGATCTTGAATGGAGGGTACGACACTCCTGTTAAATGGGTCGACAAGGAACAGAACATGATTTTAATAAAACGAGATGATGGTTTGGAGAGAGCAACATCACAATGTCTTCGGAATGAAATAATAGATGCTAGATCGTTGGAAAGAAAAGAACGGAGAAGAAAATGACAACTTCTCCCATAAATGAATTTGGAAAGCATCCTTACAAAGATGGATTGAATGGGATTGATGGAAAATCAAAAACAAAAAGAATAAGTTTGTTGTGGCCTTATGGAAAACATATCAAAACTTGAGGTGAAATTCTTCCACTAACGAAAACAATTGATTGGATTGATATCGACAAGGAGACGAAAAACTTATTTCACCGAGAGGATAAATGAAGAACTTGGGTCATTGATAAGCACCACAATAGCACATCCCCAATGAAAGGCTTTAGGTGAAATATATACCAAGAAAACTCCAATGAAGAGATTGACAGGTTTAAATATCTCATTCTTGACAACTTGTGAATCATGAAACATGAAGGGAAATTTTTAAAAATGACATAACACCATCTCAAAAGATAAGGGAGCAAATATTTGCACTTCGAAATGCAAGATGAAGAATACTTGAGCTCCTTCAACAAGAATCTTGAAGAACCTTCGAGGACGAATTAAATCATGATGAACCACCATGACGAACTCCGGTAACAAAATGATGAGAAGTGAAGGATGAAGAGAATAAGATTGAAGCCTTGCAATGATTAGATGGAGCTTCGCGACAAGATAATTAATATAGCTTGGACCTTCGAAAAAGAAAGATGGATCATTTCGAACCAATAGTTTATTCATCATGAACAAACTTCAGAAGAAGGAATTAATAACCTTGAGGAAAACAAGAATAAGAAATTATGTTATGCTTATCCTTCATCAACTTAAATCGATGAGAAGCAATGGATTTAGCATACTACTTATTCTCGTTGCAAAGAATTAAAGAGATATCTCACACAATCTTGAGAAAGTATTCAACGAAGATAGGATTTAGAAATAACGAATGCATTAATATGATAACAAAGGAAGAGAAATCTTGAACGAACCACCATAAGAATGGAAACGAATGAAGAAAAGAGAATGAATCGCCGGGAGGAATTAGAAAAGGAACAAAGGCACTTGAGGAAATTTAGATACAAAAGAACGAAGGGATCATGAGCCGATTAAAGAATACTCGAATGATGCACCGGAAGAATTATGGAGACGAACGAAGGGGCATCAATTAAGAATAGTTGGAGGACGAAGTTGAAAACTGAGAACGAAGAAATCTTCTGAAATGATGGCCTTTGGAGGAATAAGATGGAAAGAACTCATGCAATGCTTCAAATGGGTATGAAAAGAATTCTCACAATCGAAAACAATTATGAGGATGGTATGAAGATAGAACCATGAATCTTTGGAAGAACGAGCAAGGATTCAAGTCTTCTTCGGTCTTCAAAATCTGAAAAATACGATGAGATACACCACCATGAATTGTTTAGGCACTTCAGAATGAAGAATTAGAAGGTTGAACCAACGATGAAAAGAATTTCAAAGCGATCTGGGAGAAGGCATATGACTGATGGAATCCATACTTATGTCACACTTTGAAAAGAATTCCGTAATAACTCTGGATAATTAGAAGAGTCAGGTAAGATCCTCGAAAAGACTTGTGGGTTAGGGCCCACTCAAAAGAAACACCGTTGAATGATTTTTAAAAGAGAGATTGCACCGGTTGAATTAAATGGATTGAATGAGATAACAACCTCGAAATATCTTGAGCGGATTAAGAATGGAAACACGAATCTTCCGACATATCTTGAACACTCCGGAGAAGAATTAGAGAAGAGTTGAATAAACATGAGAGACTTTGGATAAGAAATTCCAACATGTGAAAACATGTGAAACAAGAGGAAAATATATGATTAACACCAACGCTTGAATTTAGTCCACCGGAGAAGAAACAAGAATGAAGAATGATCAACTTGAAACTCATGAGCATCTTCTTGAGAAATCACCAGCTAAGGACATTGAAGGAAAGAATGAAGAACTTCACAAGAATAAAATGGATACTTGATTAAGAATTCTGGCTCCATATAGAAAAGGGAGGGAGGGTGGGGGAAACAAAACAACTTGGGATGAATGGAATGAACACCGTTGAGAAAAATAAGAATTGATATTGTAAATATCGAAAGGATCGAATTAAGTTGAAGCTGAAAGGCACCGGTTGACAAAGAATATAACATGACAATCTTGATGATCAAGAAGGATTAGCACTCCCATAGAAATATGAGAACACCGCTTAGGAAAAGGTATGGAATCAACACTTGACATCGAAGCAACTCGAATACCACAACTCAAAACAAAACAAAGGATTTGGCATGCCAAAGAAGCCGGAACAAATACATGATAGACCCCAACCTCATATCATGCATCCGTTGGAAGATTTACTAAGAGCTACTTGAATTCCCACCTATTAATTCCCGAAGCTTTCTGGTTATGCAATCTGGTGTTGGGGATACAGGGCAAGCACCGCATATCACTCAACTAATAAATCCTACATCCAGCTGTATCTATCCGTCAACACATAACCAGGCACCATCGGAAAACGTTTACCTCAGACCTTCGGAAAGCATCCGCTATACTAGTTGTGGCAATACTCCCGAACTATCCCCCAGTACTGGGTGATGTTGGGGTTATCTCACCACCAGACACGCATAGAAGAGTTTTTGATGTCGGCCACCTCGGGTATTCCAGAACTGCAACGATACAATTGTGACGACAACACCTCGGAGGTCAACTGCCCAGGATACTACCACAACCCCTAAATGATAGGAGGCACCAAGAACAATGTTCTCGTCACAAAGATATCGAAACGATCCCAACAATACCCGCGCGATCCTAAAAAAAATAGTGGAAAAGAGGGTAGTAAGTCAAAACTTCTACGTCAGGAGTCCTCACGAGAGCGACGGAGGGGATAAGGAGAAAAATAATTCCTACTCTCCGATTTATATAATCCTAAGAGTCAAAACATTTTTTAAATTCTAGACTCAACATCGGCAGCGGTTCGATCAAGCAGGGGCTCCTAGGTCGGGGAAGGCTCTGATACCAACTTGTGACGCCCAAGATGCGACTATATCTCCTACGTGTCGAGGCACGACTTAGAGGCATAATCACATTTTGGTATGATCGCAAGAAGGTTATCCTCACACATTACCATGTACAAGAACAAAGGGGAAAATAATACATAGTTGGCTTACAATCGCCACTTCACACAATGCATAAATAAGTCATACATTCATCCAAGTACAATCATGGTCAAATTATGGACAAATCCAAATGAAAAGAAGATAACCACCCACTATACCCGATCGGCCCTAGTAGGAACCACTAATGATCATCGGGAAACGTCACGTACATACGCCCACGTTCCTCATCGAACTCCCACTTGAGTTCCTGGCCATCAACTGAATCGTACTCGATTGTACCTGCACATGTGTTTGTAGTAAACTGTGAGTCACGAGGACTCAGCAATCCCATTCCCGGGTATCAAAACTATAGAAGCCTTTGGTTAAGGAGAAAGTGTATAAGTGGCTGCTGCAAGCACTAAGCATAGATGAGGTGGCTAGCTTACATATCATCAGAGCGAGAGGAGAAGTGAAAGCCATCGGTCGTGAACTAATCATGATCACTAGATGATCCTATCTACCGACGAGTCATCCATAACCTAGCCGTGTTCTTTTCCCGAACTCCCTCGAAAACAGACCATCACGACTACTCACACAGTAGTGTATTATGTTTGAGGTTTTGTGTCAAGTTATCTACGACCGGATATTCACAAATTACCATCCGCCACAAAACTGCGGGCATGGCTTTCGAAAGATCATAACCTTGCAGGGGTGTCCCAACTTAGCCCATCACAAGCTCTCGCGATCAACAGAGCTAAAACCCCTTATCTTAGGGACTACCCGATCGGACTTGGAATCCCGGTGTACAAGATATTTCGGCAATGGTAAAACAAGTCCAGCAAGACCTCCTGACGTGACGACACCTTGATAGGAGCCGCGCGTATCTCGTCTCAGGACACAATCGGATAAGCACTACGTACAGCAACCGGAAGCCCCAGTAACTGGGTGGCATCGCAAGTGGCTCTAGTTTGGATCAACACTCATGAGGAGCACTGGCCCGGGGTTGTTAATTAAGTCCTCAGGTGCTAGCCAGTCCCTATGCAAGTTTTTAGTTATTAGGCAAATGGTAAAAGCAAAGTTGGGCCTTGCTGGAGGAGTTTTATTCAAAGCGAACTATCAAGGGGTCCCCATATACCCAACCGTGTTAGGAACGCAAAATCAAGGAACATAACACATGTTTATCGGTTCTTAAGGTGGCATGAGTGGAACAAAACACCGAGCAAAAGGCCAAGGCTTCCACCCATTGCCATGTATATAGGTGCCTTAATGTAAATAATAGATATTGTCTTATTCCCAAAAACCCAATCCACATGGAGCAAACTTCATCTTCACCTGCAACTAGCAACACTATAACAGGGGCTTGAGAAAAAGCGTAACTTAGCCAAACAAAGGTTTGCTAGGTGGTTACTTAGAGGTTTTCATGGCAAGGTGGGGGCTGACATGCAAAAGGATATGTATTGCGACAAAGCAATGGAGCGAGGCATCTAGCATAGCAACGATAGAGGTGATATCAAGGAATGGTCATCTTGCCTGGGATCCCGCAAGGAAGAAGAACGAATCCATGAAGAAGACGATCCCACGTAGTCGTACGAATCCTCACAATCGCAACAAAACAGGAACTATCGAGAAGGAGCACAACCGGAAAGAAGAAAACAACACGGTAAACAATCACCACATAAACATGACATGATGCGCAACCAAGTATGATGCATGTCCATTTAATGAGGCATGGCATGGCAAAGTGCACAAACAATACTACAAGATAAGTGGAGCTCAATATGCAATGAGTTGAATATTGACGAAACACCACATTTGAATTATTTAGTTCGCTCTCGGTGAGAGGTGAAGCATAATAAAACTACCTATTTAGGCAATTTAAATGGGGTCGAATATAACAAACAACAATTCCGGAAAATCCCCATGTGCATATTTTGAATTTGGTATTGTTATGCCTATTACCATATTTTAATGTTTTTAAATGGCAAAACAAAGTGCACCATGTTATTTTACACATTTTTCCACCCCATTTACATATAAAGTTTATTAAATTTTGAGCTACGGTTATTAAGTTATGGAATAAACCATTTTAACAAGTTATTATCACAAAATTAAACAAACAACAAGTTAAACATTTTTAACAGGGATGAAAGTGTCATATTATTAATCTACACAAAATTCTAAGCAATTTTCATATAAATCTTATTTTAAACTGATGCATGGTTCTTTAGTTATTAAATGCATGAACAAAAGGGACTTTTCTGTAAATATGCAATTTTCTGGATTATTACAAAAATCGCAGGATCGGGAAAAAAAGGATTGGGCCAAATCTGGCATGCAGGCCCAACCTGAGGGGGAAGGAGGGGCGCTGGGGGTGGTCTCACCCATGGTCTTCGGCCCATCAGTGGAGGTGGCAGAGGCAGCGTCTGGGCTTGAGGACGCTCGCCCAAGCGCTGGAGGCGCGGTCAACACGAGTAGATCAAGCGCTCGTGTTTGTCTCCCCTGGACGAACAGAGACAGCAGCAGCTCGGAGCAGAGCTCCGACGAGGGACTTGGCGCAGAGCGACGGTTCCCTTGGCAGGGGAGGCCGGCGGACGATAGGGAACAGGTGGAGGGAGGCGGATCTGGCAGCGGCGACGATGAAGCATGAGGACGGCGGTGAACTTGGCGAGGGATGGCGGGGTGGTCTCCAGGGATGAGGGGATCGGGTGCTCTTATCCCGGCGCCATGAATGAGAGCTCGTGCGGATCCCTGTCTTTGGCGGCTGGCGAAGGCAGAGCTGCTCCCGATCCATCCTGGATGGAGGCATGGGAGGAGGGGACGAGGCACTCGGGCCTTGGGGCACTGCGCGGGGCTGCTGGATCCAGGATCTCTGTGGGATGAACTGGGACGACAAGTGGAGGAGCGCGGGTGGGTGGCGGCGCAAAACGAGGGAGGTGGTCTGCCTAGAGGCTAGGGTTGCCCAAATTGGAGGGGGTGAATGTCCATTTATAGCAAGACTATTTGGACTAGGTTTGGGCTAGATTAGGTTGGTATTTGCTAGTTTTTGTGGGATGCAAAATAGGGCTGTGTACTTTGGCTAGGTTTAGGGGCAATTAGGTCCTTCTGATCGTAATAGGATGGGCCGAGAATAAAATAGCTAGGGAGTCCAAGTAAGAAAACAAACATGTTTTAGGGATGTTTGGGGATGATCCAGACCCATCGGTAATGACAGTCCATCTCGGGTTCGGGGAAGTTTTCGGACATGGTTGTGAGCGGGTCTGAGAACTGTGAAGGGAGACTTCGGTTTAGCAAAAGAGAAAACGAACAACCAGATTGCAAGGGGTCTGAGAATGGTCAACAAAGACAAACCCGCAGCGGCACTACAAACGACAACCCGGTTTTGTGAAAACATGCAGATGCAATATGCATGATGCCACGATGAAATGATGCAATGCAAAAATAAATAGAGCAAGCACAAATGAAACACACGGTGATCACAAAAAAATATGGAAGCCTTCTGGAGCGTCGGTCTTGGGGCGTCACACAACGCAAGCATAGATGAAGGGCAAAGACAATTGTTGTATCTATTTTGGTTAATGTGCATGGCATGTTGTTCATATCATCAGCCACATCAGTAAGATAAAATAGGAGATGCCACGATGCAAATGTGGGCTGCTTCACCACACACTGGATTATAGATCCACAAAAACAAGTATACATATAGGGAGTATTGAGTGATGTGCATCGTACGAATAAGGAATTTGGTTTTACAACTAAAACTTGGAACTTACTGTTGTTGCGAACATGCATTTTGATAGAAACATCAAACTAAACAGAAGTTGACGATAGGGAGTATGAGAAAATTAAACAATAATCGAGGATAAAGGCTTTAGAAGGACTGACTTACATTAACAGTTAACACCAACTTTAGAATGCCCTTCTCCATGTCAATGGAAAGATAACTCAAGAATTTCAGCATAGAATGTTCTTCATAAGCATTGCTTGTACTCTACATTTTGTACAGAGGTAGATATGATACTATTGGAAGGGATATAGGATAATGAACATAAGATGCAGATTGATGCTACATAATCAAATACCAATCCCTGTAAGTACAAGCGTTACAGGACAAAATGTACTGACGAAAGCAATGGGCTACACTTATGCAATGGCATTGTTTGTGTATTCAACTTTTTGGTAAGATTAAATATAGATCTGATATTTTTTAGTAAACGGTGGGCGAGGGAGATAAGATGCACAATGCTACACAATGAACCAATCCCTCCTTCCCATAATATAAGAGTGTTTTGTACACTAGTGTATAGTACAAAATGCTCTTATATTATGGGATGGAGGGAGTAGTTGTTAATGTAAGTATAGTGATAGAAGACGTTCCGTACTTACAAGAGGGATGCAGAGCTAAACCTCTTCAAAAGCATTGGGTTGATTCTAAATTTATGTAAGAGTGGATATCGATCCTATAATGTCCACCAAATGGATGATAATGAGGCTACCATGTGCAGTGATGCTACATAATCAACCAGCTATGAAAGTAAGTATGGTCATACAGGGAAAGAGGTACTCACAAGAGAAATGCAGTGTGCAGTATAGTTGTGAGATTCTGTGGTCCCTTGAGAATGAATGTTCTTCTGCAAACAGTTTTCGTACAAGTGAGACGGTAAGGTACATGCAGAAAAGTAGTTCAAATTATGATGTGATGTCATAGACAGTACCTTACGCTGCAGACGAGACCAATGTGTAACAAGATTATTCCAGTCACTGTCTAATAAGTGTAGCACTGGAGACTTTACAGAAATTTCGTTTAGAAGCTTTCCATTGAAGTGTGCTTGCCTCGGGTAGGAACGATACTTCATCAGTGAGTGCTTGAAAAGTGCAAGGAACCGTTGCTCGTCTTGACTATCTAGTTTGGTACTTGCCTATTTTAAAAAATGAAATCTTGTGTCTTCTGTCAGCAGAAACATATGTAGTAATTACCATGAACAATATTAGTACATTACGTATGCTAAGTTGCGGCGGAATGTTGGAAATTGTTCTGTGTCTGTGGTATAATCTTTCCATGAAGGAAAGATGCGCACAAAGTTCTTGACAACAATATAAGCTTGGTCTTCTAAACTGGGAATAAATGGAATAGGGGTCCTATTTGCTGCAATTGGGGCTCTGTCTCATTCGATAAGGGATTTGGCAACTGGATTTGGTGTACTCTTTGCTGGAATGGGGGTTTTGCATCGTAGAGCTTGTGCTATGTCAACTGGCATCATCATACTGTTTGTTGCAGTTGGGGTCTATTGAGTTGGGGCATCAGAGATGGCCACTGTAGTAGGGCTAGAGTCTGCTAGAGTTGTGGTCGTGTTTTCTGGACCCGGTGCTATTGCAACTATACCAATTGGGCTATTTGGTTTATCAGATGTCCCTACCTTTTCCAAATACTTTATTCGTGATCCTCTGCGATCAGTAATCGCCCTCTTCCTTTTGAACGTCTGATACATAAGAACATCATTTGAATGGATAAATATGGTATGATGACAGATGGAATATGTACTAAAAATGAATAGGCAGGGCGTATTCACATATGTGATGTGTAAATTAAGCTAAAGGTAGTGCAACAAAGTAGAAGCAATGCAAAGCATCAGTTGCAAGATACCAATATAACCTTTGAAAGTTAGAGCAAGCACCTTGATGGGTGAATAAGATAGGGCATCTTCCTCTAACTCCTCCACTAGGGAGCTACATTGACTTAGGTCTCCCTCTAGCTTAGAATCATTGTTAGGATCATATTCTAGGCACGAATCTGTAGGTGGAGAGCGTTTGCATTGCATTGCATCCAGACTTGATTTCAGTCCCTTAATGCCATGTTTGACAGCCATGGCATTATTCTGCTTTAATATTTTCAGGCGCGCAAGCTCATAATCATTATGATGTTTTTCAGTATCTATGATTCATGGAAACATAAAAAGTAGTCAGATTATTATGGAATGCATTACGAATTCAACTCGAAGAGTGTCTCCCTACAAACTCATACGTATACAAAGTTAATCCCCCAATTGTGCTGACCAGACCACACACAGAAATACAAACCTCTTATGTCTCTATAACAGGCAGGCACATATTTCAAAACTGAAGTAGGAACATTAGAATCATATCAAATTCGTTTTTGAACAAATAAACTAAGGAAATATGAGTGGCATAATGTTTAGCTTCAAGGGTGGAGTGCTGGTAGTGCGACACAAAGCAAGTAGGCAGATTGTATTCTATGTTAAAGATCATAGTCTATGTAAAAGGTGGATATGACACTTTCTTTCTATTCTATGCAATGTTCGTTGCCCACACATGATGAAAGAGATCACACAGAGAAATACTATTCACTCATGTCTGCGGTTCCAGTATTTTGAAACAAGGTGGTTCACCCTAAAATAATATTGACAACAAATATGACAAAGCAAGCATAGAGGTAGTGAATCAATCATTACTTGCGAGCTTACTAGCATAAGTATGCAGAATTGTAACTGAAGTAAGAGATCGTCCAAAATCTGAATCAAGAAGTTTCTCTAGCACTTATTGTTTGCAACTAATCGCCGTGAATAATTGGATATCATATCGAATGAGTAAGAAAGACAAGTAAAATTGTCAACAACCTGGCTTGCACTAGTAATCTGGGTCAATGTCACTATGACAAACAATCCAACCTGAATAGTGTCTGTTCCTAGGGCCGGAATTTTGAAACCCTATGAACTTTACAGGTACTAAAGATTATTGAAATATCTGAATCATTAAGTGTAGGTAGCACTCAGTACACACCAAACCCTAATGACATTCCTGCCTAATGAGTAATGAATCAATTAGAAAATGGGTGATGGGGAGTAGCTGCTGAGGGTTGATGATGTATCTCAGGATAAATCGGGTTGGCTTAGTGGGTGCTGAACGTCTGAGCCCTGAATGGACTAGGAAGGTAGGCACGGCGGCGCGCACGGGCAGCGCTGACGCTGTTTTGGGTGAGCGGCTCCTGACAACCTGATAGTCTGGCGTCTCCTCCTAAAGTCATGCCGTCCGGGGATGGCAAGTCGCCGGCGAGGCAGGCGACTAGGGGCAAGTAGAGATCAGAAGCGCAACAGAACAAGGGGTAATCGGGGTCTGGGCCGAACAAAAATCCCAGGGTGGGTCGCGGCCCACCGTGGGCACCCCGTAGATCCACACCCCAGCGGCGTACATGCATTTTTGAAACTAAATTATGAACATTTAGCTGACCAATTAAACTACTTTGTTTCAATAATATCATATTCGTATTTGAACAACTAAGCTTGTTTAGCTTGATGGGTGGAGAAGTGTTATTATGACATGAAGCACATAGGTTGATCGTATAGTGATCATAAAAGAGGGGAAACCCTAAGCATGATCAATTAAACCCTATTATGACTGTGCCTTGGCAGATTTGAAGCTGCAAACCGCAGAAATGCCACTTAGCAACCATTGTTTGCTTCGAACTAAGAACTAAATTTTAAGAGCTGAAAAGATAGTACAGTAACCAAGTTGCGATCTATTTTCTGGTTGAGATCAAAAAGTTGAGCAGATATGAAGTAGTACCACCTCTTTTGCGGTGCCGTGTAGGCATCGGGGGTGCGACTCCTGTCGGTGGTGTTGAAGCAGATCTACGACGGTAGACGGGTCCATCGGGGGATAAGTCCCATTGAGATGGACGAGAAGGTCGTCGGAGCTGCCCCGACAAGGAGGACGACAGCGCCGATGGTGCAAGAGGATGTGATGCATGGTTCCTGGTCTATTTCCATGGATGAGAAACACCCATCTCTAGCAGTGGAGGAGGTGGTCTGCGCTACGGCATGGTGGAGGACGGTGGCGGCGGATGGGGTGGCGGTCGGAGGAGGCTGGTGTGGGGATGGTGTTCTAGCGCGGACGGTGTATGAATGGGAAAATGGAGGGAGAGGTACGGGGAACCATGTGTTTAGGACGCGCCTATCTGAAATATGGCAAAGTTACGAACTTAGCCCATTTAAAATTTTGACGTCTCATCCGTTGGGGATAGGACGGTAATCTCGCATCTCCCTGATATTTTCCCAAAGCGATTTTGGGCGAGGAGAGGGTGTTTTGGCGCCCACGGTTGGCGCCCATGGTGTATGAACGAGGCTGACAGGTAGGCGGTTGCATCATGTCTGAGTGAAGTTGCAAACCTGCTGCTATTAAAAAAATTACGTACATCGATTTCGGCCGAATCGAGTTTGTTTTGCCGCCCACCGTGTATAAATGGGGAAATGGAGGGAGAGACGGAGGTCTTTTGGTTAAGCTTGGATCAAATGTGTTTTGCCACCCACGTTTGGCGCCCACTGTGTTCGAATGGGATCATAGGCGGTCGTGTCACATCTAATTGAAGTTATAACATACCCCTATTGAGAACAGTGGAAATCGGGCCGATGGATTGTCCGTGTAAAGGGTAGACAGTAATTTCCATCTCGCGAACACTGGCTTTGGGCAGCCGATGTAGGAGTGGATATTTTGTCGCTTCTTTCAAATTTTGGGACAATAAGCATTCATGTTTACCCTGGCAACAAAATTCGAATAAATTTTGTATTCTTATACGAATCTTCATAAATCATTCTACGTTTTTTATATATCTTCAAAAGCACAACAAAGATTTATTTCACTATCATATATGAATATGATTTAAAAATGTCGATACTCAAATTCAGAAGGTGGAAACTAGTTTAAGGTGAATTCGAATATTTGAAACCACTTTGTGTCCAACTCAAGTGTAACGTGTATGACACACGCAACATATAGCGTACTCCCATTTATATATGTACACAAGCGATGTCTCAGGATTCAAAATACAGAGTCAATCAACCAATAATGTACAAAACTAACCGACATATAAATACTTATATAGTATATGGGTCAATAATATCAACTAAGATACATAAGCCAGGCCGCTGTACTTTTTTGCTAGAAGAGCATCATTTTTTTAGCAAAGCAAGTAAAGCATCTTAGCCCTTTCAGATGCGTACAACTTAAGGACCATCTATACTAGTACTATTATTTTTGAATGCACATTCAACCCGATTGGCATATTTGTAGATTTGGAATAGCAATCAAAATGAAATGTCTCAGAGTCTTGTCAATTAATACAGACTCGTGCTGAAAAAATTACAAACCAAAAAATAAAAAAACAATTATTACATGATCTCTAAAACAAATGGTTTGATCGATTACATGAACAAACAACACAAATGTTATTCGATGATGGAAAAAATATTTCATCTATGATTTACCAAGTGGGAATTTAATTTCCTTTTTTCCTCCAGGACCTTAACAATGCGGTCAGTCTCAGCTTGCTTCGTTTTGAAATCCACCAAATATTGAATGGTTGTCTTGAGTAGTGCTTATGATTGTGTTGTTTGCTTCCTTAACATGTCAACTTCGATTCTAAGTGCAGAAGCAGAGTCTCTTTCTACCAACAGTTTAGCCTCTAGAGCATCAACAGTTGTCAATTCATAATGGACGATTGGGCCGGTGCCACTGTTGTGAGATGATACAACGTCCATGGGGACCTCGCTCTTTGATCTTGGGCTAACCTGTTTTGCCATTAAAGTTCCGATTGGATTCCGAAAATTTGAAGTTAGCAAAACATCTCAACTGAGAGTTAGAACAGCGAACCAGTTAAACAAACAAGGAATTAAAGAGTTTTGATTGGATAATGAAAAGTAGTTATTAACATCATTGTAACCGGTTGCAGGAGCAAAGAAGTTAACCAAACAAGTTTTGCAAAACGTACCTGTTGTGGCATTGGAGTTTCTCTTGGATCCTGAAAAGTTGAGTAGCCAGTAACATGATTAGAGCATCCGGTTGCAGCAGCAAAGTAGTTAAACAAACAAGTTTTGCAAAAGGAACCTATTGTGGAATTGCAGTTTCTCTTGGATCCTGAAAAGTTGAGTAGTCAGTAACTTGAATAGAACAACAAGTTATAGCAGCAAACCTATTACACCAATATGTTTTTGAAAATGTACCTGTTGTGCAATTGGACTTCCAATTGGATCCTGAAAACTTGACGTTGGTAAGATGATTACAGCAACAACTTACGGCAGCAAACCAGGTAAACAAGGAAGTTTTTTAAAACATACCTATTGTGCCAACGAAGTTTTAGTTGGATCTTGCAAACTTGAATGTTAGCAATCATAAATAATGTGTTTCAAGAGCCATAAGAAACTAACATCAAACTAGTAAAACTAAGTAGCTTTGGCAATGTATTTAATTATACATGAACTAGTAAAACTAACAAGTTCTTGGCAAAGTATTACAGTAACAAATCGGTACCGTTTACCAGCAACACAGACATGTGTAAATTTCTTTGATGTAAGAAAAATGATTCTAACACATATATATGTTAAAAAGACGTTGTCCCTCATATAAACCTGATAGTTGTGTGTCTATGAACATGCAAACATTACTAGTGCTACAAGTGATAACAACAAACCATTTAAACAAACAGGGTATCAGAACATAAATTACACATGAATTTTGCTGCACCCTAGAAGTACATATGACCAGCTATCTACGTGCTTAAGTAGATATTAAGTTCAGGCAAACAGGTAATTCTTAACAGTAAGTATCAAACACATAGATAGGCGCAATCTATAATAGGATTAACAGGCTATGGCATTATGTAATTAGTAGCAAACCAAATTAAGCCAAGCAATGTAATTGAACAATTTTGCAATCAGTGGCTAACTAAAATTCCGAGAAGCGGGTAACGGAACTTACGCTAGCTCTTTGTACAGGCACACTTCAACTTCTTTTTCGCTTAGAAGGTTCTACGAAGGAGTCCATGACATCAATTGCTTAGATACGCAGTCCCAATACTTCTTTCTCCCCACATTGCATTGGTAAGTCAAATGGTTAATCTGATAACGTAACATCCCAAATTTTCAATTTGGAATGTTATACATAGGTCATCATATGCATATCACATTTTATTTGCATTTCATTTTGCGATCCTCGAAATTCTAAGCAACTCAAGGACCCATGGAGAGAGTTGGGGATTTCACTGTTTTCATATTTGAATTTTCTCGAATATTGGAACAAGGATAATTTTGGTTTAATTATTTTTCTCTCCGAAAATATTCCCTATTAAAATATATGAGAGGAGATGTTATGACTTCTCCAAAATAAATGGGATATTGGAAGAAAAATATTAAAATCAAATAAATAGTTTTTTTTTGGTTTTTCTGCAATTTTATTTGAATTAGAAAAATCTGCATATTTTAAAATTGCATTTTTAGGGCCAAGAAAATGTTCATCATGTTCTAAATATTTTATTTAGACGGTGAAAATTTGTTTTGGAATTTTTTGAATTTTATTTTATTTTTCTAGGATTTTTAAGGCAAAATCAGTTTTAAAAAAAGTCTTCCCGCCGGGCCGAACTGGGCGGAGGCCCAGCTGGCCCAGCCGCTGCGCCGCCTGCCTCGTCGTCTCCGAGCCGGACTCCCGAGGAGTCCGCCGCCGCGCCACCGCCCTGCCCCCTCCCGCAAGCCACCGCCCCCTCCCCCTTTAAAAGTCGAGCCAGCCCCCCTGGAGCCCGACATAGCCCGCGCGCCGCCTGCCCTCGCTCACCCCGCCGCCAAGCCGCTGCCAGCCCCGCCGCCGAACTGCGACGCTGCCGCTGCCGCGCCAGCCCCGCCGGAGCCGCCCCGCCTGCCGGAGTCGAGCCGCCGTTCGCCGGATCTCGGGCACCTTTTTTCGGTTTTAGGTAAAAACCCCGGTTTTCTAAAACCCTAGTTCGGGATTTTTAGCTAGAACGGTTCGGTTTTCTCGGTTTTAGTTATTTAGCGGACGTTCGTCCGTTCGTTCGTTTTAACCAACGCTTTTCGTCAGTTAGCCACAGACAGCGAACGTTCGTTCGTTAGCCTGTTCGTCTCGTTTTCTTTTCCAGGATTTTTCCGCGATTATTTTCAATCGCGATTTCTGCCCTGATCTTCGTTTTAGTTTATCTTTTCGCTCGTTTATGCGAATGAGGTGAAACAAGCGCCTAGATCTTCGTCTCGAAGCCCTCTTTATGTTTAACCAACTTGAACAAGATTTTGGTACTTTAAAATTTGACTTTAGTTCAGTTTAGTAAACGGATCTTATTTCTTTCGTGGTTTGAGTTTCGTTGCTCCGTTTGATTTGATTCTTTTTGCAAACTAGAGTTATTCAGTTGAACTTTCTGGTTACATCTTTTTATTTGAGATTTACCCGTGCATCTTTTCTTGATTGCTTATGTATGCTATTGTTTGTTTGCGATAGAATTCCCGAAATGCGAAGCGTGCTACTAAGAGTCACTAGGTTTTGTGAATCATCAGCAAGGCAAGTAACACATTGATCATACCCCGTTATTACCCAGTTTTTATGCATTAGTTTCAACCCTCACACATTGCATGAGTAGGATCTCTTAACATGTGGGTCTGGGATGTAAATGATGAGGTAGAACCTATTACCTGTTTTATTACCAAACCCTTGGGAGTTACTTCTACGTTATGCTTAGGTTACCATGCTATGCTTGTAGACGTGGATTGGGTTTGAGAGTATCCATGACAGATGTGAGATTGCTAATTAATGGTTCAAATTAAGGTGGCAACTTTAATACACATCTGGGTGGATTGGTTGCAGGGCGCCTGGAGAATCCAGTGGTGTCCTAGGAAATCCCGGAGGACCCGTGCGATTATCCTATGGAATGCCACCCAGGCTCAAAGGGATCATAAGATTATTCATGCTAGAAACTTACGTGTGCAGCCACAAGCTATTATGGGCTCTAGCATAGTTGAGTATGTTGCATGACCTCTTTCAGTGGTAGACTAGCAGATGTAGGGGAAAGTAGGTGTAACGGTCTACCCAGGGTAAAGAGTTAATGTTTCTGAAAGACTATGTCTTGGTCATCCGTTTCTCAAACACCATGTAGTGCGAGAAATCCAACGTAGGAGATCGAGTCTTGTGGGGAAAAGTGCATAAACCTCTGCAGAGTGTACAAACTAATCATGATTAGTCGTGTCCCCGGTTATGGACATTTTGAGTATCTGGTACTTGAATTATTGATTTGATCTCATCACTCTAAAATAATTTGTTGGGTTGATAAGGATTACTTTAATTGTGGATTGAGTTGGAGGAACCTTCTCAATGATGTTTCAACTACCATGATAGTTAAATAAAATTTATTCCTTTATTGTAGGGAAAAATAGGCTTTCTGCAAAACATTATAACCTTAGAGCCTCCACCAGCCTTATATGCATGTAATGATAGCATTTATCTGTTCTTTGCTCTACTGTGCTATCTTGCCAGCATATTCCATGTGCTGACCCGTTTCGGGCTGCAATATGTCATGTTGCAGACTTTTCAGACGAAGAGTAAGGTGCACTAGGTCGTTTTCCATGCACTCAGCTATGCCGTTGGAGTTGATGGACTCACTTTATCTTCCAAGCCTTCCACTATTATCGTATTTAGACGGCCTTAAGCCATATCTTTTGTAATAAGTTCTCTTTTGAGACATTCGATGTAATAAGTGTGTGATTGCTACTATGTTATAAATCCTTCGAGTACTGTGTGTGTCAGCATTACCGATCCAGGGATGACACTGAAGTACAGAGACTTGATCCATTTGGGTCAGGTCGCTACAGATAAGATGGTGCGTCCTTGATATGTTATATGAGGTCGGGATGTCAGACTAGTTGTAGCAACACACATCACACTGGCTTTTACTGTATATTTCATGCGATTACATTTGGCATATCGAGATCTAAGCAATCTTCAATAGGATGAAAAGATTGGCATCCTTCATGTTATTGGCGAACTCAGTTGATAGAAACAAGCAATTCAACCATTCTATGGGTAAATCAAAAGCACCACTGGAATACTTTTCACTGCCCCAATCATAAACGCAAAATGGGGCGACGCCATCGTAGGGGCTGGTATGGGCAGCCGCCCCAGGTGGCTAGAAAGAGCGCACCTACTTTGAGTCGTCCAGATTGGCCGAGGCTAGTTTTGTTCATCCCAACGCATGAGTAGGTGATGTAAAAAATGAAGAAAAACATTTCAATTTGGATGGGCCAATAACGTAAATGCAAGGTGTAGGATCGAAAGTATGTCTAGAGGGGGGGTGATTAGACTACTTGACCAAATAAAAACCTATCCTTTTCCCAATTTTAAATCTTGGCAGATTTTATCAATTATGCACAAGTCAAGCAATCAACCTACACATGCAATTCTAAGAGTATAGCAGCGGAATGTAAAGCAATTGCATATGAAGGTAAAGGGAGGAGTTTGAGGGAGCAAATGCAATGTAGACACGGAGATTTTTTATCCGTGGTTCCGATAGGTGGTGCTATCGTAAATCCACGTTGATGGAGAATTCAATCCACGAAGAGTAACAGCTGCGTGAGTCCACGGAGGGCTCCACCCATGAAGGGTCCACGAAGAAGCAACCTTGTCTATCCCACCATGGCCATCGCCCATGAAGGACTTGCCTCACTAGGGTAGATCTTCACGAAGTAGGCAATCTCCTTGCACGTACAAACTCCTTGGGTCAACTCCACAATCTTGACGGAGGCTCCCAAGTGACACCTAACCAATCTAGGAGACACCACTCTCCGACAGGTAATAGACGGTGTGTTGATGATGAACTCCTTGCTCTTGTGCTTCAAATGATAGTCACCCCAACACTCAACTCTCTTTCATAGGATTGGATTTTGTGGAAAGATGATTTGAGTGGAAAGCAACTTGGGGAAGGCTAGAGATCAAGATTCATATGATAGGATTGGAATATCTTGGTCTCAACACATGAGTAGGTGGTTCTCTCTCAGAAAATGTATGTTGGAAGTGTAGGCATGTTCTGATAGCTGTCTCCTCGAATGAAGAGTGGATGGAGGGGTATATATATAGCCGCCACACAAAATCTAACCGGTACACACAATTTACCAAACTCGGTGGGACCAAATCAGAGAACTCGGTCAGACCGATTTAGTTCATAATGTGACCGTTAGGCATTTCGGTGGGACCGATATGATCAACTCGGTAGGACCGATTTCATTAGGGTTAGGGCATAACGTAATCTCGGTGAGACCTATTACACAAACTCGGTAGGACCAATTTTGGTAATAAGCTAACCAGAGAGTTGGTCAGGCAAACTCGGTGGGACTGATTCGCTCGTTTCGGTTGGACCGAAACGTTACGAAGGGGAAACAGAGAGTTTGCGTTGCAAACTCGGTGGGACCGATCGCTCATCTCGGTTAGACCGAAATGTTACGAAGGGAAACAAAGAGTTTGCAATCCCATCTCGGTGAGACCGCGATCCCTATAGGTGAGATCGAAGTGACACTGGCTGTGTCAACTAAACTCGGTGGCGCCGGATAGAAAGTTTTGGTGGGGCCGAGTTTGACTTTTGGTTTGGGACATATGTGGATGTGAGAAAGTGGTTGAGGGTTTTGGAGCATATCATTAAGCATTTTGAGCAAGAAACCCATTAAGCAACACCTCGTCCCCTTTTAATAGTATTGGCTTTCCTATGGACTCAATGTGATCTTGGATCACTAAAACAAAAAATGTAGAGTCTTGAGCTTGAGCCAATATGTGTCCTTAGCATTTTGAGGAGTCCACATTCCTAGTCCATGCCATGTCAATCATTGAACTTTCTGAAATGATCATCTTGAAAGAGCATTAGTTCAATGAGCTATATGTTGTTAGGAATTACAAAAACCACCCAGGGATAATTGCACTTTCAATCTCCCCCTTTTTGGTAATTGATGACAACATATAGATCAAAGCTTCGACAAATGATAATAAGATTTAAATACATCGTCGCTTTGAGAAGTATGTGATAAGAAAGAGCTCCCCCTAAATTTCTTCATTGTTTAAAATTTGCGTTTGAGTGCAAATGCACAATCGATTAGGATCATGGGTTACTCTTCCATGTCACATACATCTTGGTGGAGGGCTCAAAATGATATAAACTAAAAGCATGCACTCATCACCAAGGCAAAGTGAATGATCATATATGAGAGATAGATAATAGCATCATTTAAGCAAGCATTGAAGCAGCATATGATCAATCACATGATCAAACAAGTATCTCACACACTTAATGTAAAGTATCAAGCAAACACACAAATGTATCAACCAAATAGCAAGAAACCAAGAAGCAAAAACACTCTCTCTCGAAGCCTATGATCTATACATTTCTCCCCCTTTCGCAACAAGTTGCCAAAAAGTTTGAAAATGTATAGTGTTATGCGTCTCTCTAGGCTTGATCTTTGGGAGGTGGTGTTTAAGAGGACTCCAAGGACGAAGGCATCTGTAGATGTTGTTGGAGCTGGTGGAGTGGAAACTGGAGGTGGCACTGAAGTTGTAGCTGCCGATGCTGATGTAGTAGCTCGAGTGTCAGGTATGGGCACTGCAGCAGATCTCTGACCTCTAGGCACTCTCTGAAAGGCATCTGTGGTAGCCTGCCCTTTCCTCTCCTCTGCTTCCTCCTGGTGCTGCTCAACTGCAGTCTGTATCTCAGTCACTTTCAGATCAAGATCATAGAACTTTGTTTCAATGATCCTCTCCAAGCTCTCCTGATTTTGTGTCAGGGTGGCCAAGACCTTCTCAATCCTCAAAGTTTCTTTAATCAGATATGCCATTTTATCTTGTTTTGACTTGAGGGACACTTGAGATGAGTCTTCAACACTTGGGATCTTTGCTGCTTTCTCAGCTCTAGCTTTCTGTCTCTTTTCTTGTGCTTGCACTGATGAAGGTTCATACTCATCCATCACAATCGTTTTGTCCTCAAATTATGGATATAGGGGTAGATGCTTCTTATCCAACAAGTATGTGCATGTGTCCATCTTGGAGTTGATGAGCTCCTGAATGTGTGGAGCATACCCACATGATCTCTTCTGGTCAGCAGCTGTTCTTTTAGATTGTCTCTACAATCAGACTCATGACCTTGAACTTTTGAGGAGCATAAAAAATGGGCAACAAGTTGATTGAGTGGCCTCTGATCATCTTGTGATCTCCTGACTTGGGTAGCAAAGTGTGCCTCTGGATGGTGTTCATGGTAGGCAGACCAGACAACAGATAGTGTACATATCCAAGCTTGTGTGTCTCCAAAGCTTCACCAGGGATCTCTTTGTACATGATTGCCATAGAGTTGTGGTCTTTCTTCTTCTTGGCATAGACATCCAAGTCATCCTCATGCTCTTTAGGGGCTTTTATCAACTTGGACCACTCATCAACAGTTGACTGGTACCTTGTACCTTCAGACATCCACACAATTCTACCATCTGGATAAAAATGAGCTGTGGAGTAGAATTGCATGATGAGTTCATCATTCCATTTTTTTCAACTTTTGTCCCACAAACTTGTCAACACCACAAGCCTTGAAGTTGTCATGTACACCTGGGAAGTGATCTTCATTTTCCTTGATGTATTCCCAATCAACCCATCTCATGTCACATACCATTGGCTTCTTGTCAAGCAGAATGGTCTCATAGAAATCTTGTTGTTCTTTTGTATGGAACCTATAATCCACAGCAATCCTTCTCCTCACATCATATGGATCAGATTGTCTCCATCGTCTGAGACCTGCATCCTTCCTCAACTTCATGTCCTCAGCAACAATATAATTATCATCATGATCAAGAATCTTGGGCTTCAATTTTCTGAGCACTCGGACCTCAGCATCTTCATCAATCTTAGGCATTGGGGCCTTGTTCTTTTCTGCAGCTGGAATGTTCCTTGTGCTTCTCTTGGGTGCAGACTTGGTGGTTTGAGCATCAACTTTGGGGGCAGTCTTGGGCTTTGAAGGAGCAGCCCCATACTTGATGGCATCCCCCATCAGCTTCTGAGATTTAGGTGCTGGTGCAGCATACTCTTCTTCTTCTGCTGCTTCATCATCATCATCATCTCTCGTGGATGGCTTGCCAATCACTCTGGCTGTGGTTTTCCTAGCTCTCTTCTTTGTTCCTGCTGGCTCATCATCTCTTGTTTCAAGAGTGAACACCGTTGTTTCTTGAGTTGATGTTCTGGCCTTTGACATTGGAGCTCTTTTGGCAGGGGCCTTCTTGTTCAAACCTGGCTTGACAGCCCTAGTTGATTCTTTCACAGCTTGCTTCTTTGAAGTGGCCTCATCAGCCACAAAGTCCTCATCCTCACTGTCAGAAGTTTTCTTCTTCCTTGTCTTGGTAGCAACCTTATGCAAGTTGCTTGGTGTGCTCCTGCTACCCTCATCAGAACAACTAGAGGGACTAGTGCCCTCACTCATGTTAACTTGCTCCTCAGACCTATTATGGTTGTCACTTTGATCAGACATTGTTGACACTGCAAACTGAAAGCTGACCCTGTGAATAGATGTAGATGAGATAGAGTGGATAAGCATCACAAAGTGCAGAGTTTTTGCAAAATAGATGACTCAAAAACTTAGCTTTAGTTCTCCATAGAAAGCATTCCAGAGCTACGATTTGTTAAACTCGGTGATACCAAAGCAATTTTGTAACTTAAACTAGTGAACTCGGTCAGACCGAGTCACAATTCGGTAGCACCGAGATTGCTAGAGTTTCACAAAGAGTCGAACTCAGTCGCGCCGATCTGCAATTTCGGTCAGACCGAAAAGTTCAAGTGCAATGGCCTAAGCCAAATCGGTGAGACCAATTTCTACAACTCGGTCAGTCCGAGATGAGTTCGGCGGAGACCTAACCCTAAATTTTCAAATCAAAACTAATCTATACGGAGTTTCTGCTGGACAGGATGATTTCAATCGTGGCAAGAATCATGGCAATATCTATGTGCTTAGAACCGGAGATAAGGAATGCACAGAGGTCGAGCTCATACCCTAACTTGGTGGTGAGCTCGCTACGGCAACAGCGGGGCAGAATACCGTTGATGGCGGCGGAGACCAGCGGCGGGAGGTCGCTGGTGGCAAGAAGACGATCCGGAGACCCGAGACGGTAGAGCAGGTCACGCGCGGGCGAGAGGTTTTGGAAAGTTTTCCAAAATTTGACCCGACGATATATATAACCTGACCCTGTCGGTGTGACCGAGTGGAACAACTCGGTGGCACTGAGATGCAGAATCGCAAGTGGTTACTGCAACACGGTGTGACCGAAAAGTTCAAATCGGTTGCACCGAGATTGAAAACCTAGATCAACTTAGTGAACTCGTTTGTGACCGAAGTGGATGACTCGGTCATACCTAAATGCACAAAGAGGTTTTAGAAGTTTATGTCTATGACGAATCGGGAACTCCGAGTGCTCCTCACACAGAGTGGTTCAAATCTGACTTGATCAAACTTTGTGATGTAGCATGAATAGAGTTTGAGACGAGAAAAGCATAGATAGCTAGAGGGAGTTCTTAGGCATTCTTGCCCATCCATTTGGCAAAAGAGAAAGAGCCAAACAATCAAAGCAACAAATGGATGTCCTCGAATGAGTAAAATATGCATCCAACATGCTCACGCAATAAGATAGCAAATGAAATACATGGCAAAACATGCACAACCATTCTAGCATCTATCAAGCAATTGGCGATGACTAGGTCATCGATATATGAGTATATTGACTTAGGAGTCAAATGAGAACATTTGATCATAGGTCATACTCATCGTTTAAGCACAAGTGGGGTTACCACTTTTACATAAAGCATGTGTATTCACATCATTAGAGTTGCTTTAGCTCAATTGATTAGAGTAAAGCTCCCCCTAGATGTGATATCCCCCCTAAGAGGGATGAACTAACCTTGGGTTTTGTCGATGATGACTTCATGTAGATGTTGAAGATGTGGATGCTCAATGTTGATGTAGATCATTTGGAGCAATCCATTGGTGTGAGTTGCACTTTCAATACATACACAGGTTAGTCCCACAAGGAACAAGCAAAGATATCCATGGACATAGAGTGAATTGCACACAAGATGATGTCCATGAAAGCATTAAGTTACCTTGTCCCTTGTCTTACCAACAATAGGGTTTGTGACTCCTTGAACTAGTGCAAGATATGGAAGTTCTTTGCACTTGTCCTCGCCAAAATGATATGAGTGAAGTATGTTGGCGGAGTCACTCTCAAGAACTCTCTAGTTCTTCTTCTTCGGGATCCACACCATCTTGATGGGGATCCTTGGAGTTGTAGATGTACTTGATGAAGTAGAACTTGAAGTAGTCTTGGGAACCCACTTGACCATGGCCTTAGGAGCTTCTTCAAATGCATCAATCTCTTCTTGAAGCTTGTCCTTGCCCTTTAGCTTGTGGTCTTGTGGTGGAAGATCATCTTGTGCTTGTGTCCCCTTGAAGGAAGTAGGATCATACTTCTCTTGTTGAGGAACAAACTTGGTCTTGGGGTATTGATCTTCTTCCCACTCAACTCCATTGGCATTGAACTTTCGTTCAAAACCAACACCTTGCTTCTTCCGGTGTCTTCCTTGCTTGCGTACAATTTCCTCAAATTGCTTACTTCCGGCAAGACTCTTGTAAACACCTTTCCCTATAATTCCCTTCAATAAGCTATTTTCTTGCTCAAGTGTAACTTGGCTAAGAGAATCATTAGTGGAATCAAGAGAACAACTAGAGGCAACAATATTTGATTTAGCATGATTATTATTACTACTAGATGAAGAATCTTTCTTGTTCTTGTTGCTAGATTTAACTTGTGGCATGTAAGTAGACAAGAGTAAACGTTTGGGAATTTAAGAAGACCTTTTCTTGTGAAGATCATCATTGATTGCTTTTAAGAACTCGTGCTCTTGCTCAAGGTTGAGATTTTCAAAGCGTAACTTCTCATGAGACTTTAAAAGTTCTCGATGATCTTCCAAGGTAGTTTCATGAGCTAACTTGAGAGTGTTTAGTTGTTTAGTTAGATGTTCAATCTCCTTCGTATCATCGTCATTCGTTTTATCTTGATTAGCATGATTAATAGCAATTTCATCATAGATTTCATCACTATTGCTACCAACAAGTAAATCATCATCTCCTAGCAAATCATCTTCATCACTATTAAAATCAAGATACTCGGGGTGTGATACCTTAGGGCCTTTAGCCATGAAGCATCTTCCAATTCCTTCATTTGGTGAATTAAATACGTCATAGGAGTTGGATGACACAAGAGCAATTCCGTGTGACACCCCAAGACCGGTGCGCCAGGTGTCAGCCAGTTATTCGTCGTCGTTGCCATGTCATCTGCTTGCGTGTTGCATCTTGCCATACCATCGTGTGCATTGCATCATCATGTTTTCAAAACTTGCATCCGCCCGAGCCCCCTCATCCTTTCCGTTGTCCGTTCTAAGCCCAAACACACTCACACGCGCCCGCGGTGCCTCCGAATATTTATTTTATGAGTGGCCGGAAAATGTTCCCGGAATGGGTTGAAACTTGGCGTGTGGTCTTATTATAGCATAGGTAGACCGCCTGTCAAGTTTCGTCACGTTCGGAGTTCGTTTGATAGCCCAACGGTTAACCATGTTAACCGCCGGAGGCCTTTTCTCTTTTGGCCCAACACCCCTTTTGCACAGACCACCTTGCCCATTCTACCCCCTCCACGCTCTTGGCCGTTCGATCACGATCGCGTGGCCGCGAGCCGCTCCTCATTTGGACACTCCTAGCTCCCTCTGCCTATAAATATGTGCCTCCCTCTCCATTTTCGCGGATGAACCCTAGCCCCGCTCCTCTAGCGCCGCCGGACATGTCCATCCGCGCCAGACTTGTCCGCCGGACACCTCACTCCGTCCAATCACACGCTGCCACGTCGCCCCGCCGCCGCTCTCCTCCAACTGTATGCTGCCATGTGGCCAGCCGTCTCCTCCCACCGTGCCAGCCCGCCTGGCCCGAAGCAGGCCCGCCCGAACCGTCGCCGCGAGCCGCAGCTCGTCTGCCCCGCCGCCGGTGCAGCGCCGCAGCCTGGAAGCCGCGCCGTCGCGCCTCCATAGCCTCCCGCCGGCGACCAGCTCCGGCCGGATCCGCCGCCAGCAGAGCCCCGCCGGCCGCTGCTCTGCCTCCCCGCCGGTGCGCCGCCATCGCCAGATCGCCACCCCGCCGCCCGGATCTACAAGCCC
>LR738711.1:713731864-713780874 GCA_902687465.1 Secale cereale | reverse complement strand
CGTATTCGAATCCATTGCTTGGCTAAAATTTCAAAGGCCACTAGGGGGCTACGGATCGTATTCGAATCCTAGCTTAGCCCCTATGGTCCGGTTTGTATGATCGTATTCGAATCATAAGCTCCTTGGATCGTATCTGAATCCATTGCTTGGCTAAAATTTCAAGGCCACTAGGGGGCTACGGATCGTATTCGAATCCTAGCTTAGCCCCTATGGTCCGGTTTACTGATCGTATTCGAATCAGAATTCTCGATTTGGAGCCTGGCAGCTCGCAAAAAGCCTCGACTACATGGTCTTATTTGCAAACCTATGTTTTTGGTGTTTATGATTTTTCATGTGTTTTTCATGGTTCTTTGATCCGGAGTGGGACAACTTCAAGGTTGACCACATATCTTCAAAAGTCTGGACACAGAGCTCCAGTATTATTTAAACCGGTAGTTCTTGTAAACCCGGAGTAATTGGGTACGCCCCAACGGAGCCAAAAGCTTCCTCGGAAATAACAATGTTCGCCGGATTAAGGATGTCAAGCACATTTAATTAAAGGTATGAAGTATTTTATTTTTAAATACATATTGGCAGTACATGATCAGTTATAATGACCGGTGTTTATTAAACCGGCCTGGCTTTTGACTATAAGTCGCCAGTATGAGATAAAATAATGACCGGTGTTTATTAACCCGGCCTGATTGTGATCAAACATCACTGGAACCGGTTTTCAAACCGGATTATATTATTCAAACCTTCAATAGCCAACATGGCTGGATTTTTACTATGGTTATCAATATTATGATTGAGGTTTTCAAAGTCGCTTTAAGCGCAATGGATATTATTTCATCGATGGTATGATTTATTTTACAAAGGACTAGTCCCGAGTCGCTGCAGGCTTACAACCCGGCACTTAGGGGCTACATTATTCAAATTGAGTTTACATCAAATACACAAGTCTCATGTCGCTTCAAGCATGCACCATGACACTTGGGGGCTAATGCGAAGTCATTTTTTACTAGCCTTATTGAAGACCCGACTCATGACATCATATTGAGCCAGCCCTTGGGGGCTACCAATCGCTCCTGTCAACAATTCAAGGTACACAAGTATTAATCCATTATATTGAAGGGTCCACTGCTCAGTTGGAAAAGCACAAAGCTCTTAACCTTGTGGACGTGGATTCAAGCCCCACGATGGAAGTTATGTTATATAACGTTATTTTCAATGATTATATTTTCAAAGTCCCTGCTCATTATTAAATAATGACCCGGCACTTGGGGGCTACATATTGCTATTCAAGTTTACATGGTCATATTTTCAAAAGTCCCTGCTCATTATTGCATAATGACCCGGCACTTGGGGGCTACATAATATGGAATATTCAGTTTCATAATGATTGGGATGAACAATCCGGATTTCCTCAAGATTATACAATGCTATTTTAAATGAAGTATATACAAAGTCCCTGCTCATTATTACATAATAACCCGGCACTTGGGGGCTACATATGTGGAATATTCAGTTTTGACTAGTGACTGAGATGAACAATCTGGATTTCTTCAAGATTGCAACCATTATATTCAAACAAGTCTTAAGATATCACTATGTTCTCTTCTTAAGACTTGGGGGCTACAGGTAATATGCATATAAAGGAGGAACATCTTCAAATTCTCAGTTTTGGGTAAGTCCGGAAGATTAATCATAACCCGGCATTGGCAACAATCATAACCCGGCATTTATAAACAGTCATGACCCGGAATTATCAATTTTTATAACCCGACAATGGTGGTAATCATAAACCGGCAAGTTCTACATTTCCAAACCGGTTGGGTATCAATTGAATATTTGAAGATCAATGTTTTTGTCAAGTCAGAGCATTGAAGGCCGAGTCAAATGGATTATTTGTTTGCAATATTTTTTCTACAAACAAGTTGATTATGAAGCTGGTCTGTTGACCCGGATTTTCAAGAAGAAGGAAAGGACAAGGATTTAAGGATGGTCAGATGCCGGTTTACAAGAAATTCTTAACCCGGAGCACAACCTGTCAGATTTGTTCTTGTGTTTATTTTGCAGCATAAGTTTACCATGGATAAATCCAAGCTAAACTGGGGGCTAATGTTGGGGATATACCCCGCCGTATAAACCGGCCGGAATTGTAACCCGGCCGGACTTGGCATTTTACTTAAGACAGTTTACACTTGGCAATTTACTGATAACCCGGCAGGCGGATCATGGAAGACAAGGCCCGAGGCCTAGAAGGCCGGTTCATGTATGGTGGGCCGGTTTATGAAGAAAGCACAAGGAATATTCTCTTACAAAGGAAGCAAGACTAGGACTCCTTGTAATAAAGCAATCCTAATCCTACTAGGACTCTACATGTAACCCGCCCCTTCAACATATATAAGGAGGGGCAGGGCTCCCCAAAGAAGGGACAAGTTTAGACAGGTTTTCACAAGTTTCTAGGGCTAGACACAAAGAGCCGGTTTACCGACGACATCATGAGGATCATAATGAGATCTAGCCTCAAACAGCACGTAGGGTTATTACCGGATGATGTTTCCCGGGGCCCGAAGCTGTCTAAATCCGTGTCTTAGATCGCGTCTCTCGATTCCGCTCAACCCCTCTCAAGCTACTACATAGATGCACGGCCTCACCACTAAGTCCGCTAAAACTGGACATCTGACGTGTTAATTCCACGACAATCGGGATAGAATCGCATCTTGGGCCTGACATTCCGGCAACACCTTCATCTTGAGTATCTTCGGAGTTGGAGTGATAGCTTCTCTTAGAGTAGTTATCAAAGTCGGAACTGGATACCCATTCACCAACATGAGCTTGATGTCTTCGTCTTGTATAGCTCCTTGATGATTTGTCCCTCCTTTCAGAATCATTGCTTCTTCGAGAGGGTCTTCGTTCATAACGAACATCTCTACTCCTTCCCTCTCTTGTGGTGATTCTTCTCTTCTACTTCTCCTTTTAGGTGAGTCTTCTCTTCTTTTGTGGGGAGCCATACACTCATTGGAGTAGTGTCCGGGTCTTCCACAGTTGTAGCAATTGCGTTCACGACTAGAAGATCTTTTGTCATTGTAGGACCTTGACTTGGAACTTCCCTCCATGCTTCTACTCTTGTAGAACCTGTTGAAGTTCTTCACCATTAGGCTCAATTCTTCATTGAAGGTTTTTTTTCTCACTTGATGATGTGGGAGCATCACATGAGGCTTTGTAAGCACCACTTGACTTGTTGTGGAGCTCTTACTTATCCTTAAGTGAGATCTCATGAGCAACAATTATTCCAATGACTTTTGTAGGCTTGAGATATTTGTAGTTAGGCATCGTTTGGATCAATGTGCACACGGTATCATATTTTCCATCAAATGCTCTTAGGATCTTCTTGATGATGAATATGTCGGTCATATCTTCACTTCCTAAGCCAGCAATCTCATTTGTGATGAGAGCAATCCTAGAGTACATTTCAGCGACACCTTCACCATCCTTCATCTTGAACTTGTCAAGTTGACTTTGAAGCACATCCAATTTGGATTCCTTGACGGAGTCGGTACCTTTGTGCATATCAATCAAAGTATCCCAAATTTCCTTTGCATTCTCAAGATGGCTGATTTTGTTGAATTCTTCGGGGCACAATCCGTTGAAGAGGATATCGCAAGCTTGAGCATTGTATTGTAGCATCTTCAACTCTTCTACGGTAGCTTCATGGTTTGGTTCCTTCCCATCAAAGAATTCACCCTGCAAGCCAACACACACAATAGCCCAAACGGCGGGGTTATGTCCAAGAATATGCATTTTCATCTTATGCTTCCAACTAGAAAAATTAGTACCATCAAAGTAAGGACCTCTACGGTGGTAATTTCCCTCGCTAGACACCATACTCTCCTAGGTTGTGAAACCAAGGCTACGATCACCAAAAGCTATGGAAATCAAGGCAAATGGAGACCAAATCTCTAATACCACTTGTAGGATCAAAAGTATGTCTAGAGGGGGGTGATTAGACTACTTGACCAAATAAAAACCTAGTCTTTTCCCAATTTTAAGTCTTGGCAAATTTTAGCAATTATGCACAAGTCAAGCAAACAACCTACAAGTGCAATTCTAAGAGTATAGCAACAGAATGTAAAGCAATTGCATACGAAGGTAAAGGGAGGAGTTTAAGGGAGCAAACGCAATGTAGACATGGAGATTTTTTATCCATGGTTCTGATAGGTGGTGCTATCGTACACCCACGTTGATGGAGACTTCAACCCATGAAGGGTAACGGCTGCACGAGTCCACGGAGGGCTCCACCCACGAAGGGTCCATGAAGAAGCAACATTGTCTATCCCACCATGGCCATCGCCCACGAAGGACTTGTCTCACTAGGGTAGATCTTCATGAAGTAGGCGATCCCCTTGCCCGTACAAACTCCTTGGTTCAACTCCACAATCTTGACAGAGGCTCCCAAGTGACACCTAACCAATCTAGGAGACACCACCCTCCAAAAGGTAATAGATGGTGTGTTGTTGATGAACTCCTCGCTCTTGTGCTTCAAATGATAGTCTCCCCAACACTCAACTCTCTTTCATAGGATTGGATTTGGTGGAAAGATGATTTGAGTGGAAAGCAACTTGAGGAAGGCTAGAGATCAAGATTCATATGATAGGATTGGAATATCTTGGTCTCGACACATGAGTAGGTGGTTCTCTCTCAGAAAATGTATGTTGGAAGTGTAGGCATGTTCTGATAGCTTTCTCCTCGAATAAAGACTGGGTGGAGGGGTATATATAGCCTCCACACAAAATCTAACTGTTACATACAATTTACCAAACTCGGTGGGACCGAATCTGAGAACTCGGTCAGATTTATTTAGTTCATAATGTGACCGTTAGGCATTTCGGTGGGACCGATAAGATCAACTCGGTAGGAACGATTTCATTAGGGTTAGGGCATAATTTAATCTCGGTGAGACCGATTACACAAACTCGTTAGGACCGATTTTGGTAATAAGCTAACCAGAGAGTTGGTCAGGCAAACTCGGTGGGACCTATTTGCTCGTTTCGGTTGGACCGAAACGTTACGAAGGGGAAACAGAGAGTTTGCGTTGTGAACTCGGTGGGACCGATATCTCATCTCGGTTAGACCGAAATGTTACGAAGGGAAACAGAGAGTTCGCAATCCCATCTCTGTGAGATCGATATCCCTATCAGTGAGACCGAAGTGATTAGGGTTTGTGGCAGTGGCTATGTCAACTGAACTCGGTGGCGCAGGATAGAATGTTTTGGTGGGGCCGAGTTTGACTTTTGGTTTGGGACATATGTGGATGTGAGAAAGTGGTTGAGGGTTTTGGAGCATATCACTAAGCATTTTGAGCAAGAAACCCATTAAGCAACACCTCATCCCCTTTTAATAGTATTGGCTTTCCTATGGACTCAATGTGATCTTGGATCACTAAAATAGAAAATGTAGAGTCTTGAGCTTGAGCCAATATGCGTCCTTAGCATTTTGAGGGGTATACATTCCTAGTCCATGCCATGCCAATCATTGAACTTTGTGAAATGAGCATCTTGAAAGAGCATTAGTTCAATGAGCTATATGTTGTTAGGAATTACCAAAACCACACAAGGGTAGTTGCACTTTCACAAGGCAGGATCAATAGCAGGCTCGCGGCCCAAATGATCGCCTCCCATATTGTCGGTGCCCTGGGAACGGGGGTACCTAGAATTGTTTGCGTGTGGCCTGGAGCGTGGCTCGCCCAGCGGCCTGGTACGACCCAACCTCATCAGCAATCACTCAAGACCATCGCGATGGGCCAAGCCTCGCGAGGCGGACGACGCAAGACCTCCCCTGGGGCAGCCTTACTAAGCTAGCTCCTGAGGAGCGGAGATATCAAGGCAAGGGGCACCTCGTGAGGTGCCCGTGACGTGAGCCATGATGACCAAGGCCAGGCGGGCGCCAGCGGGCGCAGGATGCGAGTTTCCTCTTTGGTGCTAAAGGGGCAAGCGCAGGCGAGGAGTCCCGAGGCATCAGGCAAAGGTTTCCATATCGGTGCAACAAGACCAAGACCAGCAGGACGGCAGAGCGGAGGTCACCGCAGAGCCCATAGCGGCGTCACCACCAGAACCTTTGGCAGGCGAAGACCACCTTTTGTCAAGATAGCTTGTACTAGCTGTCCCCCTTTAAACTTGGCCGTTGTGGGATCCCTTCCCGCTCAATATTTGGGAAGAGGACCCGGGCCTCTATAAATAGGACTAGCCACCACCATAGGGAGGGGATTGGATCATTGAGACCACCCACGCACACACATGCTCTCCAAGCACAAGAACACCTCTCCTCAGGAGGTTGTTCTTCCCATGTACGAGTTCATCCTCAGCCTACAAGGCAATCCACCACACCACACTGGATTAGGGTATTACACCACAATGGTGGCCCGAACCAGTATAAACCCTTGTGTCCCTTGTTCTTCGGGTTCGACGAGCTAGACCAGGAATCGGTGCGAGAGCGAGCTATAACAAAAAGGAGAGATCTTCGTGCGCACCCAGTGTTCGAACCTCAAGGGTTTTGCCGGAACCCACGATCCAGCATTTGGCGCGCTGGGTAGGGGAGCGCCGAAGTTTTGCCTCTCTGTCCACCCCGCTCTCCATCCGCCAGGCTCTCATGGCGGGCGCCTCTTCTTCGACCGGATCGGTGGGCGTGTGCGGCAGCGTAGCGGGCCACCGAGCCTTCACCCCCGCCTTGCAATAGGTGTAGTGGCCACTCAGGTTTAGGCCAGAGCTATCACTCCGTTATGACGGGGCGGCAGATCCGGTTGTCTTCTTTCAGGCCTACGAGGAGGCCGTTCGGCGGCCGGCGGCGACAGCAAGGTCATGGCCAACTGGCTCCCCATGGCGCTCACCGGTGTTCCACATGCCTGGTTTGTTAGCTTGCCAGAGTCATCTGTGGCATCCTAGGAGGAGTTGTGCAGCCTCTTCATCGTGCGCTTCGGGGCACCGGCGCCCCACGTCGTTGCGGCCCTCCTCGGCGGCTCTCAAGCACCGCACTCGGACCATCACGTCAAGCAGTTCTTCCACAAGATCGGCGCCGCCTCCGTATGCCAGGGGGAGCTCCTGGATGGGCGGCGCCCAAGACTGACATCACCTTCGACTCAGGTGACCATCCCGTTTCTGTTGCGGGCTCAGGCGCTCTCCCGATGCTTTGCACACCCACCATCTGCAATGTGGCAGTCACCAAGACCCTCATCGAAGATTTGGAAGAGACCTTCGCCAGCCTACGCAAAGTAGACCTACTGCTTAACCCGGAAAAGTGTGTGTTCTGTGTCCCATCAGTTAAGCTGTTGGGCTTCCTGGTGTCGCACAGAGGGATCGAGGCCAACCCTGAGAAGGTTAAGGCCATAGAAAAAATGAGTCCGCCGAAGACCCTCAAAGAGATGCAGAAGCTGGCCGGCTACGTGACGTCACTCGGGCGTTTCATCTCCAAGCTGGGGGAGCGAGCCCTCCCCTTCTTCAAACTGATGAAAAGGAAAGGCCCGTTTGAGTGGACCCCTGAGGCTGACGCGGCATTCGAAGACCTCAAGAGATACCTCACCAGCCCACCGGTGATGGTCGCACCCAAACCTCAAGAGCCCGTGGTGCTTTACCTGGCCGCTACACCGCATTCCGCCAGTGCAGCATTAGTGGCAGTCCGGGAGGAGCGCCAAGACAAGACCCCACAGCCCCGGGGCGATGCTCCCGAGGCTCCAGCAGGGCCAGCCCGCGACCAGGCCCCTCAAGACGACATTCCTGAAGCCATAGCTGTCTCATCCGGCGGCCAAGCTCCTGAGGCTCCCTTACCCAATCAGGCGCCACAGCCCCATGAGAGCTCGGGCTTCACCCCCGTCAAGCACCCGATGTTCTTCGCTAGCATAGTGCTTCGTGACACCCGGGCATGCTATCCCATGCTGCAGAAGCTTCTGCTTGTGCTCCTCGTCGCTTCGCGCAAGCTGCGCCACTACTTCCAAGGCCATTCCATCAAGGTCGCCTCGGCTTACCCACTTGACAGGGTACTCAGGAGCCCCAACGCTGCGGGAAGAGTCGCTGAATGGAATATCGAGTTGCAGGCGTTCCAGTTGGAATTCAGCACGACTAGAGTCATCGAAGGAGTCGCGCTTGCTTACTTCGTGGCAGAATGGACCGATGCCCCAGAGCTCGAAGTGGGTGAGGACCGATCCCTCTCGCAAGGAAGTGAAGCGCCAGACGGATGGGTCATGTACTTTGACCGTGCGTTCGCGCGCCAGAGCGCGGGGGCAGGAGCTGTGCTCATCTCGTCCACTCATGAGAAGCTTTACTATGATGTGCAGCTCTGCTTTCAGTCGGGCGATAAGGTCTCCAATAACATCGCGGAATACGAGGGCCTCATTGCTGGTCTTAAGGCTGCGGTGGCCCTGGGAGTGAAGCACCTCGTCATCAGGGGCGACTCACAGCTCCTCGTCAACTTCTCCAACAAGGTATACGAGCCAAAGGACGAATATATGGAGGCATACCTCACGGAGGTACGCAAAATGGAGAAGCAGTTCTTAGGCCTGGAGCTGCAGCACATGCCCCATGGCACCAACAAGGAAGCCGACGACATCACCAAAAGGGCATCCAGGTGCCTACACCAGGAGCCATGCGTCTTCGAGGAGCGGCTCCTCAAGCCTTTGGCATCACCCCCGCATGAGGGGCCGGCGACGCCTCAGGAGGAACTCCCCCAACCATCGACCTCGGGAGCCCCCGCCTGCGGCCCGACCTCAGGAGCCCGCCTGGTCCTGATGCTCGAGCCTCAGGAGGGATGCTGGACTGAGGAGCTCAAGGCGTACCCGGTGCGAGGAGCGCTGCCAAAGAAGGAAGAGGATGCAGAGCGTGTAGCCCAACAGGTTACGGCGTATTGCATTCAAGACGGTGAGTTTACAGGAAATGACCAAATGATGTTTCTCTACGATGCATCTCCAGGAAGCAAGGGAGCGAGCTGCTAGCTAACATCCACGCCGGGGACTGCGGGCATCACTCATCGTCATGCACCCTGGTTGGCAAGGCATTTCGGAGCGATTTCTACTGGCCCACGGCGCTCAACGATGCAGCCGAGCTGGTGAAGTCCTGCGAGGCTTGCCAATTCCATGCCAAGCAGATCCACGAGCCGGCTCAGGGCCTCCAAACTATCCTGCTCTCCTGGCCATTTGCGGTCTCGGGGTTGGACATCCTAGGCCCATTCCCTTGAGCGCCCGGCGGCTACTGATACGTCCATTTTGCATCATGCTTATATGTTGATATTTATTGCATTATGGGTTGTTATTACATGTTTTGTCACAATACTTATGCCTTTTCTCTCTTATTTTACAAGGTTTACATGAATAGGGAGAATGCCGGCAGCTGAAATTCTAGGCTGGAAAAGGAGCAAACTCTAGAAACCTATTCTGCACAACTCCAAAAGCCCCGAAACTCCACAGAACTCCGTTTCAGAAAATATAAAAAATATCTGGCGAAAGAAGTTCATGAGGGGGGCCACCTGCTATCCACGAGGGTGGGGGGCGCGCCCCCCTCTCAAGGCGCGCCCCCCTGTCTCGTGGGCCCACCGACGGCCCCCCAATGCCCATCTTCTCTTATATGTGGTGTTTTGACCTGGAAAAAATCATAAGGAGGCTTTCGGGACCAGACACCGCCGTCTTGAGGCGGAACCTAGGTGGAAACCAATCTAGGGCTCCGGCAGAGCTGTTATGCCGGGGATACTTCCCTCCGGGAGGGGGAATTGTCACCGCCGTCATCACCAACAACTCTCCCATCTTGGGGAGCACTATCTTCATCAACATCTTCACCAGCACCATCTCCTCTCAAGCCCTAGTTCATCTCTTGTATCCAATCTTTGTACCCAAACCTCAAATTGGTACATGTGGGTTGCTAGTAGTGTTGATTACTCCTTGTAGTTGATGCTAGTTGGTTTATTTGGTGGAAGATCATATGTTCAGATCCATTATGCATATTAATATCCCTCTGATCATGAACCATGTTATGTCTTGTGAGTAGTTACTTTTGTTCCTGGGGACATGGGAGAAGTCTTGCTAACAGTAGTCATGTGAATATGGTCTTCGTTCGATATTTTGATGAGATGTATGTTGTCTCTCCTCTAGTGGTGTCATGTGAACGTCGACTACATGACACTTCACCATTATTTGGGCCTAGAGGAAGGCATTGGGAAGTAATAAGTAGATGATGGGTTGCTAGAGTGACAGAAGCTTAAACCCTAGTTTATGCGTTGCTTCATAAGGGGCTGATTTGGATCCATATGTTTCAGGCTATGGTTAGGTTTACCTTAATACTTCTTTTGTAGTTGCAGATGCTTGCATTAGAGGTTAATCATAAGTGGGAGGCTTGTCCAAGTAAGTACAGCACCCAAGCACCGGTCCACCCACATACGAAATTATCAAAGTACCGAACACGAATCACATGATCGTGATGAAAACTAGCTTGATGATAATTCCCATGTGTCCTCGGGAGCGCTTTCCTTTATATAAGAGTTTGTTCAGGCTTGTCCTTTGCTACAAAAAGGATTGGCCACCTTGCTGCACCTTATTTACTTTTACCTTTTGTCACTTGCTACCAATTACCTTATCACAAAACTATATGTTACCTATAATTTCAGTGCTTGCAGAAAATACCTTACTTAAAACTGCCTATCATTTCCTTCTGATCCTCGTTGGGTTCGACACTCTTACTTATTGAAAGGACTACGATAGATCCCCTACACTTGTGGGTCATCAAGACTCTTTTCTGGCGCCGTTGCCGGGGAGTGAAGCGCCTTTGGTAAGTGGAATTTGGTAAGGAAAAAATTTATATAGTGTGCTCTAATTTATTGTCACTTGTTACTATGGCTCAAAATCCTTTGAGGGGCTTGTTCGGGGTATCTTCACTCCGACCAGAAGATAAAAGAGTTGCTCCTCAACCTACTGCACCTACTGAAAATGTTTGCTTTGAGATTCTTTCGGGTATGATAGAGAAACTGCTTGAAAATCCTTTTACAGGAGACGGAACACTGCATCCCGATTTACACCTAATCTATGTGGATGAAGTTTGTGGATTATTTAAGCTTGCAGGTATGCTCGAGGATGTTATCAAGAAGAAGGTCTTACCTTTATCTTTCAAGGGAGATGCATTGACATGGTTTAGGCTATGTGATGATATTGGATAATCAAACTATAATCGTCTGAAGTTGGAATTTCATCAGAAGTTCTACCCTATGCACCAGGTTCATCGTGATCGTAATTATATTTATAATTTCTGGCCTCACGAAGGAGAAAGCATCGCTCAAGCTTGGGGTAGGCTTAATTCAATGTTATATTCATGCCCCAATCATGAGCTCTCAAGAAAAATGATCATTCAAAATTTTTATGCTCGGCTTTCTCTCAATAACCGCACCATGCTCGGTAATTCTTGTTCTGGCTCTTAAATGATGAAGACTATTGAATTCAAATGGGATTTATTGGAAAGAATTAAATGCAACTCTGAAGATTGGGATCTCGACGAAGGTAAGGAGTCAGGTATGTCCCCTAAGTTTGATTGTGTTAAAGCTTTTATGGATACTGATGTTTTCCATGAGTTTAGCACTAAATATGGACTTGACTCTGAGATAGTAGCTTCTTTCTGTGAATCTTTTGCTACTCATGTTGATCTCCCCAAGGAGAAGTGGTTTAAATACCATCCCCCTATTGAAGTAAAAGTAGTTGAACCTGTTAAAGTTGAAGAAAAGACTATCACTTATAATGGTGATCCTATTATTCCTACTGCTTATATTGAGAAACTACCTTTCCCTGTTAGGATAAAGGATCTTGCTCAAGCTTCAACTGTAGTTCGTAAGAGTAATAATAGAACACCTACACCCTCTGACCAAATTAAAGTTGAACCTAGTGTTGCTATGGTTAATGATCTCTTGGTAGAAGATTTAGACGGACATGTTATTTACCTCCAAGAAGAGTCTGCTAGAATAGCCAAACCCAATGCTAGGAATAAACATAGACCTATTGTAGGCTTGCATGTCATCTATGTTAAGATAGGAGATCATTGCTATCATCGTTTATGTGACGTAAGTACTGGTGCGAGTGTTATCCCTCATACCTTATATCAATAAGTTATGCATGACAATGCACCTGTTGAACTAGAAGGGATTGATGTTACTATTAAGCTAGCTAATAGAGACACCATTTCACCAGTTGGGATTGTTAGAGATGTTGAAGTCTTGTGTGGGAAGGTTAAATACACTGCTGATTTTCTTGTTCTTAGTTCCCCACAACATGAATTTTGTCCCATTATATTTGGTAGACCCTTCTTGAATACTGTTAATGCTAAGATAGACTTCGTGAAAGATATTGTCACTATTGGGTTAGGGGATATGTCTCATGATTTTAACTTTGCAAAATTCCATAGACAACCCCTTGAAAAAGAATTACCTAGTAAGGATGAAATTATTGGTCTTGCTTCTATTGTTGTCCCTCCTAATGATCCTTTAGAACAATACTTGCTAGATCATGGAAATGATATGCATATGAATGAGAGAAGGGAAATAGATGAAATATTCTTTAAACAGGGACCCGTATTGAAAAACAACTTGCCTGTTGAAATCATAAGGGATCCTCCTGCACCCAAGGGTGATCCCGTGTTTGAACTTAGACCTCTGCCTGATAATCTTAAGTATGATTATCTTGATGAAAAGAAGATATATTTTGTTATTATAGTGCTAACCTTTCAGAGCAAGAAGAAGAAAAACTATTGAAAACTCTAAAGAAGCACGGTGCTGCTATTGGATATACTCTGGATAATCTTAAGGGCATTAGTCCCACTATATGCCAACACAAGATAAAATTGGAAGAAAACGCTAAACCGGTTATTGATCATCATCGATGGTTAAATTCTAAGATGCAAGAAGTGGTAAGGAAGGAAATACTAAAGCTTCTAGAGGCAGGTATTATCTATCTAGTTGCTGATAGCCAGTGGGTAAGTCATGTCCATTGTGTCCCTAAGAAGGGAGGTATGACTGTCGTTCCTAATGATAAAGATGAATTGATCCCGCAAAGAATAGTTACAGGTTATAGGATGGTAATTGATTTCCGTAAGTTAAATAAAGCTACTTAGAAAGATCATTACCCCTTGCCATTTATTGATCAAATGCTAGAAAGGTTATCCAAACATACTCATTTTTGCTTTCTAGATCGTTATTCTGGTTTCTCTCAAATACCTGTGTCAAAAGGGGATCAAGAAAATACCACTTATACTTGTCCTTTCGGTACCTTTGCTTATTGACGTATGCATTTTGGTGTATGTAATGCACCTGCTACCTTTCAAAGATGCATGATGGCTATATTCTCTGATTTTTGTGAAAAGATTGTTGAGGTTTCATGGATGATTTCTCCGTTTACGGAACTTCTTTTGATGATTGCTTAAGCAACCTTGATCGAGTTTTGCACAGACGTGAAGACACTAATCTTGTCTTGAATTGGGAGAAGTGCCACTTTATGGTTAATGAAGGCATTGTCTTGGGATATAAAATTTCTGAAAGAGGTATTGAAGTTGACAAAGCTAAAGTTGATGCTATTGAAAAGATGCCATGCCCTAAGGACATCAAAGGTATACGAAGTTTCCTTGGTCATGCCGGGTTTTATAAGAGGTTCATAAAGGACTTCTCCAAAATCTCCAGGCCTCTGACTAATCTTTTACAAAAAAGATATTCCTTTTTATCTTTGATGATGATTGTCTAGAAGAATTTGAAATACTTAAGCAAACATTGATCTCTGCACCTATTGTCCAGCCTCCTGACTGGAATTTACCCTTTGAGATTATGTGCGATGCTAGTGATTATGTTGTAGGTGTTGTTCTAGGGCAAAGAGTTGATAACAAATTGAATGGTATCCAGTATGCTAGTAAAACTCTAGATAGTGCCCAAAGAAATTATGCTACTACTAAGAAAGAATTTTTAGCAGTTGTATTTGCTTGTGATAAGTTTAGACCCTATATCGTTGATTCTAAAGTAACTATTCACACTGATCATGCTGCTATCAAATACCTTATGGAAAAGAAAGATGCTAAACCTAGACTGATTAGATGGGTTTTCTTGCTGCAAGAATTTGACTTGCATATTATTGATAGAAAGGGAGCTGAGAACCCCGTTGCAGATAACTTGTCTAGGTTAGAGAATATACTTGATGACCCACAACCTATTGATGATAGCTTTCCCGATGAACAATTAGATGTCATAAATACTTCTCATATTGCTCCATGGTATGCTGATGATGCTGATTATATTGTTGCTAAGTTTATACCTCCTAGCTTCACATACCAGCAAAAGAAAAAATTCTTCTATGATTTGAGACATTACTTCTGGGATGACCCACATCTTTATAAAGAAGGAGTAGATGGTATTATTAGACGTTGTGTACCTGAGCATGAACAGGAATAGATCCTACGCAAGTGCCACTCCGACGCTGATGGAGGACACCATGCGGGAGATAGAACTACACATAAGGTATTGCAATCCGGTTTTTATTGGCCTACTCTCTTCAAGGATGCCCGTAAGTTTGTCTTATCTTCTGATGGATGTTAAAGAATTGGTAATATCAGTAGACATCAAGAAATTCCTATGAATTATTCACTTGTTATTGAACCATTTGATGTTTCGGGCTTTGATTATATGGGACCGTTTCCTGCCTCTAATGGGTACACACATATTTTAGTTGTTGTTGATTACGTTACTAAGTGGGTAGAAGCTATTCCAACTAGTAGTGCTGATCATAACAACTCTATTTAGATGCTTAAAGAAGTTATTTTCCCGAGGTTTGGAGTCCCTAGATACCTAATGACTGATGGTGGTTCACACTTTATTCATGGTGCTTTCCATAAGATGCTTGCAAACTATGATGCCAACCATAGAATTGCATCCCCTTATCATCCACAGACTAGTGGTCAAGTAGAACTAAGTAATAGGGAGTTGAAATTAATTTTGCAAAAGACAGTTAATAGGTCTAGGAAGAATTGGTCCAAGAAACTTGATGATGCATTATGGGCCTATAGAACTGCATACAAAAATCCTATTAGTATGTCTCCATATAAGATGGTATACGGAAAAGCTTGTCACTTATCTCTTGAGCTAGAACATAAGGCATATTGGGCTATTAAAGAGCTCAATTATGATTTCAAACTTGCCGGTGAGAAGAGGTTATTTGACATTAGTTGTCTTGATGAATGGAGAACCCAGGCCTATGAGAATGCCAAGCTGTTTAAAGAAAAAGTTAAAAGATGGCATGACAAAAGGATACAAAAGCGTGAGTTTAACGTAGGTGATTATGTCTGGCTATACAACTCTCGTTTAAGATTTTTTGCAGGAAAACTTCTCTCCAAATAGGAAGGACCTTACGTTATCGAGGAGGTCTATCGTTCCGGTGCCATAAAAATCAACAACTTCGAAGGCACAAATCCGAAGGTGGTGAACGGTCAAAGAATCAAACATTATATCTTAGGTAATCCTATAAATGTTGAATCCAATGTTATTGAAACCGTAACCTCGGAGGAATACATAAGGGACACTTTCCAGAATGATTCAGCCTCCAAAAAGGAAGAGGTATGTGATACGGTAAGTAAACCGACTCCAAAACAGCTCTAAAGGCAAATTTTCTCCGTTTTGGAATATTTAGAAAAATAGAAAAATAAGTAGCAGTCCGAAAGAGACACGAGGCATCCACGAGGGTGGAGGGCGCGCCCCCCTTCCCTGGGCGTGCCCCCTGCCTCGTGGGCACCCCGTGTGCCTCCCGGACTCCGTTTTCTTGTGGGTTACTCCTTTTGGTCGGTAAAAATTCATTATATATACTCCCGAAGGTTTTGACCTCTCTATCACGCAAAAATCCTCTGTTTTCATTCCGAGCTGTTTTTGTAGCAGATAAAAGCAACATGTCGTCCCAAGATTCGAGGGAGAAAGCTATGTGGCTGATTCCCTTGCTGACCCAGGTCTATGGGGACTAGGAGCTTTATGGTTGGACCACGGAGGAAGAAGAGGACCATGATCCCAAGGGGAAGGATTGGACCAGCTCGGATGAAGACGAAGTCCCACTACCTCAACCGAGGAACATGCATGTGGAGTTCAAAAAGTCAAGCCTCCCCGACAGAGTAAAGAAACCTAAGATCGAATTTATCCCTTTTAAACTCTTGCAGGAAAACAAGCGGGCACTATGCAAGAAGATATTAAATCTTGAGCAAGAGATCAATGATCTAAAGGAGCAAAATTTTGTCCTTAAGCGCAAGCTGAGGAAGAAGCCATCATCACCACCCCCGAAGAAGGAGACATAACCATATGGGTATGGGCACTCCCCTTGGCAACTGCCAAGCTTGGGGGAGTGACCCTGGTATCATATCACCATCACTCCTATTTTTACCATTTATCTTAGTTCGATCCTTTTGGTAGTATCTTGATCTAGTAGAATAAAGTTAGCATGATCTAGTTGTGAGCTTTTGCCTTATGATCTTGACCCTTTGTAATCGAGTCCGTGAGCTATATAATAAAGATTAGTGTTGAGTCAAGGGCTTGATTTCCTCACTTTGGTCATGACAAAAAGAAAGAAAACATAAAGAGTATCCAAGAGATCATATCGATCTTATGGGAAATAATGACTTCACATATAAGAGTATGATGAATAAAAGTTGTTGGGAGTTAACAAACATAATTTTGGCCATCGTTGCAATTAATAGGAAGTAATAAAAGAAGAGAGGCTTCACATACAAATATTCTATCTTGGACATCTTTTATGATTGTGAGCACTCATTAAAGTATGCCATGCCAAAGAGTTGATGTTGGACAAGGAAGACAACATAATGCGTTATGTTTTCTTATGTCTGAAATAAAGTATATTGTCATGGATCATCTAACATGTTGAGCTTGCCTTTCCCCCTCATGCTAGCCAAAACTCCTTGCACTAAGTAGAGATACTACTTGTGCTTCCATATATCCTTATACCCAGTTTTGCCATGAGAGTCCACCATACTGGCCTATGGATTGAGAAAGATCCTTCCAAGTAAGTTGTCATGTTGCAAACTCGCTAAAATATGTATGATTTATTAGTATGGAGGAAATTAGCTTTATACGATCTTGTGATATGGAAGTAATAAAAGCGACAGACTGCATAATAAAGGTCCTTATCACAAGTGGCAATATAAAGTGACGTTCTTCTATGCTAAGACTTTGTGCATCGAACCATAAAAACACATGACAACCTCTGCTTCCCTCTGCGAAGGGCCTATCTATTATTCTTGCCTTATAAGAGTCAATGTGAAATCCACCTTTCCTTTTTACATTTTATCCTTTGGCAAGCACATTGTGTTGGAAAGATCCTGACATATATACCCACTTGGATATAAGTTTCATGATCTATTATTGTTGACATTACCCTTGAGGTAAAAGGTTGGGAGGCAACACCATAAGCCCCTATCTTTCTCTGTGTCCGATTAAAACTCCATAAACATAAGTATAGCGTGAGTGTGAGCAATTGTGGAAGAATATATGATAATTGAGTATGTAGGCTTGCTGAAAAGCTCTTATATTGACTCTTTCCTATGTTACGATAAATTGTAATCGCTTCAATGACCGAGATCAAAGTTTGTTAGTTTTCAATGAAGTTTATGATTCATGCTTGATATTTTGGATGAATTGTTACTTTAGCATAAGAATCATATGACAATATATATATATATATATATATATATATATATATATATATATGTGTGTGTGTGTGTGTGTGTGTGTGTGTGTGTTGCTGTTATGAGAATGATCATGATGCCCTCATGTCCATATTTTGTTTTTATTGACATCTCTATCTCTAAACATGTGGACATATTTTCCATTATCGGCTTTCGCTTGAGGACAAGCGAGGTCTAAGATTGGGGGAGTTGATATTCCATTTTGCATCATGCTTATATGTTGATCTCTATTGCATTATGGGCTGTTATTACATGTTTTGTCACAATACTTATGCATTTTCTCTCTTATTTTACAAGGTTTACATGAAGAGGGGGGATGCCGGCAGCTGGAATTCTGGGCTAGAAAAGGAGGAAACTCTGGAAACCTATTATGCACAACTCCAAAAGCCCCGAAACTCCACAGAACTCTGTTTCAGAAAATATAAAAAATATCTGGTGAAAGAAGTTCACGAGGGGGGCCACCTGCTGTCCACGAGGGTGGGGGGGGCCGCCCCCCCCCCCCTCTCAGGGCGCGCCCCCTGTCTCGTGGGCCCACAGATGGCCTCCCGATGCCCATCTTCTTCTATATGAGGTGTTTTGGCCTGGAAAAAACATACGGAGGCTTTCGGGGCCAGACACCGCTGTCTCGAGGCGGAACCGAGGCGGAAACCAATCTAGGGCTCCGGCAGAGCTGTTCTGCCGGGGATACTTCCCTCTGGAAGGGGGAAATCGTCACCGCCGTCATCACCAACAACTCTCCCGTCTTGGTGAGGGCTATCTTCATCAACATCTTCACCAGCACCATCTCCTCTCAAACCCTAGTTCATCTCTTGTATCCAATCTTTGTACCCAAACCTCATATTGGTACCTGTGGGTTGCTAGTAGTGTTGATTAGTCCTACCATATTATGTCTTGTGATTAGTTACTTTTGTTCCTGAGGACATGGGAGAAGTCTTGCTATTAGTAGTCATGTGAATTTGGTCTTTGTTCGATATTTTGATGAGATGTATGTTGTCTCTCCTCTAGTGGTGTCATGTGAACGTTGACTACATGACACTTCACCATTATTTGGGTCTAGAGGAAGGCATTTGTGGGGACCCCGACTTAGAAGTCGAGATCTCCGAATGCACGTGTACAGTGATCCCAGAGATCAATGCTCACTGAACACACAGAAGCTGAAATAACAAGAGTCTTACATCCATACAAATAGTCTTACACGAATTAAGGCCATTATGGCCAAGTCTTACATAGATAGAGCCCCACGGGCTGAATAGCAAATAACTCGAATAGCGGAAGTCTACGATATCGGGTAGAACCCATGCCATCTGCCTTAACCCTACAGGCATTCTGACTGGGATAGCGTCCTAGTTCGCATGTTTGTCTCCAAAGAACTCTTCCTCATATTCCTGTTCTTCCATGCCTGGCCAATTAAATAACCAGTGGCAAGCCAATGAGTACTTTGAATGTACTCGCAAGCAACCCATGATGTGGTTCAAGGTAACAATGCAATGGAATAATAATGAACAATCTAGCAAAGCTAGAACAATATGCTAACATCAAGTTTATGCATCAATAACCTCGTGTAACCTCGAAGACAGGTTACCGATATCAACATGAATAAGATTCAACTCATCGAGTCAAGTCACCACCTTGACTCATCACACACAACTATCATCGATGAAGTATAATTCTGGACATAGTTTAAGTAGCACCACCCAACTGTCCATGACCGTGGACACGGCTATTCGAATAGTTTGACACTCTGCAGAGGTTGCACACTTTACCCACAAGATCCGGGGAACTTCCGTGTCATCCACGACCCGCGGTACCTCAAGTACCCGGGGTAAGCACCCGGTCATTATTTTTCCTTAGACGACACTAACATAGAGTCCACTCGTTGATACCCGGCCCTCGGGTTCAAACAATAGATCACGGGACTTGCCCTAATTTCAATGTCACGCGTACCCGAAGGGACCAACGGTGTGTCCGGTGCCCTGTAAAAACAGTCATGGTCGTCTATCCAAGCACGACCCCGTCCCGGGAAAGACCTCAAGTCTTCTCGTCACTAGTAATGCGGGCACCATGCTAGTATCGACCTAAGTAATCAATAAAGCCCCGTCCCATAAGGGGTAGTGTGGTTGCACATGTTTGGTTGGGATGGTAGTCACACATAAATCTAATCCATCGTTTCACCATGCACATGATTCACCGGCACATCACTTCTTCCTCAAGTGATGACCTAACACCTCATCACCCTCGGGCATTAGGGGCACCCGATGGGTTCATGCAATGATTTCAACTACGAAGGTTCATATCACACATGCATCATTTAAGCATCATGATCAACTATTTGTATGTCATCTAGCACTTAGCAAGATCAAGATCAAGCATGCATCATGTGGTGGAATCAACTAGGTCACCATCGTAACCCTAACATCATGCATCAGAAACAAACGGGTTCCGAGGAACAAGTGTATCATGGTCAAAGGGCTGCTTGCCTGGATTGGCTTGGTCTTCAAAGTCTTCAAATCCTTCTCCTTCTTCTTCCACATCAACTTCGTCAAATACGGGATCTATACGTCGCATAATAACCACGGGAAAATAAGAATACAAACAAAACAGAAAAATCAAAGTGCTCAGAAAAATGTCAACTCATTTTTGTAAAATACTAGAGGGATTTCTAAGGTGGGGAAAAATCTTAGTTGGGGTTTTGGAGTAACAGAATGGAATATATTGATTTTTGAATAGGAGTATTACTGCTCAAATTTCAATTTAAATTTGAACAGTACAGAAAGTTTCATGGATTTGAATGAAAGTGGTACCATTAAATAGGTTGGAATATTACAAGATTTTAGGAGTTGGAATTATTTAATTTGGACCATTATTCTTTTCTGTAGAAATGTTTAAACAATTTACAGAAAAGAAAAAGGAAAAGCGTCCTGTGCACTGGGCCAGAGAAGGCCACAGTGCACGGCCCAGACGGACCGGCCCAGCCGCACGGGAGCCTGCGCGCGCACGTCAGGTTTTTTAACCTGACGGGCGGGGCCCGTGGGTCAGTGGCACAGAGGAGGGGGAGAGAGGTGTGGGGATGACAGGCGGGGCCCGCCTGTCATCTCCAACCTTGCGGCCAGGGCGACGGCGAGCTCACCGGCGAGGTTTCCGGCCACGGCGACGGCAACGGAGGCCAGGGATGGACTCAGCGTCGTGTCGCGGATGCAGGGGTGGTGGTGCGGCACGCCGGGGAGGTCCGGTTCGCCGGCGGCGAGGAGGGACGACGGAAGCTCGTCGGAAGGTTGATGCTCTGGTCGTTTCCGACTGCAAACGGAGGGGGAAACAGGGGGGAAAGGGTCAGTGGAGTGAGGGGGTTCCGAATCAGGCGAAAGGAAGGGCAGGGGAGGCCCGTACCGCGAGATCGCCGGCGGCCCGAGGCGGCGGAGCTCCGGTCGATCCCGAGCACTGGGACGTCCTGGGGAGGAGTGGGTGGTACTGGGAGGCTCAGTGGAGTGAGGAGAGGCTGGTGGTGCTGCTGGAGAGGCTCGGGAGGGGCTATATATAGGAGATCGACGGAGGCCCGAGGTCCAGTGCGTCGGCGAGCTCCGGCTCGAGGCTACAGCGCACGGGAGGCCAAGGGGATGAGTCTGTGGTGTTCCTGGACGAGCTCCACGTCCAGTAGAAGTGAGAGGAGGAGCGGGGGAGCGTCTGGGGCATGCGCGCGTGTGAAGCAGCAGAGTGGTCGTCGCGGGCGGCCAGCGCGCGTGCGACGGCGACGACTGGAGGGCGCAGGAGGAGGGGGCACAGCGCCGGGGAGGTTGCGGACGTCGAGAGGCCTCGACTGGCGCGAAGGGCAGGCCCGAGGCTGTCGGGGGAGGCTGATTGGCTGAAGCTATAGTGCTTGTCTGCATTGTTGCGTGCTCCAGAGCGCGCGTTTGGCTGGCATCGCCGCGCTCTCGCCGTCCTGGTCAGAACCAACGTGTCCAGCAGTGTCTAGAAGGTCAGGGGGAAGTAAAGAAATGGCCTGAGGCCTTGGATGCCCTGGAGATGCTGAGAGAGAGTGAAGGTGCTGGTGAAATGGTGAAAACCTGCTGTCCAGCAAGGTCAAACAGGGCTTTCACCCCTCAATCATGGAGCTGGGGTGCCGGGGAAGTTACTGGAGGTAGCTAGTAACTCAATGATCATGTGGTAAAAAGTATAGGCCATGGAGAATAGTAAAAGTGATCAAGTTGGAGGTTTTAGAAATTCTGCAGAAGGTGTTTGATCAGTGTTTGGTCAAGTAAATGACCTCCACTTGACATGGCACTTAACAGGGTTGAAAGACATGAGAAAATAGGGTGCTTCACCAAATTTGGGCTCATTTGAAGAAACTAGCCAATGTAACTTTGGTGAACCCTAGAAATCAACAGAAACAACTTCATCTTGTTTGAGTCAAGCTAATTATCTCCCCTTGATGCACCACTTGGTGTAGCATCATTATTTGGGGTATTGATCATGCCCACAAAGTTTGAAGCTCTAGGTAAAAAGTTGGTAATGTAAAGTTGTTCAAATTTGCATTTGAACAGAAAGGGTTTTAGGGTGATCTGATCAAGTTGCTCTATTCCAATTCTTGTGCCAATTGGTCTAGATGCCTTATTAGGTCATTCTAGCATGTGCACCAAGTTTGAGAGAATTTGGACAAGTTTGGCAATGTAAAGTTGCTCAAACTTCAAATATGGACAGAATGGTTATGAAGGGGTTTGAGGATGTTTTCTTGCTTCCCAAGGCATGGGACTTGGCAAGATCATCCCATATGTCATATATGACATGATAGAATTTCCCTGGAATTTTTGGAGAAAATTTCCTTTGTAAATATTTCAAAAGCTTGAAATATCCAAAAAGGGTTTTAGAGGGTTTAGCCCATTATTTTGAACATGACCAAGTGTTGATACTCTTATATATGGACCATAAATGTCCTCTGAGTCTCTCTGAATTTTGGCAAATATTTTTGGAATAGTTAAATAATTTTCCCCTATTAAAGACCATTTCTGGCCTTAAGAAAAAGCTTTTAATAAAATAGGAAAATAACTTTTAAAATTATACCTTTGTGGTTTCTGGGAGTCCTATGACTACTAGGTCTCAAATAAACCTTTTGAAATAATTTTCTCACCCTAAATCAAGTACTTGCAGTGCAAATCTCAATTCAGGGGTTTTTGGAAAACTAAATTTATAAAATACTTTTTGGTCAAATTAATTTTGTAGGAAAATACTATACTGATATATAACACTTGGCATGATCATTGGGCAGAAGTTTTGGGTATGGAGATGAATTCTACAAGAGGTCATAGTTGACTTTAATGAGCACATGAAAAAGCACATGAAGAAAACTCAATTCCAAATAAAAGCCAAATGATGCTAAAAAAATTTGCTGGTCCAAATTTTCATGCTTCAAAGATACAAATAACATGTTACAAAATGCAGGGTGTGACAGCATTGGGAAGTAATAAGTAAATGATGGGTTGCTAGAGTGACAGAAGCTTAAACCCTAGTTTATGTGTTGCTTCGTAAGGGGCTGATTTGGATCCATATGTTTCAGGCTATGGTTAGGTTTACCTTAATACTTCTTTTCTAGTTGCGGATGCATGCATTAGAGGTTAATCATAAGTGCGAGTCTTGTCCATGTAAGGACAGCACCCAAGCACCGATCCACCCACATACCAAATTATCAAAGTACCGAACGCGAATCAGATGATCGTGATGAAAACTAGCTTGACGATAATTCCCATGTGTCCTCGGGAGCGCTTTCCTTTATATAAGAGTTTTTTCAGGCTTGTCCTTTGCTACAAATAGGATTGGGCCACCTTGCTGCACCTTATTTACTTTTACCTTATGTCACTTGCTACCAATTACCTTATCACAAAACTATCTATTACCTATAATTTCAGTGCTTGCAGAAAATACCCTACTGAAAACTGCCTATCATTTCCTTCTGCTCCTCGTTGGGTTCGACACTCTTATTTATCGAAAGGACTACGATAGATCCCCTACACTTGTGGGTCATCGGCTACCGCTACCTCTATGTCGCTATCGACAAGTTCACCAAATGGGCGGAGGTGGAAGCCGTCCGAACCATCCCAGCCGGATCCGCAGTCAAGTTCATCAAGGGTCTCGTAAGCCGGTTCGGGGTCCCCAACCACATCATCACCGACAACGATTCACAGTTCACTAGCAACCTTTTCAAGACATATTGTGCTAACCTTGGAACGCAGATTTTCTACGCTTCGGTGGCACACCCCAGGAGCAACGGCCAGGCCGAGCGTGCCAACGCGGAGGTTTTAAGAGGCCTCAAGACCCGGAGCTTCAAGAAGAGGCTCGAGGCTTGTAGAAGGGGCTGGCACGACGAGCTCCAGTCCATATTGTGGTCCATCCGCAGCACCACCACCAAGCCAACAGGCGAGACCCCGTTCTTCCTCGTCTGCGGAGCAGAAGCGGTTCTCCCTCACGAGGTCAGGCACCGCTCCGCGCGGGTCCTAGCGTTTGATGAAACGCAGCAGGACGCCATGCGGGGGATGGACCTCGTGCTGGGAGAGGAATGCCATCGGGAAGCCTCACTCCGAGCGGCAAGGTACCAGCAGGCATTGCAGCGGTACTACTGTCGCAACATCCGCTCCAGGACGCTCGAGGTGGGCGACCTCGTCCTAAGGCGAGTCCTCTCCAGGGAAGGGTTGCACAAGTTTTCACCCATGTGGGAGGGCCCGTTCAGAATTGCCCATGTCTCCAGGCCTAGCGTCGTACGCCTGGAGACAGGGGACGGAATCCCTATCCAGAACGCATGGAAAATCCGGCACCTCCGGAAGTTCTACCCATAAAGCAAGGCCCCGTGCTTGTGAAGACAAGGCCCTGTGCCTGTGAAGACAAAGCCCCGTGCCAGTGAAGACAAGGCCCTGTGCCTGAGAAGCCAAGGACCTGTGCGTGTGAAGCAAGGCTCGCGCCTGTGAAGGTCTCCGCCCGTGACACTCTCACGTAATAATGAGTGGGGATGTACATGCCCCGTAGTCTCCGGAGTGCCGCCCTCGGGCCTCGAGGGCTCCCTCCCACGTCCTAGTGGCAGCACTTAGCTCCGCGCTAGTGAGAAGACTATACTAGGTGCCGGATGCGGCTGTTCATTTTCTTTCTGGAGTTGGCTTGCCCCTTCTTCTTTTAATGGGTTTTGAAAGTTCTACCGTTTATCGAATGGCTTGGTTGAACCACCTCTCTCTTTGATTCTTCCCTCGATTCTTTGCCTTGCGTTGGGGAGAGCGGCAGTTGCCCAACGCTCTCCCTCGCGCGCCTCCCTTAGCCCCTACGAGGCATCCACATTTGAGCTTGTGGTTGGCGCATCCCTCTACTTAAGTCTGCGCCCCACGGGTACCGCGACAGAGTGCGTTCGACCATGTTCAGCCCATGCCTAGGACCTCATGCGGCCAAGGACAATAATCTCCTAACGAGTTTTTGCAGCTCCTCGAAGGGTCGCGCCTCACGAGATGGGGGCTATCCCGAATACGGCAAGATAAGTCTCCTCCCCCTATGGGCGCATAATACACAGACCTAGCAACACTAACCGAAACTATAAACATGGCACCAAGCAGCATAAAAATCACGGTTCATTACATGCCCTACCAGGGCCCCGTACTTGTTTTTGGTAATGCAGGAAGGAAGGAAGGGCGAGGACAGGAAAAGGCGGCTCCTGCGATACGACTGCTCACGAGGATCGGCTTCCCGGGCTCAGTCGGAGCCCTCCTCACGCTTCACCGGGGCGTGACAACGAGACGACCCAACTCCGCCCTCAAGGTGGGTGCGACGGTGTGGTGGCTTGTCGTAGCCACCGCTGCTGGAGCTGCCACTAAGGGAGGAGTTGTCGTAGCTGGATGAACTACGGTCGGCGCCGAGGGCGAGTTCACCCTCACCCTCGTCACGGCCGTCGCCAAGGCCAAGCACCTTGCCGTCATCGTTGTCCTCGGGGCAGCACCCGGCACGGAGGCCGTCTTCCTTGAATACCCTCACGAAGAGGGTCGTGTCGCCATAACACTTGAAGTGGAGGGTGCACCGCCTGCCCAGGCCACGCGCGCGGGCAAATGTCTGCCAGCCGTGGGCCAGGGTTACGACGCCCGCGACTGAGACCTCCACCGCGACCCACGAGGCTCTGCTGCAGCAGCCGTCCGCCTGCAGCCAGAGACCAACGGAACCCGCGGCCGGTATTTCATCGACGAAGGGGCGCTGGAGCTGGAGCCGGGTGCCGGACGGGTTCTCCGACTACACGACAAACTCTGGCATCACCTCCGCCAAGTGGAAGCGTGGTCGGGGAGGCCGGGCGACCCTGGCGCGCCTCCCCTCGTACACGGGACTGCAACGACCTCGGCGATCCCCACCACGCGAAGGGCCACCGCCGCGGCTGCCGAGGGCGGTGCCGGGCACTAAGGAGGTCCGCCCGTGACCGCGAGGGGCCGCAGCAGGGGTCGCGGCACACTTGCGAGGGCGACCTCGTCCCCTCTTAGGCGGTGGTGAGTAGGGCCCCTCCTGACAGGTCTTCCCCTTCTCCACGGACGAGAACCTCCTCACCGGCGCAATGGGTGTCGATGCAAAGCAAGAAGCAAGGACGAAGAAGAAGAAGCGGGCGGAATGAAGGACGAGACGGGCAATGGGGGCTCCGCCCGTCGCCTTATTTATGGCCAGAAGAAGGCCAACCGCCGGCCCCTGTAATTGCAGGTAATGATGGTCCTTTGTGCATGCAGGGACTTGTCAAGTCGTGCAGCTGCCGAGAGGGCATGGGGAAGTGGAGACGCCTACGCCCCGTCAATCAGCAAGCATCGATTAAGGCCGCAGGCTTTTGGGGCCCGCGGCGCTCCACACTTGACCCTTGGCTTTGCCGCGAAGCCAAGTACGAGCGCACCTTGGGCCTGGGGGCTACTGTCCGCGTCCTAGGAACGGGGGTACCCAGACTTGCCTGCCTGCGGCCCGGAGCGTGGCTCGCCCAGCGGCCTGGTACGGCCCAACCTCATCAGCAATCACTCAAGACCCTCGCGAGAGGCCAAGCCTCGCGAAGTGAACGACGCAAGACCTCCCCTGGGGCGGCCTCATTAGGCTAGCTCTTGAGGAGCGGAGATATCAAGGGAAGGGGCACCTCACGAGGTGCCCGTGACGTGAGCCATGACAACCAAGTTCAGGCGGGAGCCAGCGGGCAAATGATGCTAGTTTCCTATTTGGTGCTAAAGGGGCAAGCGCAGGCGAGGAGTCCCGAGGCATCAGGCAAAGGTTTCCATATCGGTGCAACAAGACCAAGACCAGCAGGATGGCAGAGCGAAGGTCACCGCGGAGCCCACAACAACGTCACCACCAGAACCTTTGGCAGGCAAAGACCACCTTTTGTCAGGATAGCTTGTACTAGTTGTCCCCCTTCAAACTTGGTCGTTGTGGGATCCCTTGCTTAATATTTGGGAAGAGGACTCGGGCCTCTATAAATAGGACTAGCCACTACCATAGGGAGGGGATCGGATCATTGAGACCACCCACCCACCCACAAGCTCTCCAAGCACAAGAACACCTCTCCTCGGGAGGCTATTCTTCCCATGTACTAGTTCATCCTCAGCCTACAAGGCAATCCACTACACCACACTGGATTAGGGTATTACACCATAACGGTGGCCCGAACCAGTAGAAACCCTTGTGTCCCTTGTTCGACGAGCTAGACCAGGAATTGGTGCGAGAGCGAGCTAGAATGGAAAGGATAGATCTTCGTGCACACCCCATTGTTCGAACCTCAAGGGTTTTGCCAAAACCCACGATCCGACACATAACGATCGACAGTAGGAAAAAAAAGCAATTTTTCACTCCAGCCTCCAGTCTGGTTCGCTCCTAACCTAGCCACCACTGGACACCGACACAGCACTTGCATGGACCCTTGTTGAACGCTGGTCGTCGGGCTTCAAGTTAATGGAAGGACAAGAAGATGAAGATCCAACACTGGGTGTAGCCTGCGTGGGAGGCAGCAGCGGCATCACGGGCATGGCATCGAGCTTGCACAAACAGATAGTCGCAGCTTGCAAGAGCAGCATGGGCAACGAGAAGGTACATCACATCCCTGAGTATATCTAATTCAACTGTTCAATTTATGGCCAATAGTTAAACTTGACGGTGCTGTAAAATTGCTTGTATGTAGGGAATCTATAACAAAATGAAACCAAATTCTGCTTATATTATAACTCCCCCAATCAATACTGAACTGACTGAACCTGATGTGTCTAATCAAGTTTCCAGAGCAAACATACAAGCTCATGTTGTTCTTGACCCTGAAGTATCTAATGAACATATTTCTAATGAAGGATTTGATGCAAACATTTTACATGCTCCTGGTGATGAACATATAGTGTCTAATGAGGAATCTAATGCAAGCATTTTGCAAGCTCCCATTGAAGAATTTAGTGTCTAATGATGATCTGCTATGTTCAGAGAGAAATAGAAATTTGCAGGAATTGATGACAAGCAAATTACAGTACATTTTCATGGCTTGAGGAAATGTCGAGGCCATCTACCAGAAAGTCCCCATATCATGACAACCTAGCATAAATACTTTTCTAATCTGTTGTTTTAAACTATTGGCATACTTGTGCAGGATAGATATATTGATATGCAGTTTGCGCACTGGTTATAGGTGCAATTACACTTGGATATTTTTGGCCAGAGAACGAATAATTCAAGCAGGTACAATCCATTTAAGTAGTCCTTGTACACCATGTTGCATTTTGTGTTTTTTGGTTCTTACATCATTTAGAGTTTTATAATCCGGGACCACTTTGGATCATTAGCTGGTTTTCAAAGTGCATGTAGCTTCGCATTTCTCAAGTTATGTTGATTTCCGGAGTGCAAGTGCCTTAGTATTTTTTTTAAGTTAAATTTTTGCCCCTGGTAACTTGAATTCGTGGATCCGCCACTGCACACAAATCAAACGCGCAGGCAAGTACGAATTAAATGAAATGCAAGGACTTATGCTAGCTCATTGTATAGGCTCACTTCAGCTCTGCTTTCCCTTGGGATGTTCCATGTACAAGTCCATGTTACCACTTGCTTGGATGTGTAGTCCTTGTGCTCCTTGCATCCCCCTCTGCATTTTTGACACGACAAATGGTTGACCAAATGAGAGGAATCGACCTTGCTGTTGTACCGGAGGACAGGTACTTACAAGGTTATACCGGCATGCAGGATGTGTACCAAATCCCGTAGCGTCGTCATGCTTCGCTAAAAATGGTTTTTCTTGTTTCAGATGATATCTCCAGAAGAAATAAGAGATAAAGGCATAGTTGCATAGGCGTGTAAGCTAAGAGAGCAATAAAAGGATATACAAACATCATCGTAATAGTGCACAAGGGAGTGATATGTGGATACCTAGTTCGGGCCGGCGTTTGGGCATGCTCGCCTAGCTAGAGTGCGGGTCACTTCAGAGTTGTTGAGGGTGATGTGTGATACGTCTCCAATGTATCTATAATTTTTGATTGTTCCATGCTATTATATATTCTGTTTTAGATGTTTAATGGGCTTTATTATACACTTTTATATTATTTTTGGGACTAACATACTAACCCAAGGCCCAGTGCAAATTGTTGTTTTTTGCCTATTTCAGTGTTTCGCAGAAAAGGAATATCAAACGGAGTCCAAATGGAATGAAACCTTCGGGGGAGTTATTTTTCGAACTGTATCTACACAGAAGACTTGGAGTACACGCGAGGGAACGAGAGAGGCGGCCACGAGGGGGCAGGGCGCCCCCGAGGGGGCAGGCGCGCCCCCACCCTCGTGGGGCCCCTCTGGCTCCCCTGGTGCCCTCCTTCCTCCTATATATATCCACATACCCTGGAAACATCGAGGCAACAGAGAACACCCTAATTCCACCGCCGCAACCTTCTGTTCTCGTGAGATCCCATCTTGGGGCCTGCTCCGGAGCTCCGCCAGAGGGGGGATCGATCACAGAGTGCTTCTACATCAACACCATAACCTCACCAATGAGTTGTGAGTAGTTTACCACAGACCTTCGGGTCCATAGTTATTAGCTAGATGGCTTCTTCTCTTTCTTCGGATCTCAATACAAAGTTCTCCTTGATTTCGAGGATATCTATTTGATGTAATCCTTTTGCGGTGTGTTTGTCGAGATCCGATGAATTGTGGGTTTATGATCAAGATTATCTATGAACAATATTTGATTCTTTTCTGAAATCTTTTATGTATGATTATAATATCCTTCCAAGTCTCTTTGAATTATTGGTTTGGTTTGGCCTACTAGATCTATAGTTCTTGCAATGGGAGAAGTGCTTGGCTTTGGTTTCAATCTTGCGGTGTCCTTTCCCAGTGACAGTACGACAGCAAGGCACGTATTGTATTGTTGCCATCGACGATAAAAAGATGGGGTTTATATCATATTGCTTGAGTTTATCCCTCTACATCATGTCATCTTGCTTAAGGCGTTACTTTGTTCTTATGAACTTAATACTCTAGATGCATGCTGGATAGCGGTCGATGTGTGGAGTAATAGTAGTAGGTGCAGAATCGTTTCGGTCTACTTGTTACAGATGTGATGCCTATATATAATGATCATGCCTAGATATTCTCATAACTATGCGCTTTTCTATCAATTGATTGACAGTAATTTGTTCACCCACCGTAGAATTCTGCTATCATGAGAGAAGCCACTAGTGAAACCTATGGCCCCCGGGTATATCTTTATCGTATTACTTTCCCTTCAATTTTTGTTGCCGTTGCTTATTTTCTTTATTTACTTTCTGTTCTTATACCAAAAATACCAAAAATATTATCATATCCTATTTATCAGATATCACTCTCGTAAGTGACCGTGAAGGGATTTACAACCCCTTATCGCGTTGGCTGCGAGGTTCTTATTTGTTTGTGCAGGTGCGAGGGACTCGCGCGTGGTCTCCTACTGGATTGATACCTTGGTTCTCAAAAATTGAGGGAAATACTTACGCTACTGTGCTGCATCACCCTTTCCTCTTTGAGGGAATACAACGCAAGCTCGAGAAGTAGCAAGAAGAAATTCTGGCGCCGTTGCCAGGGAGATCTACACAAAAGTCATATACCATGTACCTATCACAAAGCCTTATCCTTCGCACTACATTATTTGCCTCTCGTTTTCCTCTCCCCCACTTCACCCTTGCTGTATTATTTGCCCTTCTTTTTCCGTGTGTTTACCATTCGCTTGCCTCTTGTTTGCTTGTGTGTTGGATTGCTTGCGTGTCACTATGGCTCAAGACAATACCAAATTGTGTGACTTTTCCAATACCAACAATAATTATTTTATTAGCACGCCGATCGCTCCTATCTTAGATGCTGAATCTTGTGAGATTAATGCTGCTCTGTTGAATCTTCTCATGAAAGATCAATTCTCTGGCCTTCCTAGTGAAGATGCCGCTACACATCTAAACAACTTTGTTGATTTGTGTATATGCAAAAGAAGAGAGATATGGATGATGATATTATTAAATTGAAGCTATTTCCGTTTTCACTTGGAGGTCGTGTTAAAACTTGGTTTTCCTCTTTGTCTAGAAATAGTATTGATTCATGGAATAAGTGCAAAGATGCCTTTATCTCTAAGTATTTTCCTCCGCTAAGATTATCTCTCTTGGAAATGATATTATGAATTTTAAGCAACTAGATCATGAGCATGTTACACAAGCTTGGGACAGAATGAAATTAATGATACGTAATTGACCTACACATGGTTTGAACTTATGGATGATTATACAAAACTTTTATGTTGTCTTGAATTTTGCTTCTAGAAATCTTTTAGATTCGGCCGCGGGGGCACTTTCATGGAAATCACCTTAGGAGAAGCTACCAAACTCCTAGATAATATTATGGTTAACTACTCTCAATGGCACACCGAAAGATCTACTAGTAAAACAGTGCATGCTATTGAAGAGATTAGTGTTTTGAGTGGAAAGATGGATGAACTTATGAAATTATTTGCTACTAAGAGTGCTTCTTCTGATCCTAATGATATGCCTTTATCCACGTTGATTGAAATAATAATGAATCTTTGGATGTGAATTTTGTTGGTAGGAATAATTTTGGTAACAATGCTTATAGAGGAAACTTTAATCCTAGCCCTTTTCCTAGTAATTCCTCTAATAATTATTTTAATTCCTACAATAACTCTTATGGAAATTTTGGTAAGATACCCTCTGAATTTGAGACTAGTGTTAAAGAGTTTATGAATTCGCAAAAGAATTCCAATGCTTTGCTTGAAGAAAAATTGCTTAAGATTGATGAGTTGGTAGAAATGTGGATAGAATTACTCTTGATGTTGATGCTTTGAAACTTAGATCTATTCCACCTAAGCATGATATCAATGAGTCTCTCAAAGCCATGATAATTTCCATTGATGAGTGCAAAGAAAGAACCGCTAGGATGCGTGCTAAACAAGATTGCTTTATGAAAGCGTGCTATTCTAGCTATCATGAAAATAAAGATGAAGATCTGAAAGTGATTGATGTGTCTCCTATTAGATCCTCGTTTTCTAGTATAAATCTTGATAAAGATAGGACAGGAGATGAGTCTACTTTAGTTAAAAGGCGTCCCAATGATTCGGAGTTTTTAGATCTTGATGCTAAAATTGTTAAAAGTGGGATTGAAGAGATTAAAACTTTGCATAGCGATGAACCCACTATCTTGGATTTCAAGGGATTCAATTATGATAATTTCTCTTTAATAGATTGTATTTCCTTGTTGCAATCCGTGCTAAATTCTCCACATGCTTATAGTCAAAATAAGGCTTTTACCAAACACATATTTGATGCATTGATGCAATCTTATGAAGAAAAAAATTTGAATTAGAAGTTTCTATCCCTAGAAAGCTTTATGATGAGTGGGAACCTACTATTAATATTAAGATTAAAGATCATGAATTCTTTGCTTTATGTGATTTGGGTGCAAGTGTTTCCACAATTCCAAAAGCTTTGTGTGATATGTTAGGATTCCATGAACTTGATGATTGTTCTTTAAATTTGCATCTTACGGATTCTACCATTAAGAAACCTATGGGAAGGATTGATGATGTTCTTATTGTTGCCAATAGGAATTATGTGCGTGTAGATTTCATCGTTCTTGATATAGATTGCAATCCTTCATGTCCTATTATTCTTGGTAGACCTTTCCTTAGAACGATTGGTGCAATTATTGATATGAAGGAAGGAAATATTAGATTCCAATTTCCGTTAAGGAAAGGCATGGAAAACTTTCCTAGAAAGAAAATCAAATTACCTTATGAATCCATTATGAGAGCCACTTATGGACTGCCTACCAAAGATGGCAATACCTAGATCTATTCTTGTATCGTGCCTAGCTAGGGGCGTTAAACGATAGCGCTTGTTGGGAGGCAACCCAATTTTGTTTTCTTTGTTTTTGCTTATGTTTAGGAATAAATATTGCATATATCTTCTGTTTAGATGTGGTTTTGTGTTTTAATTAGTGTTTGTGCCAAGTAGAACCTTTGGGAAGACTTGTGTGAAGTTTATGTGATCATGCTGTAAAAAACAGAAACTTTAGCACTCAGCTGTACTTTTTTACTAGAGAGTGATTTTTAGTTGATCCTTTTTGCACATGATTAATAGAAAAATTCCTCACGTCCACCAATTTATTTCAATTTTTTTAGAGTTACAAAAGTATTTGAAAGTTACAGATTACTACTGATTGTTCTGTTTTTGACAGATTCTGTTTTTCGTGTGTTGTTTTCTTATTTTGATGAATCTATGAGTAGTATCGTGGGGTATGAATCATAGAGAAGTTGGAATACAGTAGGTTTAACACCAATATAAACAAAGAATGAGTTCATTACAGTACCTTTGAGTGGTGGTTTGTTTTCTTATACTAACGGAGCTCACGAGATTCTTGGCTAAGTTTTGTGTTGTGAAGTTTTCAAGTTTTGAGTATGGCTTTGATGGACTATGGAACAAACAATGGCAAGAGCCTGAGCTTGGGGATGCCCGAGGCACCCCAAGGTAAAATTCAAGGATAACCAATAGCCTAAGCTTGGGGATGCCCCGGGAAGGCATCCCCTCTTTCGTCTTCGTCTATCGGTAACTCTACTCGGGACTATATTTTTATTCACCACATGATATGTGTTTTGCTTGGAGCGTCATGTATGATTTGAGTCTTTGATTTTTAGTTTGCCACAATCATCCTTTCTGGACACACGTTTTGAGAGAGATAAATATGATTTAGAATTTATTATAATACTCTATGTGCTTCACTTATATCTTTTGAGCTAGATAGTTTTGCTCTAGTGCTTCACTTATATCTTTTAGAGCACGGTGGTGGTTTTATTTTGTAGAAATTATTGATCTCTCATGCTTCACTTATATCTTTTTGAGAGTCTTTTAGAACAACATGGTAATGTTCTTTGGTTATAAAACTAGTCCTAATATGATAGGCATCCAAGATGGGTATTGTAAAAACTTTCATAAAAAGTGCAGTGAATACTATGAGAAGTTTGATACTTGATGATTGTTTTGAGATATGAGGATGGTAATATTAGAGTCATGCTAGTAGAGTAGTTGTGAATTTGAGAAATACTTGTGTTAATGTTTGCAAGTCCCGTAGCATGCACGTATGGTAACCGTTGTGTGACAAATTTAAAGCATGAGGTATTTCATTGAGTGTCATCTTTTGTGTGGAGGTCGGGATCGCGCGATGGTTAACTCCTACCAACCCTTTCCCTAGGAGCATGCATGTAGTACTTTGTTTTGATGACTTGTAGATTTTTGCAATAAGTGTGAGTTCTTTATGACTAATGTTGAGTCCTTGGATTATACACACTCTCACCCTTCCACCATTGCTAGCCTCTCTTGTACCGTGCAACTTTCACCGGTACCATATACCTTCCCCAAAACAGCCACCATACCTACCTAGCATGGCATTTCCATTGCCATTCCGAGATATATTGCCATGCAACTTTCCACAGTTCCGTTCATGTGACACGCTTCATCATTGTCATATTGCCATGCATGATCATGTAGTTGACATCGTATTCGTGGCTAGGCAACCATGCATAATTTTTCATACATGTCACTCTTGATTCATTGCAGATCCCGGTACACCGACGGAGGCATTCATATAGAGTCATAGTTTCTTCTAGTATCGAGTTGTAAATCATTATTAGAGCATTGACCCTAACAAAAAACAAAAAAAAGAAGGAAAGGCCAAAAAAGGCCCAAAAAAGGAAAAAGAAAAAGAAAAAGGGACAATGCTACTATCTTTTTACACACTTGTGCTTCAAAGTAGCACCACGATCTTCATGATAGAGAGTCTCTTGTTTAGTCACTTTCATATGCTAGTGGGAATTTTCATTATAGAACTTGCTTGTATATTCCAACGATGGTCTTCCTCAAATGCCCTAGGTCTTCGTGACCAAGCAAGTTGGATGCACACCCACTTAGTTTCTTTTGTTGAGCTTGCATACATTTATAGCTCTAGTGCATCTGTTGCATGGCAATCCCCACTCACTCACATTGATATCTATTGGTGGGCATCTCCATAGCCCATTGATATGCCTAGTTGATGTGAGACCATCTTCCTCTTTTGTCTTCTCCACAACCACCATCTATTCTACATAGTGCTATGTCCATGGCTCACGCTCATATATTGCGTGAAAGTTGAAAGATTTTGAAAAAAAAATAAGTATGAAACAATTGCTTGGCTGAAATTGGGGTTGTGCATGATTGGAATATTTTGTGTGACGAAGATCGACCATAGCCTAATTATATGATTTTGTAGGGATGAACTTTCTTTGGCCATGTTATTTTGAGAAGACATGATTCCTTTGTTAGTATGCTTGAAGTATTATTATTCTTATGTCAATATAGACTTTTATCTTTAATCTTTCGGATCTGAACATTCATGCCAGAATAAAGAAATTTACATTGAGAATTATGTTGGTTAGCATTCCACATCAAAAATTCTGTTTTTATCATTTACCTACTCGAGGACGAGCAGGAATTAAGCTTGGGGATGCTTGATACGTCTCCAACGTATCTATAATTTTTTATTGTTCCATGCTATTATATATTCTGTTATGGATGTTTAATGGGCTTTATTATACACTTTTATATTATTTGTGGGACTAACCTACTAACCCAAGGCCCAGAGCAAATTGTTGTTTTTTGCCTATTTCACTGTTTCGCAGAAAAGGAATATCAAACGGAGTCCAAATGGAATGAAACCTTCGGGAGAGTTATTTTTGGGACCGTATCTACACAGAAGACTTGGAGTACACGCGAGAGAATGAGAGAGGCGGCCACGAGGGGGTAGGGCGCGCCCCCACCCTCGTGGGCCCCCTGTGGCTCCCCCGGTGCCCTCCTTCCTCCTATATATATCCACGTACCCCGAAAACATCGAGGCAACAGAGAAAACCCTAATTCCACCACCGCAACCTTCTGTTCCCGTGAGATCCCATCTTGGGGCCTATTCCGGAGCTCCGCCAGAGGGGGGGTCGATCACGGAGTGCTTCTACATCAACACCATAGCCTCACCAATGAGTTGTGAGTAGTTTACCACAGACCTTCGGGTCCATAGTTATTAGCTAGATGGCTTCTTCTCTCTCTTTGGATCTCAATACAAAGTTCTCCTCGATCTTCGAGGAGATCTATTCGATGTAATCTTCTTGCGGTGTGTTTGTCGAGATCCGATGAATTGTGGGTTTATGATCAAGATTATCTATGAACAATATTTGATTCTTTTCTGAAATCTTTTATGTATGATTATAATATCCTTGCAAGTCTCTTCGAATTATTGGTTTGGTTTGGCCTACTAGATCTATAGTTCTTGCAATGGGAGAAGTGCTTGGCTTTGGGTTCAATCTTGTGGTGTCCTTTACCAGTGATAGTAGGGGCAGAAAGGCACGTATTGTATTGTTGCCATCGAGGATAAAAGATGGGGTTTATATCATATTGCTTGAGTTTATCCCTCTACATCATGTCATCTTGCCTAAGGCATTACTCTGTTCTTATGAACTTAATACTTTAGATGCATGCTAGATAGCAGTCGATGTGTGGAGTAATAGTATTAGATGCAGAATCATTTCGGTCTACTTGTTACGGACATGATGCCTATATATAATGATCATGCCTAGACATTCTCATAATTATGCGCTTTTCTATCAATTGCTCGACGGTAATTTGTTCACCCACCGTAGAATTCTGCTAACATGAGATAAGTCACTAGTGAAACCTATGGCTCCCAGGTCTATCTTTATCATATTACTTTCCCTTCAATTTCTGTTTCCATTGCTTATTTGCTTTGTTTACTTTCTGTTCTTATACCAAAAGTACCAAAAATATTATCCTATCCTATCTATCAGATCTCACTCTCGTATGTGACCATGAAGGGATTGACAACCCCTTATTGCATTGGCTGTGAGGTTCTTATTTCTTTGTGCATGTGCGAGGGACTCGCGCGTGGTCTCCTACTAGATTGATACCTTGGTTCTCAAAAACTGAGGGAAATACTTACGCTACTGTGATGCATCACCCTTTCCTCTTCGAGGGAATACAACGCAAGCTCGAGAATTAGCAATGTGCTGGTGTTGGCTGCCGCATACGGATGCAAATCTCGAGCAGCAGCAGAGCGCTATGATGCGGTGGACGAGGCTATTGGTGAAGAACCAACGACGTCGGGGGGTGGAGGTGCAAGATGTTCTCGATGAAGTAGCCCTGATGCGGTGGAAGTCGGTGTTTGTGAGGCACGTCGGCTACGGCGACCGACATTGTGGGTGGACCACCCGATGCAGCGGACGAGGGCATAGATGAGATAGCTCTGGTGCAGTGGTGAAGCATGACCGTCGTATTCATCGTCATCGTCTGGCACAGAGGTGGGGAAAGAGACAAGACGAAGGCCGATTCGAATTTTGCTTGGGTTGGTGGCGAATTAGGGATCTGAGAGCTCTGGGCGCGGAAGAGGACGGGGGAGAAGGTGTTGGGGAATGTAGTATTTCAAAAAAAATCCTATGATCACGGAAGATCTATCTACTAGATGCATAGCAACGAGAGGGGAGAGTGTGTCTACGTACCCTTGTAGACCGAAAGCGGAAGCGTCTAGTGACGCGGTTTATGTAGTCGAACGTCTTCGCGATCCAACCGATCAAGCACCGAACGTACGGCACCTCCGCATTTAGAACATGTTCAGCTTGATGATGTCCCACGAGCTCTTGATCCAGTTGAGCTTCACGGGAGAGTTTCAGCACGACGGCGTGGTGACGGAGATTATGAAGCTACCGGCACAGGGCTTCGCCTAAGCACTGCAACGGTACGACCAAGGTGTGTTTCTGTGGAGGGGGGCACCACACATGGCTAGAACAATATTTCTTGTGTGTCTTTGGGTGCCCCCTGCCCCGTATATAAATGAGCTAGGGGGGAGGCGCGGCTGGACAAGGGGCACGCCAGGGAGTAGGATTCCTACTCCTAGTAGGAATAGGAACCCCCTTTTCCTATTCCTACTAGGAGTAGGAAAGGAAAGGGGAGAGGAGAAGGAAATGAGAGGGGAAGCCTCCCCCCTTTTCCTAGTCCAACTGGGAACCCTAGGGGGTGTGGCCAGCCCTATGGGCTGCCCCTCTCTTTCCCTCAATGGCCCACTATGGGCCATACTCCCTCGGGGCGGGTTCCGGTAACCCCCTCCGGCACTCCGGTTTTATCCGATAACACCCGGAACACTTCCGGTGTCCGAATATAGACGTCCAATATATTAATGTCTGTGATCTCATCCAGGACTCCGAACTACCTTCGGTACATCAAAACTCATAAACTCGTAATACCGTTCGTCATCAAACGTTAAGCGTGCAGACCCTACGGGTTCGAGAACTATGTAGACATGACCGAGACTCATCTCCGGCCAATAACCAATAGCGGAACCTGGATGCTCATATTGGCTCCTACATATTCTACGAAGATCTTTATCGGTCAAACCGCATAACAACATACGTCGTTCCCTTTGTCATTGGTATGTTACTTGCCCGAGATTCGATCATTGGTATCTCGATACCTAGTTCAATCTCGTTGCCGACAAGTCTCTTTACTCGTTTTGTAATGCATCATCTCGTGACTAACTCATTAGTCATTTGCTTGCATGGCTTATTATGATGTGTATAACCGAGAGGGCCCAGAGATACCTCTCCGACATTCAGAGTGACAAATCCTATTCTTGATCTATGCAAACACCACGAACACTTTCGGAGACACCTGTAGAGCATCTTTATAATCACCCAGTTACATTGTGACGTTTAATAGCACACAAGGTGTTCCTCCGGTATTCGGGAGTTGCATAATCTCATAGTCATAGGAACATGTATAAGTCATGAAGAAAGCAATAGCAGAAAACTAAACAATCATAGTGCTAAGCTAACGGATGGGTCTTCTCCATCACATCATTCTCCTAATGATGTGATTCCGTTGATAAAATGATAACTCATGTCTATGGCTAGGAAACATAACCATCTTTGATCAATGAGCTAGTCTAGTAGAGGCACACTAGGGACACTCTGTTTTGTCTATGTATTCACACATGTACTAAGTTTCCGGTTAATACAATTCTAGCATGAATAAAAGACATTTATCATGATATAAGGAAATACAAATAAGAACTTTATTATTGCCTCTAGGGCATATCTCCTTCAGTCTCCCAGATGAACTAGAGTCAATAATCTAGTTTACATAGTAATGATTCTAACACCCATGGAGTCTTGGTGCTGATCATGTTTTGCTAGTGGAAGAGGCTTAGTCAATGGGTCTGCGACATTCAGATCCATATGTATCTTGCAAATTTCTATGTCTCCCTCCTTGACTTGATCGCGGATGGAATTGAAGCGTCTTTTGATGTGCTTTGTTCTCTTGTGAAACCTGGATTCCCTCGTCGAGGCTATTGCTCCAGTGTTATCACAAAAGATTTTCATTGGACCCGATGCACTAGGTATTACACCTAGATTGGATATGAACTCCTTCATCCAGACTCCTTTATTTGCTGCTTCCGAAGCAGCTATGTATTCTGCTTCACACGTAGATCCCGCCACGACGGTCTGCTTGGAACTACACCAACTAACAGCTCCACCGTTCAATAAAAATACATATCCGGTTTGTGACTTAGAGTCATCCGGGTCAGTGTCAAAGCTTGAATCGACGTAACCGTTTACGACGAGCTCTTTGTCACCTCCATAAACGAGAAACATATCCTTTTGTCCTTTTCAGGTACTTCCGGATGATCTTGACCGCTGTCCAGTGATCCACTCCTGGATTACTTTGGTACCTCCCTGCTAAACTTATAGTAAGGCACACATCAGGTCTGGTACACAGCATTGCATACATGATAGATCCTATGGCTGAGGCATCCAGAATGACTTTCATTTTCTCTCTATCTTCTGTAGTGGTCGGGCATTGAGTCTTACTCAACTTCACACCTTGTAACATAGGCAAGAACCCTTTCTTTGACTAATCCATTTCGAACTTCTTCAAAACTTTATCAAGGTATGTGCTTTGTGGAAGTCCAATTAAGCGTCTTGATCTATCTCTATAGATTTTGATGCCTAATATGTAAGCAGCTTCACCGAGGTCTTTCATTGAAAAATTATTATTCAAGTATCCTTTTATGCTATCCAGAAATTCTATATCATTTCCAATCAACAATATGTCATCCACATATAATATCAGAAATGCTACAGAGCTCCCACTCACTTTCTTGTAAATACAGGCTTATCCAAAACTCTGTATAAAACCATGTGCTTTGATCTCCTCACCAAAGCGTATATTCCAACTCCTAGATGCTTGCACCCGTCCATAGATAGATCACTGGAGCTTGCAGACTTTGTTAGCACCTTTAGGATCAACAAAACCTTCTGGTTGCATCATATACAACTCCTCTTTGAGATATCCATTCAGGAATGCAGTTTTGACATCCATTTGCTAGATTTCATAATCATAAAATGCGGCAATTGCTAACATGATTTGGACAAACTTAAGCATCGCTACGGGTGAGAAAGTCTCATCGTAGTCAACTCCTTGAACTTGTCGAAAATCTTTCGCAACAAGTCGAGCTTTGTAAATAGTAACATTACCGTCAGCATCGGTCTTCCTCTTGAAGATCCATTTATTTTCGATGCCTTGCCGATCATCGGGCAAGTCAACCAAAGTCCATACTTTGTTATCATACATGGATCCCATCTCAGATTTCATGGCCTCAAGCCATTTTGCGGAATTTGGGCTCATCATCGCTTCCTCATAGTTCGTAGGTTCATCATGGTCTAGTAACATGACTTCCAGAACCGGGTTGCCATACCACTCTGGCGCGGAACGTACTCTGGTTGATCTATGAAGTTCAGCAGTAACTTGATCCGAAGTTTCATGATCATCATCATTAGCTTCCTCACTAATTGGTGTAGGAATCACTGGAACTAGTTTCTGTTATGTACTCATTTCCAATTCGGGGGAAGGTACAATTACCTCATCAAGTTCTACTTTCCTCCCACTCACTTCTTTCGAGAGAAACTCCTTCTCTAGAAAGGATCCATTCTTAGCAACGAATATCTTACCTTCGGATCTATGATAGAAGGTGTACCCAATAGTCTCCTTTGGGTATCCTATGAAGACACATTTCTCCGACTTGGGTTCGAGCTTATCAGGTTGAAGCTTTTTCACATAAGCATCGCAGCCCCAAACTTTAAGAAATGACAACTTTGGTTTCTTGCCAAACCACAGTTCATAAGGTGTCGTCTCAACGGGTTTAGATGGTGCCCTATTTAACGTGAATGCAGTTGTCTCTAAAGCATAACCCCAAAACGATAGTGGTAAATCAGTAAGAGACATCATAGACCGCACCACATCTAATAAAGTACGGTTACGACATTCGGACACACCATTACGCTGTAGTGTTCCAGGTGGCGTGAGTTGTGAAACTATTCCACATTGTTTCAAATGAAGACCGAACTCGTAACTCAAATATTCGCCTCCACGACCAGATGGTAGAAATTTATTTTCTTGTTACGATGATTCTCTACTTCACTCTGAAATTCTTTGAACCTTTCAAATGTTTCATACTTGTGTTTCATTAAGTAGATATACCCATATCTTCTCAAATCATCAGTGAAGGTCAGAAAATAACGATACCCGCCGCGAGCCTCAACACTTATCGGTCCACATACATCAGTATGTATGATTTCCAACAAATCTGTTGCTCGCTCCATTGTTTCGGAGAACGGAGTTTTAGTCATCTTGCCCATGAGGCCTGGTTCGCAAGCACCAAGCGATTCATAATCAAGTGATTCCAAAAGTCCATCACTATGGACTTTCTTCATGCGCCTTACACCAATATGACCTAAACGGTAGTGCCACAAATAAGTTGCACTATCATTACTAACCTTGCATCTTTTGGCTTCAATATTATGAATATGTGTATCACTACGATCGAGATCCAACAAGAATAGACCACTCTTCAAGGGTTCATGACCATAAAAGATATTACTCATATAAATGGAACAACCATTATTCTCGGAATTAAATGGATAACCGTCTCGCAATAACAAGATCCAGATATAATGTTCATGCTTAACGCTGGCACCAAATAACAATTATGCAGGTCTAAAACTATTCCCGAAGGTAGATGTAGAGGTAGCGTGCCGACGGCGATCACATCGACTTCGGAACCATTTCCCACGCGCATCGTCACCTCGTCCTTAGCCAATCTTCGTTTAATCCATAGCCCCTGTTTCGAGTTACAAATATTAGCAACCGAACCGGTATCAAATACCCAGGTGCTACTATTAGCATTAGTTAGGTACAAATCAATAACATGTATATCACATATACCTTTGTTCACCTTGCCATCCTTCTTATCCGCCAAATACTTGGGGCAGTTCCGCTTCCAGTGTCCAGTCCCTTTGCAGTAGAAGCACTCAGTTTCAGGCTTGGCTCCAGACTTGGGTTTCTTCGTGGGAGTAGCAACTGTCTTGCTATTCTTCTTGAAGTTCCCCTTCTTTCCCTTGCCCTTTTTCTTGAAACTAGTCATCTTATTAATCATCAACACTTGATGCTCCTTCTTGATTTCTACCTCCGCAGCTTTGAGCATAGCGAAGAGCTCGGGAATTGTCTTCTGCATCCCTTGCATGTTATAGTTCATCACGAAGCTTTATAGCTTGGTGGCAGTGATTTAAGAACTCTATCAATAACACTATCTTCGTCAACTTTGCATCCAAGTTGAGTCATATGATTGTAGTACCCAGACATTCTGAGCAAGTGTTCACTGATAGAACTATTCTCATCCATCTTGCAGTTGTAGAACTTATTGGAAATCTCATATTTCTCAATCCGGGCATTTGCTTGAAATATAAACTTCAACTCCTGGAACATCTCATATGCTCCATGACGTTCAAAACGTCGTTGAAGTCCCGGTACGAAGCCATAAAGCATGGCACACTGAACTATCATGTAGTCATCAGACCACATCTGCCAGATGTTCTACATTAGCGGGAGGGGGTTGTCACCTAGCGGTGCTTCAAGTACATAATTCTTCTCTGCAGCAATGAGGATAATCCTCAAGTTACGGACCCAGTCCGTGTAATTGGTACCATCATCTTTCAACTTAGCTTTCTCTAGGAACGCGTTAAAATTCAAGGGAACGGTAGCACGGGCCATTGATCTACAACAACATAGATATGCAAAAACTATCAGGACTAAGTTCATGATAAATTAAAGTTAATCATATTACTAAAGAACTCCCACTTAGATAGACATCCCTTTGGTCATCTAAATGATCACGTGGTCCAAATCAACTAAACCATGTCCGATAATCACGTGAGATGGAGTAGTTTTCAATGGTGAACATCTTATGTTGATCATATCTACTATATGATTCACGCTCGACCTTTCGGTCTCTAGTGTTCCGAGGCCATGTCTGTACATGCTAGGCTCGTCAAGTTTAACCTGATTATTCTGCGTGTGCAAAACTGGCTTGCACCCATTGTATGTGAACGTGGAGCTTATCAGACCCGATCATCACGTGGTGTCTCGGCATGACGAACTTTCGCAACGGTGCATACTCAGGGAGAACACTTGTACCTTGAAATTTGTAAGGGATCGTCTTATAATTCTACCGCCGTTCTAAGCAAAATAAGAAGCATAATAAGATAAACATCACATGCAATCAAAATATGTGACATGATATGGCCACCATCATCTTGTGCTTTTGATCTCCGTCTCCAAAGCATCGTCATGATCTCCATCGTCACCGGCTTCACACCATGATCTTCATCGTAGCGTCGTGGTCGTCTCGCCAACTATTGCTTCTACTACTATCGCTAACTCATAGTGATAAAGTAAAGCAATTACATGGTCTTCGCAATTCATACAATAAAGAGACAACCATACGGCTCCTGTCGGTTGCCGATAACTTTACAAAACATGATCATCTCATACAATAACGTATAACTCATCACGTCTTGACCATATCACATCACAACATGCCCTGCAAAAACAAGTTAGATGTCCTCTACTTTGTTGTTGCAAGTTTTACATGGCTGCTACGGGCTTAGCAAGAACCGTTCTTACCTATGCATAAAAAACCACAACAATTTTTGGTCAAGTATGTGTTGTTTTAAACTTCACAAGGACCGGGCGTAGTCACACTCGATTCAGCTAAAGTGAGAGAGACAGACACCCGCCGGTCACCTTTAAGAAACGAGTGCTTGTAACGGTGAAACCAGTCTCGCATAAGCGTACGCGTAATGTCGGTCCAGGCCGCTTCATCTCACAATACTGCCGAATCAAAGTATGACATGCTGGTAAGCAGTATGACTATTATCGCCCACAACTCATTGTGTTCTACTCATGCATATCATCTACGCGTGGACCTGGCTCATGATGCCACTGTTGGGGAGCGTAGTATTTCAAAAAAAATCCTACGATCAGGCAAGATCTATCTACTAGATGCATAGCAACGAGAAGGGAGAGTGTGTCTATGTACCCTTGTAGACCGAAAGCGGAAGCATCTAGTGACGCGGTTGATGTAGTCGAACGTCTTCGCGATCCAACCGATCAAGCACCGAAAGTACGGCACCTCCGTGTTCAGCACACGTTCAGCTTGATGACGTCCCACGAGCTCTTGTTCCAGTTGAGCTTGACAGGAGAGTTTCATCAGCACGACGGTGTGGTGACGGAGATGATAATGCTACCGGCGTAGGGCTTCGCCTAGCACTGCAATGGTACGACCGAGGTGTCTTTGGGTGCCCCCTACCGCCGTATATAAAGGAGCAAGGGGGAGGTGCGGCTGGCCGAGGGGCGCGCTAGGGAGTAGGATTCCTACTCCTAGTAGGAATACGAACCCCCTTTTCCTATTCCTACTAGGAGTAGGAAAGGAAAGGGGAGAGGAGAAGGAAAGGAGAGGGGCGCCTCCCCCCTTTTCCTAGTCCAACTAGGAACCCTAGGGGGTGCGGCCAGCCCTACGGGATGCCCCTCTCTTTCCCTCAATGGACCACTATGGCCCATACTCCCTCGGGGCATTTCGGTAACCCCTCCGGCACTCCGGTATTATCCGATAACACCCGGAACACTTCCGGTGTCCGAATATAATCGTCCAATATATTAATCTTTATGTCTCGGACATTCCGAGAAATCAAACGTTAAGCGTGCAGACCCTACGGGTTCGTGAACTATGTAGACATGACCGAGACTCATCTCCGGCCAATAACCAATAGCAGAACCTGGATGCTCATATTGTTTTTACATTCAAATGACCGAGACATGACCGAGAACTATGTAAACATCAATATTAATTCTAGTACTATCTACATTCAAATGTTGTTTTTAGCCCCCCCCCCCACTCTCCGCACACACGTTACATACTTCCTTTATTGATCAATCTTCCTCTCATAACCACCTTACAAAGCTTTGGTTTCCGCACGTTCATTATATCTCTCCATGTTTCGATCTCTAACTCTCACACATCCGCCAGTGCACTCCATGTCGAGCTCTCCCCTCCCATCCTCTCTCGGTAGATACATGCATTGCATGTCTTGACCCCCTCCCTCTCGTGCGCACGCACGCACATTGTATGTCTAGGTCACTCTCAAGAGATCGTCTCACTCTTTCTTCCTCGCGGTGGCACTGACGGAGCTACAATGGATTCCTTGGGCGGGCCAGCCTGAAAAAGAAAGCATAGAAAGAGATGGGTCACGCCACTTGGCATGATATTTAGGCAGTGTTTCAGCTAGGCAAGGTGACCCAGAGCACATGTTAGCCCAACGTAGCTCCGCCCTGCATGGTGGCCCACACTCACTTCTTTATCTAAGTCTTGATTAACCTCGCTTTATCTCACACACACAAATGATATATATCCCCGTTAGGGCCTCGATCGACACGCTCTATACCCTCTCACGTAGTTTGTGTGTCTAGATCGGTCTCTCCAAGCCATTCCACTCTTTCGACCTCATGGCGGCCCATGCTCTCTCAATCTCTCTGGCTCTCTCTCTCTCTCTCTCTCTCTCTCTCTCTCTCTCTCTCTCTTTCTCTCTCTCTATGCATGTCTCGATTAACCTCGCTCTTTCTCACACAGAAACAATATATCTCCATGTGTGGGCCTAATTCGACATATTCATAATGTACACTCTCTCACGCACATTGCCTATGTAGGTCACTCTCTCCAACCTGTCTCACTCTTTCGATCGCATGACGACCCACACTTTCTCAATCTCTCTCTCTCTTTATCTATGTATCAATTGACCTTGCTTCCTCCCACACACAAATGATATATGTACCTGTCTATGACTGGATCATCTGCAAGCTCTCTCTTACAACCCTCACCCTGTTCAATCGGACAATATCTATTCACAACATATATATCTCTTCAACGAATGTCGGGGCACACTCACTTTGTCTCTCTATATATATATCTCGATTGACCTTGCTTTATCACGCTGTCTCTTCCACACATCAAAGCTACCTCTCCAATCCTCGCAGAGCCGGAGCTATTTACATTGCGAGGGGGACTCCAACCTTCGATTAATTTGTGAAGGCATTCATTCCGGTGGGTTTAGATTATATTTTTGTAGCATTCGCCCCACAACTACTCTAAAGATCGTTGCAACCCCCGCCCCTCCCCCAATTGTTTTACCTCTAGCTCGGTCACACCTCTCTCGCACGCCCTTTCTAACCTTCCACATTGCCCCATGTTATTTTTGCAAAACACGAGCACTTATCCTTAGTTCTAGAATCTTTTGAATCAAAGTTGCCCTTTTTTCTAAATGAATTTCCGTTATTTGTTTTTTACTTTATGCTCTACAATGCACAATTCCATGAATCTTTTAATAAAACTTATTGATTTTGAAAGAGATGAACTATAAGAATTAAACGAACATCTACATCATGCATATATGAATCAAAGCTTACATGCTATGGTGTGATATTTATTCATAATTTGGTTGCCAAATCTCAAGCGTGCAGTGCGTGTGTACCTTACTAGTATCAATTAAAAATGAAAAAGGACGAGAATCAAACATGCGACCAGGGCCTTCAAGCCGCACGTAAATAGGCAACATACAGACGCAACATAGTAGCAACGTTTTTTGTACCCCCCTTTGATGATATAATGTTTTTATATTACCACCACCTATTTAATGGATAACATATTTTTATATTAACTTTAGTACATTATAGTGGGACCGGCTCGTGAGCACGTACTACTCCACTTCACTTACTGGTGGGTTCCATGTCTGCTCTCTCTCTCTCTCTCCTCTTCTACGTTTAGACGCACGGGTAAACACGAAGAACGTGCAGGCAGTGTTGCCGTTGACCATATCTGGACGCGTTCACAAGTTATAGCACCAGTTTCACGTAATACTAGTACTAGTATTATGTAATAAGTTTAGGAACAAAAGTGACCGTGACAAGTTAGGCTACTAAAAATTACTACTCATACATGCGCGGATAAATAGATGTATCTCCTAGTGCACGAACAAGGTGGGCGGCGGAGCCTGGTCAAAGGGCTCACCTCCCGGTCAGCCTGCGTAGCATCCTGCTCGCACGCCGCCCAGTCAGCCGGCGCAGCGGTCTGCTCGCACGCCTCCCGTCGACTCACACGCTTGCTCAGACGGCACATGCCGATGAGAAGCGCGACTCGTGGCAGCACGTATGTCTAGCGCCCATGGTTTGAATAGTGAAACCGTTCGCGTTAACGTGACATGTCTTAGTTCCAAAATACCTTGGCTCTTCTTTTGTGCATCTTTTCATAAGCAGATTCTCTCAAATTGAACAAATAAAAATATGACATCCTTTTGGCCCCATGTCATGTGACCATGCTCAGTTTCATGAATTTCAGGTCAGTATTGGATTTTCTGGAATTTAAAATCCAGGATTCGAAACCATATCATAACCTACATCATGAAATAAATTTTCAAGCCATACATCTTTACTATTGTAGATGTTAATATTTCTTAAGAAAGGATTTGGTCAAACATTCTGCTTAGTTAGACTTCAGACAAGTTATATATGAAGAGTAAAAAGATAATCTATCTGTACCAGTGCATTGCCTGATATAATAACTCTAGTAGGTACGAACAACGCACACACAAAATCAACAGACGGAGGTCCATTCTGTGCTCATCCTGGTGTAGTACTATTAGTACAGGCAATGGAGTTGACTGGTGACCTTGGGTAGCGGCGACCAAGGGAATTGAACCGTTCTTGGCATGGTAGGTAACGTGGGCTAGTTACTAAAGCTTCCCTCCATTGTTCATTGATTCTCATCATGGATCGGGGACATGGCGGGAATTTCTTAGGGATGGAATTCTGGCCACCAAATATTTCGACTCGAAACGCGGAGGCTCGAGTGGAGGCGCGAAGTTTAAAATACTATCGTGTTTCTTTTGGTTGGGCTTGGCTAATGTGCGTACCACACATGCCACCAGCAGGACACGAGCTCGGGTTTGGCTGGTACGCCGTCGGGTGCTACCATTCGAGAATGCGAAAGGCATCTTTTTTTTCAAATTGCTGAACGAATCTATATGTATTACTATTATTACAAGTCTACGTACAATGCCCGTATTTTCCTTTCAAGTAACTGGTCATTCCAAAAGGCACGGTAATTGATTTATGACGAGTTCTTGAATTAGAGGGAGTTTGTGATATAGTGATCTCAACGTGGATGTATGACACAAATTCAAAAATAAAATGTAAGCCATGCATGGTTCTCAATTCAATATTTAAATTACACAATAAATTGAAACATGAATATTAAGTCTAGTACTATGCACATGCAAATGTTGTGTTTAGGTCTCTCCATCGACAACCC
>LR738711.1:713721391-713731805 GCA_902687465.1 Secale cereale | reverse complement strand
CATACTTCATGTATGGATCGATCTTTATTTCTTTGTTAATAGAGCTGTTGGCATATGTCACACGCGCACTCATTATTTCTCGTCATGTTTCGATCTCCATTTATGTCACACCCGCCAGCACACTCTCAACAAATGTATTTCTCACACACAACCTCGTCGTGCCATCCATGACAAACCCTCCCTCTATCTCTCAAGACACGTATGTTGCCTTTGTAAAACACCTTCACCGTGCGCGCACACACAAAGTCTATCTAGGACACACTCTCTCGGTAACTATCTCCCTCCAACCCTCACTGCAGCTTCGCCGCACGATATCTTGGTGTACTGTCTTTAACATTCGAGTGTACGCTAGGCCACACTCACTCGATCTCTCCCTCTATAATTACTTGATTGATCCCGCTTTCTCGCGTCGTCTTTCTCACACCGAGACGCTCCCACTACACCTCTTGCATAGGCGGAGCTATGTAGATTGTCGAGGGGTAACCCCTCGACCTTAGACAAAATTATGAAGCTCTGTTTGGGATTGTTTAGATTATATTTTTTGAACATTATATTTGCCCCCACCCTCCCAAACACCAAACACCGATGGGTTGTGCACCCCCCCCCCCGGGAAAATATCATGTGCCCCCACACCTTAGATGCTATATGGTGATACGAGTTCCTTGGAGCATGTAGATCTGAGATATAGCGGCTCCCAAGATGTCTTAATATTTTTACAAGAAAGCTTAATGAATGTGGGAATTGTACACAATTATAACCAAAACAACTCAGATGCCCTTGGATCCCATACCCAACGGTCTCGAAGCTCGTATCATCATAGCATCTAAGATGAGGGAAGACCACATATTGTCTTGTATTTAAGAATATCACGGCTACCACACCTTAGATGTTGTGGTGACACAAGTTCCTCGGAGCCATTAGATCTCAGATCCAATGGCTACTTGGTGGTTCAAATGTTTTTGCAGAAAAGCCCCCAAAGAGTTCGGACATAACCCACAAGCACATAGACTACTCAGATGCCTTTGGATCTCAGATCGAACGACCTCGAAGCTCGTATCACCGTAGCATCCAAGCTACGAGAGCACCTGATGTTTTATCGCTCGTACGTCGATAGCCTGAAACCGCAACGGTTGTTGGCTTTGTCGCATAACTTGATTTTATACAATATTACGTTGAGTAGAGTGCAGAGGGAGTAGCTCGCCAATACGTGCATGAACGTTGACTGACTTACTATGTCGGTCCAATGTCTGCCATCTCTCTCTCCTCTCCATCTAGTATAGAGGGAGTGGCTCGTCAACACGTGCATGAACGTTGACTGACCAGTACAACCTTTAGATGCACGGGCCCACACGAAGAGCAGCGCGAGCTTGCCGTGGTGTTATTATGACTAAAAATGCTTGGAAATTAGATGAATCGCCTAGAACAAGAGACATTGTGGCTGGTCGAGACGAAGCTTACCACACCTATCCTCCGTGCCACATTAGCATGATGAAGCCGTGTCGCTAGTGGGGTACTTTCGACCGACTGGTTGGGTCCCGAGGTGAAACCATAGGTAGTTTGACACAATTTATTTTTACACGCACATTTTTTCTCCTTGTCGAGACATGGCACACCCTACCACGCGATTTTTGGTCCTCCCGGGTAGTGCACGCATATTTTATTCCTTGCCGAGACGTGGGACGCCCTACCGCGCGTTTTCTAGGTCCTCCTCGGTCGAAGCAAGTAAACGAGTCGTCAAATCACAAAAGCCCACCTTTCTCGCCGAGTACGTTAGTGAAGCATGGTGACTAGCTAGTTGGGCTAGTGCGACTGATTAGCTAGGCCGCCACCACATTTGTTGTTTTCAAACCTTTTTCTCTCCTTGCCGGATGGTAAATATAAATATCCACTAATGCGTTGCACTGGTCTTTGGGTGCGGCAAGCGCAGCGGGATTTTTATTTTTTTTGATTGAAGGGGGCAGGCGTGGCAGCAATAGTCATGATGACTTCGCCTGTAAAACCCACTGCTCCCTGAAGTGAAAAGTCGTTGATTGGGCTGGCTCCCTCCGCCTCCCCGTAGATTGCATTGGCTTTCAGCCGTTTCACCCCCTTTGCTTCCTCTCCCCATTTCTTCTACCTGGTTCCATGGCGGCACACCAGATCACGAACTCTGAGGTGAGGCGCCTGACATGGGAGCTCCATGCCAAGGATGCGGAGCTCAGGGCCAAGGATGTGGAACTCCGTGATCTCAAGGAGGAGAGGAGTGCCATGCTCCTCCTTTATATGCAGGAGTTCACGGAGCTTCAAAAGTGGCAGGCGTACACCACAAAAATGCTCGAGGCATCGGCGGTGTTGCTGTAGAAAGCGGGAGATATGATAGGCGGTCAGGCGAGCCGGCTGGAGCATGAGCGGGCCGATCGTGACAAGGTCCAGGATCGCCTCAACAACTTGCTGGACCATGTTGCCACGCAAGTGTTGCGGCTGCCTGATGCCTACCGTCATGCCAGCGCGACCATCTCGCTGTCGGGCTAAACTCGTTCGACCACCCGATCGACTTCAACGAGCTGCAGCTTCCTAACCTGGTCTCCTTCTTCACCTATATCTCCGAGGAGCTGAGCCATCTCCGCGCGATGATGGGGGCGGAGCTGGACAAGGAGGGGTTGCGAGCGGCCGTCGCCATTGCCGGGTGAATCCTCTCAGGGCTTCGTCACCAGAATCCATTCATGCCATTGGACGCCATCTTTGACGGATGGCTCCCGTCGACAGGGAGCGGGCTCTGCGGGCGGTGGCACCCTGCATCACCAGCGTCGTGCGCCTCGAGAAGCAGAGGAACTTCGGTGGTGTTTAGGCGTGCATGTTCATCTTTTTTTTGCGAAATTGTGCATCCTCATCTCAGCACCCCTTTTCATGCATGTTGTGCATGCTCCTAGTGAATTTGTGTTAACCTAGTGTGGGCTCATGCACCCTTCATGCTCTTTAGAACCCTACTCTCCGTGCGTTGTAGTCCTAGATGTGTTAACATTGATCTCACCGTTCATTATTCTCGACCGGACAGTCAACCGTACTCTATGTGCGATGTAGTCCTAGTTGTGTTAACATTGATCTCACCGTTCATTCTTCTCGACCAAACAGTTAAAAAAGGGGCATGTTACATAATTGTTCATATAGTTGACCTGCGCACAACATCTTTTTTTATCATCATATCTTCCTACGCTAGCTACAAGATTGTTGTACGGACGTATGAACCACTGCACATGCCTAGTAGTAGGAGTACTGTGTAAGTTCAAGTGGATGCCCTATTTTGCACTCCTCCGTCGTAAGAGTCAGAACGCTTGATGTAATCATTTTATTAGAAACAGTGGGCACGCTCTACCATGTGGATCCTCCTCGACGGTCGTCGGGAACCTTACTACTCACTTGCGCCGACGTGTGGGACAGCCAGCATCGGGGTCCACTTGCCATGCACTAAATTACTCCATACTAGAGTGCACAACTGCATGGTAGACTACACCGGTCGAAGCTCCGCAGTAATGCTCAATGAGCCATCAAATCAATAAGCCCCGACCTTTCCAGCAGTAAGTTGGACTGACGAAGCAACCATAATTTCACTCTTCTCCTCATCTTCCCCTCTTGAAGAAAACCCCAACTCGCTTCTCCCTCAGCTTGTTCCTCCTTTCTTCAAGAAAACCCCGACGCGTTTCTGCCATTGTTCTTCTGTCCCAAAGAAGGAAAGGTGAGCGCATAAATGGTGTTGCTTCTGGCCAAGGCCCGGTCTTGAAACCATGCGACCGATCATAACTCCCTCTCTGTTCTTATTTTGGGTTTGTGATTATGGTTTCTATACTTTTATAGTTTTATTTCTATTTGCCAGTTTCTTGATGGACCCTGGAGCACCGGATGAAGTGATGTCGGTTCTGGCCAAAGACATCGGGGCTCAGGGTATGAAGAAGCGCACGAACCCTGCCGAGACTACCGCAGACAAGCTCAAGGTCATCGCCCTGTCCAAGACGGTCCAGGTAATATCTCTTCTTAACGATCTTTTTGGCAATCTTGATCATGTTTTTTTGTCTAACATGCAGTACTAGTAATAGTAGTACAACTTCCTGGGTGATCTTGCATGTGATTTTTGTGTGCCAAATAACGGTTCTAAACTGCTCTTTTGACCAAAACATGCGAGAGGTTGACATACATATGATTTGTGTGCATAACACTGATTTCTTATAGATTACTTTCAACTACTTTATGAACGTCAATGCTAGCTGTAGGAAATGCAAGATTTTAGCTATCATGCCTTTGAGGAGAGTATAGTAGCCTCAGTAACTTGTGTTATGAATATTGCAAGTAATCCCTCTGCTCTCATGCCTTTGAATACATGTTCTAGTGTCATTGTTCACTCATTTCTGTGTGTATATGTACTCTTATATGGAGTCAAATATCGAAAATCATCTTATATATCTGAACGGAGGTAGTAATAAAATATTTGGTTTCTTCAGGGTACGAAGAAGCGCAAGAACCCTGCCGAGACTACCACAAACAAGCTCAAGGCCATCGCCCGATCCAAGCCATCCTCTGCGGGATTCCACGTTAAGCCGGTTCAGGTAATATCTGTTCTTAACAATCTTTTTGGCGATCTTGATCGTGTTTTTTCATCTAACACGCAGTACTAGTACTAGTAGTACAACTTCCTGGGTGATCTTGCATGTGATTTTTGTGTGCCAAATCACGGTTCTAAACTGCTCTTTTGACCAAAACATGCGAGAGGTTGACATACATATGATTTTTGCACATAACACTAATTTCTTATAGATTACTTTCAACTACTTTATGAACATCAATGCTAGCTGTAGGAAATGCAAGATTTTAGCTCTCATGCCTTTGAGGAGAGTATAGTAGCCTTAGTAACTGGTGTTATGAATATTGCAAGTAATCCCTTTGCTCTCATGCCTTTGAAGACATGCTCTAGTGTCTTTGTTCACTCATTTTTGTGTATATATGTAGTCTTATATGGAGTCAAATATCGAAATCATCTTAACGGAGGTAGTAATAAAATATTTATTTTTTGTTTGAATTAGAACCATGTCCGCGGTGGAGATGAAGTTCTCACAGTCATGTCGTGTGAACTGGAAGACCTGAGGATGAGTTCTACTACTAAACTATCCAGCTGTTGTGTCCTTGTCATCACGTGTGGTGAACAAGCGTTTTCCTGTAGCATTGTTGCCAGGCGTGTTCTCGAGGGTGTACTTCACCGCAACAATTTCCTAGTTGTGCCTTCAATTACGAAGGGTGTGGTTCTCGTAAAGCTTCCCGAAAAATATGATGCGGACTATCTTCATGGTCATGTTTATGAGTGGAAAGACCACTCTGTTAGGTTCTGCAAGGTTGAACAAATGGCGATGATGCCGGTATACATCTCTCAGGAACTCTATGGCCTAGTCAGTTATGTGGGGTAAATCCCGTAGGTCGGTGGCAACAAATAGTTTGCAGAGTTTAATAAGTGGAACTTTGCTTCTGTGTAGTAAGCACTACTTGTTCAGTACTTGATTTGTGTGTGTGAACCTTGTATTTTATAGTACTACCGCTTTTGTTGTGTGGTGTGTCCTGAGAACAGTCTATGTTAATGTTTGTCCACTCAATTCAGTCTGTATATTTTGAAGTATCCAGATCATCTTTTTTTGTGAGGATGGTTTATCAATTATGGTTACACTCCAATATTTGTATGCATTGCAGAGTTTATCGCACCCACCAGGATTTCCAGTCCCATGGATGTTCGCTCCAAACGAGTTTTCATGACCTTTGGAATGTCCTGCTTGCGGGAGTGAGTGGGGGCCCTGCATGCCACCCCTAATTGGACAATCAACCTTCTATTTAGAACTTGAACATAGTGATATCCTGGTAAGGATTGACTCGTGTCACTTCAAGTCAATCTTATTGATTTACCGTCATCTTTTCTTACTTTTGTTGCAATTTTGCGATGCGGGTTTTGCCATATCACATTCGTTATAGAATAAATCGTTTAGTTTGCTCTATGATGGTTATTTTAGCAGGTTCCACTTAACAAAGGCACTGTCCATCACTTATATTACTGGACACAATTGGGTCAGTCTATTGTCTGAGTACAATCTGAAGCCCTGTGATGAACTACAGTTTGTTTTAACAAACACGCCACAATTAGTCCTTCTTGCGATTAAAAGAAGTGAAGAAAAAGACTGGATCCAGGTCACGGAGCCTAGCGAAGTTAAAAGGCTGAATTACGAAATCATAGCAGACCAGAGACGATCGCTGATGTCTCGCACATCGGTACCACCGTCAGCATTGGATCGAGCACCGGCACCTGCTTCGGTGGCACTGGCTCTAGCACTGACAGCGGAAACAGCTCAGTCTGCTCCACCAGAGGATTGGGCACCAACCACGTCAGCGAATCAGGCTGATCTACTAGAGGATCGGGCACCGACACGGGCACCTGCTCCGATATCGGCACCCGCTCCACAAGGAGCACCATCTCTAGCAGCAGCAGCGGCACTACCAGTCGCACCGACACGGGCACCAGCAACGGCTCCGACACCTGCACCAACACTTCAAGTTGCACTTGCATTTTCTCTGGCATGTGCTGCGGCAACAGAACGAGCACTTGTTGCGGCAACAGACTGAGCTGCAGTTCGCACTGTGTATACCAAAGTCCTTACAAAAACCGACATCTCCACCTTCTTGGTAAGCATTGGCAGCCCAAGTGCTTCGTTCTTTTTTCTTTCCATGTTGTTTCACAGTTTTCACCGTGTTGATCTAACTATTTGTGTATGTCTTCTTGTTTGCAAACAGAGAATTCCTAGAGCAACGAGGGAGTCGTTCAATAATCTGGGCGATCGTGGCCAAGTTTCTCTTACCATGCGCAACCTTGGTGTCAATGAACCTGCTCAATATACCGTAAGTACAAAGCATGGTCGCATGATGATTGATGCTAAAGGATGGTTGTCGGGGATATACCTAGCGGTGTAACCCACCGGATGTATGACCCGGCTGGAGCTTGGCGACCCGCCCGGACCTGGCGGTTTACGGGCAACCCGCCTGAACATTACGACTTACTGGTGACCCGGCGGGCGGGTCAGACGGACGACAAGGCCCAAGGCCCAGTAGGCTAGTTCATGTGACGATGGGCCAGCTTAAGAGGAAAGGTGTGAGGAATAAATTCCCTTACAAGAAATCAAGACCCAGACTTGTATCCGATTTGTAGAGAATAGACAAGTCCTAATCCTACTAGGACTCTACATGTAAGCCACCCCTTCAACTTATATAAGGAGGGGCAGGGCACCCCAAGAGGGACAAGAAATAATCTTTGAGGCTTGATACAACGAAGGGGAGCTGGCTTATACAGCGACTCCCTCATGAGCATAATGAGACCTAGCCACAAACAACATGTAGGGCTATTACCGGATGATGTTTCCCGGGGCCCGAAGTTGTCTAAACCCTTGTCTTGTGTTGCGTCTCTTGATTCCGATCAGCCCCGTTCAAGCTACTACCTAGTTGCGTTGGCCTCACGACAAGTCCTCACACTAGGGCATCTGCCGTGACAATTCCACGACTGTCGGTGTACTAGAGTAGGGGTACCCTAGTATCCCGAACTCGTGCACGGGCAGTCGCAGCGCCCCGCGGCAAGGCTTGCCGGGCGACCGCCAAGGTCCTCCGTGGTCCCTTTGGAGCCATTCAAGAACAAAGTATCCAAGCCAAGGAGACAAGACCCCGGCGAGAGGAGCTTGCCGGGAAGGCCAACCAAGGCATCTCAAGGAACTTGCCGCGACGCGCCACGTGTCCCGGCAAGGCCCGATGAGCGACAAGCTCCCGGACGCGACAAGATAGCGGCCGCGGCAAGGCGCTTGCCGCGGCAAGCTACCACTCTGTGCCTACGCTCCAGCGCATCCACCCACGTGTCGCTCTGGGACCCTCCCAGGCGTACGTGGCGGGAGGCTGTGCAGCCAGGGGTACGCGGTGGCAAGCGGCGCTGACAAGGTGGCCATCGTGGCGAACGGTGGCGCCCCTGACGGCCCTTTTTGCACTGTTTGGGCGACGGCGACGGGCATTTAATGCCCTTGTCCCCTGCCGTCAGGGTTAGGTGCGATGCACTGTACAGTTAGCTGTACCTACCGCAGCACTCTTTTCCATTTTTACCCTCATCTGCGTTGCCACCTGTCGGTGACCCCTTGTGCCTATAAAAGGAGGCCCATGCGCAACGTAGAGAGGGGGGAACACTCTCACGCTCGGTCTCGTTAGCTGCTGAAGGGTACTGTAGCTCTCAGTGCTCCCGAGCAAGAACTCAGCAAAAACCAAAGCAGGAGTAGGGTTTTACGCATCCGTGCGGCCCGAACCTGGGTAAAATGCTCGTGTGCCTCGCCTCGATCTGCTCTTCGCGCGATCTCCGCCCCCTGCCGTACCGAAAGGGGCTCTGTCCCCATAGGTGTTCGTGGGTTGATCGGTTTCCCCGACATCTTTGGCGCGCCAGGTAAGGGGTGCGTCGAGGCTGTGTGAACCTGATCCGGCGTCCACACGAGCTAGATCTTCATCATCTTCATCGGTATGTCGCCGAAGAAGAAGGCTTCGGAGGAAGCTGGTCCGTCCGCGTCGATCCCACCACCGTCGGAGCCAACGGCTGGTGGGGTAGACGCCGGCGGGAGAACGGACGTCGACGAGGGAGCTCACGGTGCCGCCAAGTCCAAGGACAAGGCTGCGCTGCCCATCGGTGGCGTAGCCGGCTCCCACGACGACCGGGCGCACTCCAAGACCTCGGCGTCCGTGGATGCACCGCGCCCATCTCAGGAGGCGCGGGACCGGCAGCGTCATGGTACTCAAGGTACCATACGCTTGCTGGACCAAAATCGAGCTGGTGGATCCCGGGATGCTCAAGGCCAACATGCGCACCAACATGCTGGCACGAGCAAGGCACGGTCGCCTGGACGGGATACTGATCCTTCTAACATAGTTAGAAGTCCGAGCATATCCCGCTCCTCGCACCGTTCGCCACCGCTACCCACCACTCCAACAGAAGCTCTGGCACGAGCTCAACTGCTCCTAGACTTCCCTCCAGCGGTAGACAAGGCCGACGACTAGAGGGCCACCATTCAGAGTCTCATCGCCTTCGCCAACGGCGACACTCCGCAGCAGCCAAGCACGTCGCAGCCGCGGCAAGTCAGCCAGGCACGGGCTGATGGCAACAAGACTGGTGGGGGTGCAACCACCGTGCACTCCCCGCCCCGAAGGCCAAGATCGCCGACTCGTCGGATCAACCTCGACAGCGACTCCACCGCGTCGTCAGATCCACGAGCTCGCCGCGATCAGCACCAAGTTCTTCACGAACGACAACAAGAAGACGCTCGTACTCGCATCAAGCGCCGAAGAGAAGCGCGGCGTCAATCAGACCAGCGCGCTGGGCCCACTATTGACATGCATGCGCCAGGGGGACCAGGCGACTTGCCGTACGCGGTAGGTTGTCCTGCGTTTACTCGTGAGCTGCGGCAAGTCCAGTGGCCCAGCATGAAGAATTTCAAGCCAGGCGTACCTGAGAAGTACGACGGCAAGACGCATCCGTCGGAGTTCCTCAGCATCTACACCATCGCGGTGCAGGCTGCCGGGGGGCGGGACGACAAGATCCTTGCCAACTACTTCCCGCTAGTACTCAAACCCAACGTCAGATCCTGGCTCATGCACTTGCCGGACAACTCCATATCTTCCTGGGCAGACCTGTGCCATCAGTTTGTCGGCGCCTTTACAGGCGGCCACAAACCCCATGGCCAAGAGAGTGACCTTCACCTGCTCGCCCAGAAGGAAGGAGAGCCCCTGCGCAAGTATATCCAGAGATTCAGTCGTGTACCGCACAACATCCCAGATGTCCACCCTCCCGCGGTTATCAGCGCTTTCCATCAGAACGTGCGTAACCGCAGGATGATGGAGGAGATGGCGATGTGCAAGATCAGGGATGTCAGTGAGTTGTACGCCTTGGCTGACAAGTGCGCACGTGCTGAGGAAGGGAGGAAACTCCCCGGAGAGGATACAGGAGCAGGAGGATCTGACAGTGAGGATGCTGCCCCGGCAAAGAAGAACCGGCGGCGGAATAACAGGAAGAAGAAAAACAAAGAGGTGCTAGTCATCGAGCAGTCGGGCAATGGAGGTGGCGCCAACAAAGCCAAGGCTGGTAGCTCCGGCAAGGAAACTGCTGCATGCACCAACTGCCAGGCTGTGGCGGCCGCCGACAAGCAGGACGGCACCGACAAGTAGTACTGCAAGATCCACCGAACCAAGGGTCATGACCTCCAGAACTGCAAGAGAGTCGAGCAGCTCGTTGAGCAGCTCGTCGAGCAGCAGAAAGCTGAGTACGAGCGGCGCGACAAGGAGAAGGCCCAAGGAGGTGCTGAAGGATCCGGCAAGAAGCGGCCATTCAACGGCCGGGGGG
>LR738711.1:713622634-713721283 GCA_902687465.1 Secale cereale | reverse complement strand
GGGGGGGGGGGGGGGGGGGGGGACGCCGTGGCAAGGCCAAACAGCGGCAAGGAGACAGACCTCCCCGCGGCCGCGACAAGGATGAAGATGATGACGACGACGAAGACGTGGATGATGTCAAGACCAGTGAGCAGGAGTTCCAGAAAGCCACAGAAGTGTTGTGCGTTGACGGCGGTGCTTCTCTGCATACTTCACACCGCCAACTTAAACAGTGGGTGCGGGAAGTCAATGCGGCAGAACCACCTGTCGAATCGCGCAAGCTTCTGAAATGGTCCAACACGCCTATCATCTTTGATATTGAGGACCACCCTGATCGCACAACTGCGGTCGGGTGCTTGCCGATGTTGGTTTCACCAACTATCCGCAACCTCAAGGTCACTAAGATGTTAGTTGACGGCGGGGCCGGCTTGAACATGATCTCTTCTGCTGTACTCCAGAAACTCCAGATCCCTGACAGTGAGCTCGAAGAGACCGGCACATTCCAAGGAATCACTCCGGGAAAGAGCAAGCCGAAGGGGAAGATCACATTGCCAGTGACGTTTGGCGGCGAGCTGAACTTCAGGACTGAGAGGGTCACTTTTGACGTTGCCGATTTTCCATTGCCTTACAATGGGATACTCGGCCGTCCAGCACTCGCCAAGTTCATGGCAGCCTCTCACTACGCATATAACATGCTGAAGATCCCAGGCCCGATAAGCGTCATCTATGTCCCTGGCGACAAGAAGGATGCTCTTATCTGCGCCGACAAGATCTACCGGGAAGCAGCAGCCGCAACAGATCGCAAGACACTTGCCGCTGAAGCTCCCCGGGGGGAAGAAGAAGACCAAGTCCGGTAAGAGCTCTGATGCCCACTCCGGCAAGCGCACCTCTTCGGAGTGCTGCGCTACCGTCGAGGACGCACCATCGAGCTCCACCGGCAAGTGTAAGAAGACGATGGCAGCTCCACCAGAGACCAAGAAGGTGTCCGCCAAGGAGGACGACACTGGTGGTACCTTCACCATCAGTGCCACGCTTGACCCTAAATAGGAAAGCACGCTCGTTGCTTTCCTGCGGGCGAACGTCGACGAGTTCACGTGGCAACCATCTGACATCCCCGGTGTTCCCAGGAAAGTAATTGAGCACCATCTTGCCGTCTGTCCTCATGCGTGGCCCGTCAAGCAGAAAGTCAGGAAACAAGCAGTGGAGCGCCAAGAATTTATCGCAGAAGAAATCAAGAAGTTGGAAGCAGCAGGCCTTGTCAGAGGAGTGCTCCATCCTACGTGGTTGGCCAATCCTGTAGTCGTGCGTAAGGCAAACGGGAAATGGAGGCTTTGTATCGACTTCATCGATGTGAATAAAGCTTGTCCCAAAGACCCATTTCCCTTGCCGCGCATTGACCAGATTGTTGACTCCACGGCCGGATGTGACCTGCTTTCATTTCTTGACGCATACTCAGGATACCATCAAATCTTCATGGCAGAAGAGGATGAGGAGAAGACTGCATTCATCACTCCATGTGGCACATACTGTTTCATACGGTTGCCTTTCGGTTTGAAGAACGCCGGTTCAACATTTGCCAGGGTAGTCCATACAGCTTTCGAGCCACAAATTCACAGAAATGTGGAAGCCTACATGGATGACATAGTAGTCAAAAGCAAGGACAGGGCTACTCCGATTCAAGATTTAGACGAGACCTTTGCAAATCTGCGCAAGATCAACCTCAAGCTCAACCCCGAGAAGTGTGTGTTTGGAGTCCCTTCCGGCAAGCTTCTCGAGTTCTTCGTGTCTCAGAGGGGAATTGAAGCCAATCCCGACAAGATCAAGGCCATTGAGCAGATCAAAGCACCGAAGCGCGTCAAGGATGTACGAAGACTTGCCGGTTGCGTGGCTGCTCTCAGCAGGTTTATCTCTAAGTCTGCTGAGCACGCCCTGCCGTTTTTCAAAATTTTGAAAAAGGCAGGTCCAATGAAATGGACTCCGGAAGCGGAGGCTGTGCTGCAAGACTTGAAGAGGTACCTGTCCTCCACTCCAATACTTGTCGCACCTAAACCACAAGAGAAGTTGCTGCTGTATCTAGCGGCAACCAATCAAGTGGTTAGTGCTGCGTTAGTAGCGGAGAGGGAGGCAGATGAAGAGCCAGTAACCACGGGAAGTACATCCAGCGACAAGCAGGGGGCTTCCCCGACAAGCTCTGGTCCCGACAAAGATGGATCTGCGCAGACGCAAGAGGAGATACGGAAGAAAATGGTGCGGCGCCCAGTTTACTTCGTCAGTTCCCTTCTGCAGGGGGCTAGGTCAAGGTACTCTGGTGTGCAGAAATTGCTTTTCGGCCTCCTCATGGCCTCAAGAAAGCTGCGCCATTACTTCCAAGCACATGAGATCACAGTTGTCACTCGCTTTCCGCTGAAGAGGATACTGCAGAATCCAGAAGCAACAGGCAGGATTGTTGAGTGGGCACTGGAACTGTCAAGCTTTGGCCTCAAGTTTAAGAGCACTTCAACTATCCAGAGCAGAGCATTGGCAGAGTTCATAGCAGAGTGGACGCCAACACCAGATGAAGAAATTCCAGAAACAAGCATCCCCGTCAAGGAAGCGAGCAAAGAGTGGCTGATGTACTTTGATGGTGCTTTCTCACTGCAAGGCGCCGGTGCCGGCGTGCTGCTTGTCGCACCCACCGGAGAGCACCTCAAGTATGTAGTCCATATGCACTTTCCCAAGGAGCAAGCAACGAACAATACTGCAGAGTATGAGGGTTTGCTTGCCGGTCTCAGCATCGCGGCAGACCTTGGGATCAAGAAGCTCATTGTCAGGGGTGACTCGCAGCTTGTCGTCCGCCAAGTGAATAAGAATTATCAGAGTCCGTTGATGGAAGCTTACGTCGATGAAGTGAGAAAGCTAGAAGAACACTTTGACGGCCTACAGATGGAGCATGTTCCAAGAGCTCAGAAGGACATCGCAGACGGCCTGTCAAAGTGCGCCGCACTTAAGTTACATGTCGAACCAGGGATCTTTGTGCTCAAGCTGACTCAACCATCCGTAACACCATCAACTGGACAGAGCAAGAAGAGGAAGTTGATTTCTGGTGACTATTTTCCGGCAGAGCTTCCCGAAGCTGCCGCCAAGAAGGTCCCCAAGATCAACACCAAGAATGCTGAGGAGCAGTCTGCTCCGACAAGCCCTAGGGTTTGTTCCGTTGAAGCAAACGCTCCCGACAAGTTTTGCTCCGGCAAGCTTGCCGGGGAACGTCAAGCTCCGGCTGAGCCGCAGGTCCTCGCCGTAGAAGCGGATGTTCCCGTAGCAGCAGATGTGCCTTTGGTCCTTGTTGTCGAGCCACAAGCTCTAGCATGGGCACAGCAGATTGTCCGTTTCCTTCAGACAGGAGAACTTCCCGAAGAGCAAGAAGAAGCGGAAAGAGTAGCCCGACAGTCAAGTATGTACCAGTTTGTCGACAACACACTGTACAGAAGAAGACTCAACGGTGTGAAATTGAAGTGTATTCTCCGGGAAGATGGACAAAAGCTGTTGGCAGAGATACATGGAGGCATATGTGGTCACCACATTGGCGCAAGAGCACTTGCCGGCAAAGCATTCCGGCAAGGTTTCTTTTGGCCGGAAGCCCTCCAGGATGCAACTGCACAAGTAACCAAGTGTGAAGCGTGCCAGTTCCATTCCAAGCAGATACACCAGCCAGCCCAAGCTCTCCAGACGATCCCTTTATCCTGGCCATTTTCGGTCTGGGGGCTCGACATCCTCGGCCCCTTTCCCCGCGCAGCCGGGGGCTTTGAGTACTTGTACGTTGCAATCGACAAGTTCACAAAGTGGCCGGAAGTGGAACCAGGGAGGAAGGTGACCGCACAGTCAGCAGTCAAGTTCTTCAGGTCGATTGTTTGTCGTTTCGGGATCCCTAATAGGATCATCACCGACAACGGTACGCAATTCACGAGCCGCACCTTCATGCAGTACGTCCAAGATCTTGGCGCCAAGGTCTGCTTCGCTTCTGTTGCTCACCCGAGAAGCAACAGTCAAGCGGAGAGGGCAAATGCTGAAGTGCTGCGTGGCCTCAAGACCAGAACTTTCGACAGGCTGCACAAGTGCGGAAGAAACTGGATCGAGGAGCTGCCGGCGGCTCTTTGGTCGATTAGGACGACGCCAAATCGAGCCACTGGACAGACACCTTTCGCTCTAGTCTGTGGAGCAGAGGCAGTTCTCCCCACGGAACTCGTATACGGGTCACCTCGAGTGCTCGCTTATGATGAGCTTGAGCAAGAGCAGCTGCGACAAGATGACGCGCTGCTCCTTGAGGAAGACCGTCTTCAGGCTGCTGTACGAGCTGCTCGCTACCAGCAAGCTTTGCGCCGCTACCATAGCCGCAAAGTTAATGCCAGAAGTCTCTAGGAAGGCGACCTTGTTCTTCGGCGCGTTCAGTCCGCCAAGAATTCCAACAAGTTGACGCCGAAGTGGGAAGGCCCTTACCGGGTGAAGCGAGTCACTAGGCCCGGCGCTGTCCGCCTTGAGACCGAAGATGGCTTTCCGGTGAGCAACTCCTGGAACATCGAGCATCTTCGTAAGTTTTACCCGTAAGGCACGGTTGCCGCGACCTGTTCCGGCAACCACCTTTTGTACAAGTCTTGCCGCTGTTGCATGTAATCCTTTGTACAAAGCCGGGCGCAGACCCCGTGCATAAGTAAAGCTCATGTGCTCCGCACATCTCGTCAATTTCATGCTTTTTCATTTTTTGCATGTGTTATCTGACGCTTAGTGCAACACCTACTCCCGGTAAGCAATAACGAGCCGTAAGGCTCCATATCGTTATTTTCTCTTCTTTCTTTTTCTCAAGGAAAGGAAGGATCCCTCGCTCACAAGTTTGCCGGGGGGAAGGAGAAGATAGTGGTATGGAACAGGCGTCGTTTAAGGAAGTTTCGCCTTGCTGGGAAGCAAACAACAGAAAAGATAAGTTGCCAAAGTTTGAGCAATCAGATTTCTAAATTTTTAAGTTATCTTCCTTGAACGACCGTGCTTTGTATGGAAAACCTGTGCACGGAGGAACCAACTCGTAGCTAGTTGCGCCCTTACTTTGTTTCGAGTCCGCTCAACGACTTAAGTGTGTTGCGACTAGTGTCGCGCCCTTACTTTGTTTTCGAGCCCGCTCAACAACCTAAGTGTGCTGCAACTGGTTGCGACGAGGTTTCTTGTCGGTAACGGCATCGCCAGCAGGCTGCTGACATTCCGCACTCAGCGCTCGCGGCAAAGGTGCCCGCACTGGCAAGTTCCCTAAAAGCGTAGGGCAAAAACATACAAAGCAAGGGATCAAGTAAAGGAAATAACGTTGCAACCATTACCCAAAATATAGTTATATTACAAGATAACTTGTCGCTGCTCTAACAGATTGTTCTCGTAACATGATCAGCAGCGACAAGGAAAGAAGAAAACGGGTGAGCCTAGTCTGCGCGGCCGCCCTCAACCCTCTTGATCCCGCTCACCTTGTCCACAATGGGTGCGACAAGGGCCTTGAGCGCGTCCAGATCTGCGTCCGGTGGCAGGGACTTGAGGACGTTGGTGAGGTTGAGGCCCGGATTGCGGAAGGCCACCTTCATCAGCACCTTTTGAAGGGCTCCCGCGCAGAGCTTGCGCGATTCGTCGGCCAGCTGCTTTGGGATTCTCTCCCGGAGCTGCTGGAGGGCCGTCGCCATGCCTTTAAAGATTAGGGTGAGCTTGGCCTTGGGGTGGAGGTTCTCGTCAGTGGAATACCCGAGATACTCCGCCCCCAGCACCGCCAGCTCCCTGTCAATATCTGCGGCAGCATTGACGAGACCCTCCGTCCAATGCTCCATAGTCTCCCTAAAGACGTTCTGAGTGACAGCAGCACTCGCCAGCAGCGCCTTCTCGGCCCTGACCTCCTCCTTCAAGGCCGCCTCCCGCTCCTTGGCGCCGTCCAGCGTCTTGGTCAAAGTGGCCAGCTTCAACCCAAGATCAGCGTTGGAGTCCTTGGCGGCGGCAAGCTCCTTGCCCTTCTCGGTGAGGCGGACCTGCAGCTCTGAGTGGCTGTGGGCGTCCTTCTCCCGCTCAAGCTTGAGCGCGGCGATCTCTTCACCTCTTGCCTTAATGATCGGCCTCCAGCTGCGCCACCTTCGCCTCCAGTTCCTTCTTGGCGGTCTCGGTAGCTGCGGCAGTGTCCTTTGCTTCCTGGAGGGCCCCGCCAAGTGATTGCTCGTGCGCGGCAAGATCCTCCTCGTGGCTGTCGAGGTTGACCTTCCGCTGCGCCAGCTCACCCTCCCGCGTGGACAGCTTCTCAGCGGCAAGCCGCTGCTGCTCTTCGACATTGGCCTTCTCGAGGAAGAAGGCCGTCTGCTCTTCGGCAAGTTGCTCCCGCTCCTCTGCCAAGGACCGGAGACCTGCCTGGTTGAGGGCCCGGAGCTCCTCCGCGCGTTTCTCGATGTCGGCTCCCGCCTTCGCGGCAAGTGCCTCGCGGGACTCCAGCTTGGCCTGCCGGGCACGGTAGAGCGACAGCAGCTTCCGCAGCAGCCGTTCCTCCTCAGGCTCGCCGCTGCTGCTGCTTGGCGCGTCAACGAGCGTCAGCCCGGTGGAAGCAAGTATCTCTCCGTCGAAGGTTTCTCCCTCGACCGGTGCCCTGGAGCTTGAGGCCCAGGGGAGCTTGATGAAGACGTTGTCGCCGGCCTTCAAGTAGGTGCCGGGCTCGGGCTCCTCGGAGCCTGGGGCTGCAGCAGCGGCAGAGGGATCGGCGGTCGGCGTAGCGCCTGGCGCTCCTGCGGCCTCAGGGCCGTCAGTACGATCGCCGGACCCCTCGCCAGCTGTTGCGGCGGCAGCCTTGGCAGCCTCGTCGCCGGCGGGATTGTCAGCACCGGCCGATTCTTCGGTGGCAGCGGCGTCGCCGGTGTTGCCGCGCGCGTTCTCTTCATCAGCAACCTCCGTCTCCATCGGCTCCGCAGCAGATGGATCTAACGGCCGAAGAGGGGAGGAAAACAGTCAAGCAAATATCCAAAAAGAAGATCGAAAGAAGAAAAGTCCAAGGGAAGTTTGAAGCAAAGGGATTACCTGCGCGGGCCTGCTCCTTGGCGGGCTCCCTTACCGGAGAGCTCTCCCTTGGCGGCTCAGTCGTAGTCCCCGCCGGCGGGGGGGGCGCTGGTGCTCTCCTTTACCGGAGAGCTCTCCCTTGCCGGAGGGCTCTCCCTTGGCGGAGCACTCTCCCTTGCCGGAGAGACCCTCGCCGGGGAACTTTCCCTTGGCGGTGTAGTAGAAGCCGATGGCACGTCGGGAGCGGTCTCCGAGCGCTCCTGATGTGGCTGCTCTGCTCCTACACAATCAACAAACGAATATCAGCAAAGAAAGAACACCCACGCGCGCCTAACAGTGGAAAGTGAACCATACACTTACGCTGGGGGCTGCTCTGAAGATTGGTTGCCGGGTCCGGCAAGGTGGCCTCGGTGGGCTCGTCCTCGACGATGATCACCTCCTCGCTCCTCCCCGGGACCTTGGCTCTCTTTGCCGCTCTCTGGGCCAGAGTTCTGAAAAGGAACAAGTTCAGAGTAAACCAAAAGAGATGCAAGACAAAACAGCAAAAATTGAAGAAATACAAGAACGACAAGGATCTTACTCTTCTTCTTCCTCATCGGAGCTAAGCGCGGAGAAGTCGAAGTCTGGCTCACGCGTCCCGGCGCGAGGAAGCGGAGGAGTGGGCTCCCTTGGCCACTTGGCAGGAGCAGTGGGGGTGGTCTGAGACGACCCCGCTCCGGCTGCCGCCGTGGCGTGGGGAGCGGCAGGAGCAGAAGCGGCGGTCCCGAAAGATCCCGCTCCAGTTGCTGCAAAAGCACGAGGCGCTCCCGCAGCAACCTTGCTTGCCGCGGTGGAGCGTGTCGCGCGGCGCGGCGGCTGTTGACCTGTCTGCCGCTCCGTTACGTCCCCGGCCTTGCGGAGACGCCTTCTTGGTGGGGCTGGAGGCTCTGCTGGCGGCGAGCTGCCTGAAGACAAGGAGGAAGAAGAGTCGATCTCCAGCGAGCCGCCCGTGTCCTCGGTGGGCCCGCTCGACTCGACGCCCTGCTCGGCGGGCTCGCTCGACTCGGCGTCTTGCCCGGCAGGCTCTCCCTCGCCGACAAACTCCCCTCGCTCGGCAAGGCTTGCCGCCTTTGCTGCCTCTGCCTCCTCCGGGGTGAAACCGAACTCGCCCACGGCTGCGGCTGCCGCCGCCTCTTCCAGCCTAGTGGCGATATACGCCATCTCCTTATCAGTGGTGTCGCGGGTGAGGCCCTTCTTCTCGTCGGAGCGGATTGGCATTTCTTCCAAGCTGTCGAAGAACGCCTGCACGGCTTCACCAGTAGGCTCTTGCCAAGTAGGGTCAATCCTGTGAGAGTCGCATAGCGGCACCATTGCGCGGATGCGGCTGAGCGCGGAGTTGTTGCACAGCGGGACGACACCCCCCGGCAACCTGAACACTTCGGGATGATCGGGGTCATATTTGAACAGCTCCTGGAGCATCGCGTTGAGCTCCAGAACAGTGAAGTTGTAGTTGAGGCCCGGGCTTAGCCTCCTGATGTCCGCCGCGTTCTCGAACTCCCAGGCGGGCCTCTTCCTCTCCTGCAAGGGGGCGATGCGGCGGCGAAGGAAATCCGTGCCAACTGCGCCTACGGTGAGCCCGGCAAGCCTGAGGCGTTGGATCCGGGCGGTGGCAATCTTTAGCCTACTGTCTTCCGGGGCCAGGTCGCTCCAATCGTTGCCGCACACTGCTGGGGCTTGGCGCCGGGCGGTAAATGGCTGTGGGTTCTCCTCTACAATCCAACACCAATTGGCTCTCCATTCCTCCCATTTGCTGCGGAGCTCTCCCTCCAGATAAGCTTCCTTCTTGTGGGCTCTCGAGATCCAGGAGATTCCGCCGAATAGAGGCTCTCCTCTCTCAACTCGAGGCATAAAGAAGTGGCGGAAGAGGGCTACATTGGGATGGACTCCGACAAAGTTCTCGCAGAGATGTGCGAAAACGGCCATGGTCAGAACAGCGTTGGGGGTGAAGTCAAGGAGGTGGAACCCGTAGGTGTTCATAATGTCGCAGAAGAATTCAGAGAAAGGCGGGTAGAGCCCGCAGTAGAAGAACAAGGCGAAGAACGCATATCCGTTCGGAGCCATTTTACAAGCAATGGCTGGGAGTACCTTGGTGCGCGGATGAGCCCGCGTCTCCCCCGACCAGAAGAGGTAGTAGTTCTCCCTCAGCTTCCTCGCGGCAAGCTTGGAGGGGAAGACAGCCTGTTCCTTTCGCAGCGCCGCGAGCCACAGCGCCTCGGCCGACTTCGTAGCCTTCCCCTTCTCGCCCTTCGGAGCCATGGCAGAAGCGGTGAGGGAGGTCGACGGTGCTGGTGGTGCTGGTGGCGATGGGGGGCGGAGCGCTGCTCTCTTTCAAGCTTTGGGAAGAAGGGGAGCGGCGGAGTTTTTCGAGGAGCAGCAATGGGCGCATGGATGAACTGCCCCTGTTTCCCCTCCTTATAAGGAGGGAGGGGGCGGACGTTCCGCATTTTCGATTAAAGAAACCGCCCACGACCTCTCCCACGACGCCGCAATCAACGCGTGCCGTTGGGGGAGGGCGCGGTGGATACGGAGTAAGATACGGCGTGATCCAGGCCACGCGTGCCCGTGCACTGTTTTGGGCCTGGCCCAACAGCGCTCGGCACCGTGTATGGCCCAGGCCCGGGGGCTCCTGTCGGTGTACTAGAGTAGGGGTACCCTAGTATCCCGAACTCGTGCACGGGCAGTCGCAGCGCACCGCGGCAAGGCTTGCCGGGCGACCGCCAAGGTCCTCTGTGGTCCCTTTGGAGCCATTCAAGAACAAAGTATCCAAGCCAAGGAGACAAGACCCCGGCGAGAGGAGCTTGCCGGGAAGGCCAACCAAGGCATCTCAAAGAACTTGCCGCGACGCGCCACGTGTCCCGGCAAGGCCCGGTGAGCGACAAGCTCCCGGACGCGACAAGACAGCGGCCGCGGCAAGGTGCTTGCCGCGGCAAGCTACCACTCTATGCCTACACTCTAGCGCATCCACCCACGTGTCGCTCTGGGACCCTCCCAGGCGTACGTGGCGGGAGGCTGTGCAGCCAGGGGTACGCGGTGGCAAGTGGCGCTAACAAGGTGGCCATCGTGGTGAACGGTGGAGCCCCTGACGGCCCTTTTTGCACTATTTGGGCGACGGCGACGGGCATTTAATGCCCTTGTCCCCTGCCGTCAGGGTTAGGTGCGATGCACTGTACAGGTAGTTGTACCTACCGCATCACTCTTTTCCATTTTTACCCTCATCTGCGTTGCCACCTGTCGGTGACCCCTTGTGCCTATAAAAGGAGGCCCATGCGCAACGTAGAGAGGGGGGGGAACACTCTCACGCTCGGTCTCGTTAGCTGCTGAAGGGTACTGTAGCTCTCAGCGCTCCCGAGCAAGAACTCAATACAAACCAAAGCAGGAGTAGGGTTTTACGCATCCGTGCGGCCCGAACCTGGGTAAACTGCTCGTGTGCCTCGCCTCGATCTGCTCTTCGCGCGATCTCCGCCCCCTGCCGTACCGAAAGGGGCTCTGTCCCCATAGGTGTTCATGGGTAGATCAGTTTCCCCGACAACGACAATGGTCAAGGTTCAAAATTCTATCAAATCTTGCGGTTGGGGATGATGTCAAAATTGAACTTTCTCGGCAAGGAGAGTTGGTCCTAATCAACTTCGAAATTCTTCAGTAGCAGCACGCAACTGCCGAACTGATCAATCCTCCGAGAGCTTTTGATGTAAATTATATGGCATGGTGAAACAAGTGTCCTATGTGTATAAGTAGTACACATAATTATTTATCACGTAGGGTACCATGAAAGAATTGCAACTCTGATTGTTGGTTAGGAACTGTCGTTTGATTTCATTCTAACAGATGTCGTGCTTTTGCTAATTTTCTGTATTTGGCAATGTTGGGGATATCGCTTATCGGGAACTTATCGGTCGACCCATGATAAGGGGTAAATCGGCCTGTTTCTCGGCATATCGGCCGATTTATCGCCATATCGGCTGATTTATCGGCCGATTTATCTTATTGGGCAGACAGTGGTAAGCGATAAATCGGCCGATTTATCGGCATATTGGAAAATATCTTGAACAGTAATTTGCCTTGGGACAGCATCTAAAACCAGCGCCGTACCGATCGCTTGCTATGAAATGCGCTGAGTTAGAACACATGGGCCCCCAAACATGCAGGCCCACCGGCATGTGGCCCAAAGTCTAGAAACGTGAGCCTGTCTAAGTATTATTTTCTTAACTGAACCCCCGTATTTCCTCTTGATTTTTCTTATGTAAGTATAAAGTTGTGATATAAAGATTTTTATATTTCTTTACAGTGGGAGTATCTCTCTGTCAAAAATATATTTATGTGTAACTAGTTACTCATGCCTTTCTACTTCCTTTCGCTGATATGTGGGGCATCCGGCAACAGGGTCCACGTGCTATGCACCAAATTAGAGTGCACAACTGCACGGTAGACTCACCCCGGTCGTACAGCCGCAGTAATGTCTAATGAGCCATCAAATCACAAAAAAAACACCTTTCCAGGCAGTAAGCTGGACAGACGAAGCAGCAATATTTCACTGGGCCTGAATCCCCATCTCCCTCGTTTGCTTGTTCGGAGAAAACCCCCTCTCAACGATTGCATAGGGTTTTCTCATGGAGAACCAGGTACGAATTCTTCATCCATCCTCGATAAATCCAAGTCCCTTGGTCGCGGGTAATCCTAGGATGGCAGCCGCCACCATTGATGCATTTTTCTTCCTACTGAATCTAGTGTGTTTCATTTGCAGTGTCTAAAGTTCTCGGATCCTACAGGTTTATGCGCCCTCGGCGAGACGCCACACTTGTTCCATCTCATCCTAACATATGATTTTAAAACGCGCACAATATGTTCCTAGAATCCTCTTTTTTATCTGGGAGGATGGGGTTTTTCAAACATGTTGTCGACTAATTTGGAAATTTGGATTGCTATATTTGGATAAAAGGTACTAGTAGCATGGTCAACACTAATGTGAAGGAGGAAATTATTTCTAGATTTGGATAGTGAATGCATTGTGTTCTCATATTATTTTTCCTGCAGTGCATTCCTTGCTCTGCGAGAACATATGTACTCAAGATGGTCGGCCTTGCCATAACTGAATGCACCAGTTTAATGGTCACATTGAAGACAAGCCATGGATATAAGTTCTGAGTTGGGTTCATGAACCAAGAAAACCGCTCTTTTTTTATGGCCGAACTTGGATAAACTTTCTCAAGTGTTACGGACTGAAAGTTGGCGCACGAATGTTGATGGAAATAGTAGAACCCGGTCTCATCTTCACTATGATCTTCCACCCTGACATATTTCCAGTACTTCATCCATGTTAGTTTTGTATCTGGTTCTACCATGTTGCCTCGATTACTTCTTAATCCACCTATTCTGTCTAACTAATCCTAATTCAACTTTATAAGTAGCAATGATTTGTGATTCCCTTTGTTCATGAATATGCTACTTCTAACCAATATTTCTTATAATTGGTGGCACGTGTAGGTTATTTAAAAGTTAAGCACGCTACTCGTTTGTTATTCTATAAGACCTCGACTGTTACTGATGGCACTGAAGTTGACTGGGACGACATCCACCAGTTCCTACACTTTATTGATAGTCTTGAGGTCCTTGTGGGGGCGTTTCAATGGTGGAAGGCCACGTGGGCTATGTGTGCCACTGCAACACACGTTGAACAGGTCCAACTGTGTCGAGAAACTTATGGTACGAGCTATTTTTTGTAATATATGTTGTTCATAAACTCTTGCTTATACCCAGTTTTACAGTTGTGATCTTGAAACAGAAATTGCCCAGTTCTATTGTTCCTATAGAGATGCCTGACCATGGTCGGGTCAGACTTGCGCTTGGTCACAACATGATGTTTATGTTGACCTACTCCATTTCCCTTGGAGGTGAAAAGATACTTATTCATGGGTGGTCTCAAATAATGAAGGCCCGCCCATCTTGGAGAATAGGACCGAAGGTTATGATCATGCTTTTCCATGGCTCTGAGGTGAATATCCTGTTTATTGACTACATTGCGAGATGAAGCCGCTTTCAGAAGGTTGTGGATGCGTGGGGTGGTGCCTGGGCTTGTCATGGGGCTTGGTGGCGTCACCCTTGGTTAACTGTAGGCAAAGTAGCACTGTTTGAGGCGTGCTTTGTACGGTTGAACCTGTATAAGTACTCATACTGCTTTCAGCTATGGTTGTTAAGTGCCCCTGCTGGTTTCGGTTAAGGTTGTTAAGTACTCATGCTGCTTTTACAGTCTGTCATGTTTCTTCAGTCATGTCCTCTTCCAGCCGCCCAAACCAAACCAGCGCCGGCGGGGCCGATTGCTTCCGCCTCCCACGGCTGGCTGCGCCTAAGCGCATGCATCGCCGCCCCACCGTCTCCTAAATCGTTAACGCCGACGTCTGAGGCCTCGCCGTCGTCCTCCGTGTGCTTTGGTGCGCTCGCCGCAGCGCCGCCCTCTCGCGTTGTCAACATGGAGAGGATGACACTGGGGGCTCACCATGGAGAGAGGATGGCACTAGGGGGCCACCATGCCCATGGTCGCACGCAAGCAAGTTCCTCATTTTTTGTTAATCCATTGTCAGCTTATAGAAAAAGGAAATGCTTCCTCCTAGTGGTTTGCTGACATCTCGGACCCACGACATTGTCAGCGTATGGTCAATAGACAAGAGAACATCACAAGATCAGCTGACACCTAGGACATAGTTGCTCGAGCAGTATTTTCTGTTATTGTTCAGATGGAGTAGGGTTTCAACTGGGCTGTGGCACGTCTAGGACAGGCTTCTATTTTACGTTAACCACATGACTAGCCCAGCTATTTTTTCTTTGTGAAAATGAGCCCAATTTATTTTTTCTGATGAATAGCCAATCTAGGCCTACTTATTTTTCTACGCCCTGTTGGGCTGCAACTCTTTTAAGACGGCTGCAAATCTTGAAAGTAATATGAAATGGGATATAAATATAAAAAATAGACGACAAATTGGCAATTACTTTCAATTTTCTGAATATTTTCACATTTTCAGATTCCAATTTCACAAGGCTTTAACCAAATTTAAATATATCTTCAAAGTACTTTAAATATGGCTTGATATTTTGATATTAAAAATAGTTTGGACACCATCAAAATATGTGAAATTTCATTTACATTTTTAACCCTGGCCTTGGCCAACAAAAAATGGACTGCAATAAATTGCATAAGAAGATGCAATGAGCTGTAAATTGTTAAAAAAAATAGGGAATGGTCTGACTTGTGGGCCTATTAAGTTGACGCGTATGCAAGATGTTTTTACTTATTATATACGTCAACAAACGATTCTAGCAGACGTGACCGTTGGATGTCAATCCAACGGCCGTCGTGCTTCTTCGATCTCTGATCTTCTTGCTCTAGCCGCCAAATCTAGCGCCGGCGGGAACGCGTGTTCCTGCGTACTCCTGCCTCCCGTGGCCGGCTATGCTGCCGCGCAGGACTCACCGCCCCCTACTACTCCCACCGCTGGCCTGGCCATCCCTCTACTCACCCACACCCCTGTTATTCTGCGGCAACGGCAACCTTACACCGCAGACGAACCAGTCAACCCTCGTACTACCCTCCGCGTGTTCCCAGGCACCGTGTCGTTCCCTGCCTCACCGTTGTCCACCCCCTAGTGTTATCCGTGCGGCGTGGTCAATGTGGCCAGGAAGCGACTTCCATCAGAAGAGCACTGTACGTGGAGAGGCTGACAACTGGGCCCACAGCCGCAACAAGGAAGTGCCTCCTTATTACGCGCAAAATAATGATTCCTCCACCTGTCAGCGGGACCTACTGGAAGGGCCTCGAAAAAAGGTTTCCCCTCTGATAGCTGGGACCCACCAGCTACATCTTCGCACAAAAGGAAGTGCGTCCATATTACGGGCAAAAAAATGATTCTCCCCCTGACTGCTGGGACTCGCCATCAATAACTTCACATGTAAGGAAGTGCCTCCTTATCCTCCCTGATAGTCAGGACCCACCTAGTCGAAGCGTGCGTAGCGTTGTCATTCTGGTCGCGAACGTGTACATACATAATGGTCGATCGGTCTCTCTGCAACGATGAACCGTGGCCGAGCAAGCAACGGCACGTGTAGTAGTAGAGCCCCCGACGTAGCAGTTCAGGCAGTCCAGTCTAAACCGTGTACTTGATGACCCACAACCGTAAGGGATCTATTGCAGCGTTTTCGATAAGTAAGAGTGTCGAACCCAACGAGGAGCAGAAGGTATTGATAAGTGATTCTGAGCAAGGAATAACTGCAAGCACTGAAACATAACTTTTTAGGGGTTTTCTTGATATAAGCAACAGGAAAGTAAAAGCGAGCAAAGTAAAAGGCACTGGAGAGTAACAAGTGGCCCAATGCTTTCTGAGCAAAGGAGAGGCCTAGCAACTGAACTTATAAAGGCTAAAGTGTTCTTGAGGACACACGGGAGAGGTAGTCATGTGCTTTCGCCATATTCCGTATCGGTACTATGTGATGTGTTGATAAGTGTTGAGTGGGTGGATCTATGCCAGTACACCCTCTAGACTAAGATGAGTGCACTCTTATGATTAAAACCTTGCAAGCATCCGCAAATACAAGATAGTATTTAAGGCAAAAGCCTAACCATAGCAATACGATCGATGATCCATTGTTCCCTTGTGCAAAAGCGTGCGAACTGGGGTTCAGGTTTCTGTCACTCCGGCAACCCACCATAAGCATTCTTTGTACACAATGTATTCCCCTAGGTCCTTAATAAGGCGAAGTGTTGAGTGTTCGACTCACACAACACCACTAGGAAAATAACAACACAACTTAAGTATCAAACAACACATATTACTTCAACATCATATGACTACTAACAACAAGACTTCTCCCATGTCCTCAAGAACTAAAGTAACTACTCACAAGACATAAAAGAGATCATGATCAGTGGAGATAGATGGATGGTAAACAATCTGGACACAATGATATTTCTCCAACAAAACTCAATAGCATTCACCACAAAGTAGTAATCAACACCGATAGAGTAGAGAGGATAGATAGTACGGATTACAACACAAGTTGCAATTGTGAGATGAGATTGGATGAAGATGGAGATGGTGCTGATGTTGGGGATGATGTTGATGATGATCTCGATGATGCCCGTGACGATGGTGATGATCTCCCCTTCCGGGAGGTGCTCTCCCCGGCGGAATCTTCCCGCCGGAGATGGCTTTTCTTCTCTGTAGGTTTCCGCCACGGAGCGGCGGCGGAACTCCGTAAACTCTCCCCCTTTTAGGGTTTCTGGATGACGAGGAGTATATAGGCCAGAGGGGGGAGCCTGGAGTGGGCCAGGGGCTCCAGGCGCCCTCCCAGCGCGGCCAGGGTGGGGGCCGCGCCAGGTGGCCTCCTGGGCACCCTGTGGCCCCCCTCTGGTTGCTCTTTTGCGTATCTTCGTGATCCTTCTGGAAAATATCCTTTGTCGATTTTCAGGTAATTTGGAGGTATTCTTCTTCAGCAACTCAGCGTCCACTTTTTACCGCTGAATCCTACGTCTGCTGCTTCGGCACCGGAAAGTTGCAAACTGTGTAAAATAGGCCAAAACAACATAAGAACATCATCGTAATGTGAAATATATCAATGAATAAGGATGAATTACGATATAAAATAGTGATGCATTTTGGACGTATCATGTACACGTACGTACAACCAGATGCCAACAAGTACGGGCACATACGAATATACGGGCAGGGTCTTGAATGCCTAGCTACTCGCGTATACATACGGCCAGGGCATGTGTACATGGAGAGCCAAGGGACGGCAGCAACGGCGTCCTGCTCATCGGCAGCCAAGCGGTTGGGTTGGAATGGAGAAACAGCGTCCTGTTCATCGGGAGCGAAGCCACTGGGTCGAAACGCATCCTGTTTAACGGGAGCCAACCGGCTCGGACGGAACAGCCAGAACGGGGTCCGGCGTACCACAAAACAGAGGAAAACGGCCTTCTGTTCGAGCACGTATGGTCGAAACGGGGTCCTATTCATCGGGAAGGGTCTGGCGTACCGTAGAGCAGAGGAAACAAACTTGTGTTCGAGCTCCTACTGTCGAAACGGAGTCCTGTTGATCGGGAGGGGTGTGGCGTACCGCAAAAACGGAGGAAACAAACTTCTCTTCGACCTCCTACGGTTGAAGCAAGGGTCCTGTTCATCGGGAGGGGTGTGGCGTACCACAAAACGGGACTCCATGGGCTACTGTTCATGCACCGTCTACTGCCTCGCTCCAGCCTCCACGGGCTACTGTTCATCCACCGTCGACTTCCTCCAGCATCCACCTACACTGTTCATCCACCGTCGACTTCCGCCTCCACCAGTTACTGTTCACCATGGGGTCTTGTTCATCCAGCCTGCACCGGCTACTGTTCAACTAGCCCTCCACACGGGGGTCCTGTTCAACCAGCCCCCCATGGGGTCCTGTTCATCCACCCCAACTGGCTCGGGTGTGTGGCGGCCTCCTCTCGATCGGGGTCATGTTCATCCAGCAGCAACGACCTCTACTACCATGGGGTCCTGTTCATCCAACCCCCGCCGGGAATTGTTCGTCCTACCCCAACAACGGCCACTGTTCATCAAGAGGCAGCAGCAGGGTTCGATCGGCTTTAGTTAGCAGCAGTAGCGAAGGAATCGGTCGGGTTCAGTTAGCAGCCAGCAGGGATCGATCGCTCGGGTTCAGTAACTTGGTTAGTGCAATCGCTCGGGTTCAGTAACTTGGTTAGTGCAATCGCTCGGGTTCAGTAAGCGAACACCTCGCTCGGGTTTAGTTAGAGCCCAACACCTCTCACATACACGCGACATGTACGAGAGAAACGTGCAAACCTCTGTGCATCGCTCTGCCCCGACCACTCACCGTAACCGGGAACTCCCCGAAATTTTCCTCGCCCTCGCTTCTACCATGATTTTTTCCGTCATGGACGACCCAAAGAATGTCATGCAGGTGCGTCCCCAGCCTGCCTAGGACGAAAAGCCCATTTTCTGTCATGTTTTTTGTCATAGAAGTAGGAGCCCACCACATCTATGATGATACAGGTTTTTTCACAATTATCGTCATAGAAGTGTCATAAGCATGACGGGAAAAAAATCGTTGGGGCCAAAATGTCCCGGATGTGTCTTTTTTTGTAGTGTGTTCACTTTGCGATCCTTCTTATCCGTCAAGTATTTTTGGGGCAGCTTCGCTTCTAGTGACCCTTCCCTTTGCAGTAGAAGCAGTCAGTTTCAGGCTTAGGTCCAACTTTGTGCTTCTTCACGGGAGTGACAACTTGATTGCCATTCTTTTGAAGTTCCCTTTCTTTCCCTTGCCCTTTTCTTGAAACTGGTGGTCTTATTAACCATCTACACTTGATGCTCTTTCTTCATTTTTTACCTTCGCCGATTTCAGCATCGTGAAGAGCTCAGGAATAGTTTTCGTAATCCCTTGCATATTATAGGTCATCACAAAGTTCTAGTAGCTTGGTGATAGTGACTAGAGAACTCTAACAATCACTATCTTATCTGGAATATTAACTCCCACTTGATTCAAGTAATTGTAGTACCCAGACATTCTGAGCACATGCTCATTATCTAAGATATTCTTCTCCATCTTGTGGGCAAAGTAATTGTCAGAGGTATCATACCTCTCGACATGGGCGTGAGTCTGAAATACCAATTTCAGCTCTTGAAACATCTCATATGCTGTGTGGCATTCAAAACATTTTTGAAGTCGCGGTTCTAAGCCGTAAAGCATGGTGCACTAAACTATTAAGTAGTCATCATATCAAGATTGCTAAACGTTCATAACGTCTGCATCTGCAATAGATCTGTCACCTAGCGATGCATAAAGGACATAATTCTTCTGTGCAACAATGAGGATAATCCTTAGATCATGGACCCAGTCCGCATCATTGCCACTAACATATTTCAACTTAGTTTTCTCTAGGACCATATCAAAAAACAGGGGAGCTAAATTGCAAGCTATTGATATACAACATAGATATGCAAATACTATCAGGACTAAGTTCATGATAGATTAAGTTCAATTGATCAAATTACTAATGAACTCCCACTTAAATTAACATCCTCAGGTTAACTAAGTGATACATAATCCAAATCAACTAAACCATGTCTGATCATCACGTGAGATTGACTAGTCATCAATGGTGAACATCTCTATATTGATCATTGATACGTCCATTTTGCATCATGCTTTTATGTTGATATTTATTGCACTATGGGCTATTATTACACATTATGTCACAATACTTATGCCTTGTCTCTCTTATTTTACAAGGTTTACATGAAGAGGGAGAATGTCGATAGCCGGAATTCTGGGCTGGAAAAGGAGAAAACATTGGAGACCTATTATGCACAACTCAAAAAGCCCCGAAACTCCACGAAACACCGTTTCAGAAAATATAAAAAAAAATCAGGCGAAAGAGATACATTAGGGGGGACACCACCTGTCCACGAGGGTGGGGGGCACCCCCCTGGGCGCGCCCCCTGCCTCGTGGGCCACCTGGTGACTCTCCAATGCCCATCTTCTCCTATATAGGATGTTTTGACCTGGAAAAAATCAGAAGGAGGCTTTCGGGACAAAACGCCGCAGTCTCGAGGCGGAACCTTGGCGGAACCAATCTAGGGCTTCGGTGGAGCTTTTCTGCCAGGGATACTTCCCTCTGGGAGGGGGAAATCATCACAGCCGTCATCACCAACAACTCTCCCATCTTGGGGAGGGTTATCTTCATCAATATCTTCACCAGCACCATCTCCTCTCAAACCCTAGTTCATCTCTTGTATCCAATCTTTGTATCAAAACCTCAGATTAGTGTTGAGTCAAGGGCTTGATTCTCTCGCTATGGTCATGAGAGAATAAAAGAAAATATAAAAAGTATCAAAGAGATCATATTGATCTTATGAAAGGTAATGACTTCACATATAAAAATTATGATGAATAAAAGTTGTGGAGACTTGACAAACATAGTTTTGGTCATCGTTGCAATTAATAGGAAGTAATAAGGAAAGAGAGGTTTTCACATACAAATATACTATCTTGGACATCTTTTATGATTGTGAGCACTCATTAAAATATGACATGCTAAAGAATTGATGTTGGGCAAGGAAGACAACATAATGGGTTATGTTTTCTTATATCCGAAATAAAGTATGTTGTCATGGATCATCAAACATGTTGATCTTGTCTTTCCCCTCATGCTAGACAAAACTCCTTGCACCAAGTAGAAATACTACTTGTGCTTCCATACATCCTTAAACCCAGTTTTGCCATGAGAGTCCACCATACCTACATATGGATTGAGTAAGATCCTTCAAGTAAGTTTTCATTGTTGCAAACTCTATAAAATATGTATGATTTATTAGTGTGGAGAAAATAAGCATTATATGATCTTGTGATATGGAAGTAATAAAAGCGATGGACTGCATAATAAAGCTCCCTATCACAAGTGGCAATATAGACGTTCTTTTGCGCTAAGATTTTGTACATCCAATGTAATGCCCAGGATGGGACTAAATCTCCTACGTGTCGAGGCACGACTTAGAGACTTAACCCCATGCTGGAATGATCGCAAGTCTGGTATCTTTGCACAACTCATGTAAAAGAAGGGGATGGAAAACATAAAATAGTTGGCTTACACTCGCCACGTCACACAAATACAATACATGTCTCAAACATCATACATTTAAAACATCACTGCCCTCTAAGGGTAAAATCCAAAAGATAAGATACCAAACATAATTTAAATCCACAGGTCGGACCGAATCCTAGTAGAAGTCACCACTACTGATCATCCGGATAACGAACATAGTATCGACTACGCTCCTCGTCGTACTCCCAGTCTAGCTCGGTGCCATCACCTGGATAGCTCACAGCTGGACCTGCATCTGAGGGTGGTGAAGTAACTGTGAGCCACAGAGGACTCAGCAATCCCGTTCCCGGGTAACAAGACTATTTAAGCCTTGGGAGAGGATAAGGCTGAAGAAAAGAATAAGTGTTTGCAGCAGCAACTAGCAACTAGCTTACGTGAGAGAGTGGGAGAAGAGAAGGCCTCGGTCGAGAGATGATCACGAAGTGATCCTAGCTACAACACGTCAAACATAACCCCACCGTGTTCAACTCCCGAATCCCCATTCGGAAATTGACAGTCACGGAACACACGCTGGTAGTGTATTAGAAACATTGTGTCAAGTTATCTACAACCGGATATTAACAAGCTCCCATCTGCCACATAACCGCGGGCACGGCTTTCGAAAGTTCATAACCCTGCAGGGGTGTTCCAACTTGGCCCATTACAAGCTCACGATCCGCGGAGTCGCAACTCCAAAGTTGGAAGACCCGAGTATTCTCGGAATCCCGGGCTCAAGATACTCCGAACTAAGGTAAGGCTAATCCAGCAAATCCTCCCGGCGTGTCGACACCCTGATAGTAGCCGCGCGTATCTAAGTCTCAGGACACGACCGGATGAGTCATCCTACAGGTGTATGCCAGATACCTCGGGTTGCCCCAAGGCGGCCCCGCAGTCTGCTTGTTTCGAACCAACACTCATGTGGAGCACTGGCCCGGGGTTGTTGATTAAGAAAGAGGGTTAATTACTCCCTATGCAAGTTATTTAGTTATTAGGCAAATAGTACCAATGTTGGGACTTGCTGGAAAAGACTTAGCACTTAGCGGTTTATCGAGGGGGTCCCATACACCCCAACCGTGTTAGGAACGCATAATCAAGGAACATAACACCGGTTTATACGGTTCCTAACGGCATGAGTGGAACAAATCACCAAGCAAAAGGCTTAGCCTTCCACCCTTGCCAATATATAGATGATTTCATTTTAAGCATTATATATAGTGTGATATAACCCAACAAACTTCAACATGAAGCAAGCATCTTCGATCTTCACCTGCAACTAGCAATGCTATAAGAAGGGCTGAGCGAAGCGTACTTAGCCAAGCAACGGTTTGCATAGGTAGGGTGGTTAAACATGGTAATGGTTACAGGTAGGAGGCTGACAGGAAAGACATGGGCATCGAGGCAAAACTATAGAGCGGAACTACTAGCAATAGGGAAAGATAGTAATGTTATCGGGGTTCGGTCATCTTGCCTGAAGAGAAGTCGTTCGGATCGTAAGAAGGGTCCTCGTGCTCAACCTCGTTGGTAACCTCGTGCTCGTACTCGTGCTCGGTCTCAGCTTCCGGCTCTAAACAATACAATCACACAAGGCACGAATCAACAAGATGCAATGCGCACACCAAAATGATGGATGCATGATGGATGCACTAAGGATGCACACGGAGCACGGAAAAATAGCACTCAAGCAAAACACCTCAAAACATGATAACAATAAGATATTATGAATCTACACAGAAAATCAATCAAGTTTCATATAAGACTCGCTGAAATCGGAGCTACGGGCTAAAAGTTATGCCCGAAACATGAAATAGGCGAAAGCTGAAAATTACAGCAACATAGCAACTTCGGAGCAGAAAGAATTAAGCTACAGCACTCAAACAACATGGCAAAGAGCATGAACATAAACTAGACATAACCTACAGCAAATAAGTCCAAAGGTGCACCCCCAAAGGAGACACGGATCAATAGCAATAAGCTTGGACATATTGAACTTGACAATTCTGACAGCAGAATTTTATTGAAACTTTGGAGCAAAAGTTAAACATGCTACAGCCACTTAAATAAGCATGTGAGAACATGAATGGAAAGCCAACAATATCTACTACAAGGAACCATCAAAATCCACCCCAAAACTATCATGGTTTGTCCTAGAGCAGCAAGCAAACATGGCATCGGAACGTTACAGATTTCAGACTTAATGAAAATCCACTAAGTGTCGAAACAGCAGTTCCATCATGGCATCTAAAAGAGCAAGTTTAAGTCACCTCGAAACTAAACATGGCAAGTGGTAAGCACCACATCGACGTACACATGATGGTGATTCTGAAACACACAAGTATGCATCTTGGAGATAAATACAACGATAGCAATGAGCTCAACAAGATGGCATTTCATAACAAGTGAAACAACATCACAGCCACATGGTACTTTGCAATGGAGATAAACATGGCAAGAATAAATCTAGCATGAAACCTAACATAAGCAACATGTAGAGCATGGCAAGACGAACACGTGGACATGTCATTTGCATCATTCGGACAAACGAGCTAAAAGATATCACATAGGAAAGATGGCATAAAAACATCACATAGCAGCAATTATATCGGGATGCACTCTTGCAACAGAAAAATAAGCATCTAGATGATCTCTAACATGCATGGCACAATGAGATGAAACGTAGTGCTAGTCTCCACGAACGTCTGGACATGCTATTTGCGCAAAACGGATCACCACACTAAAAGTTATTGCAGTTTGAAATATGCATCAGAGAACAAAACAAACAGGGACTTAGGGATATTGCAAACAACCTCAGATCTGGTCAAACGGGGTCAACGGCGGCGAAGCGGACTGGATCCGGGCGAAGCAGAGGGCCCAGGAGAGGCGCGCGGTCGGGCCGGCCCGCGGATCCGGCGGCTACGGGCCCCGAGCGGCGGCTGATCTGCCGGCCCACCTGGCGTCGGCGCGGTCAACGGAGGGCGGCCCAGCGGCGCTCAGGCCGGCTGGAGGTGAAGGGAGGCCGGCTGGGCCCCGGGTGATGAAGTGGCGGCGGCCCGCGGCTGCGAGGCCAGGCGCCTGGCGCGGCTGGAGAGGTGGGAAGGCCGGCCCGCTGCGGCGGCCTGGTGGCGGAGGCGAGGCGAAGGCGCCTGGTGGGCTCTGGCTCGCGGAGGAGGGGAGGCCCACGGCGCGGCGCGGAGATCGGCCCAGCCGGGAGGAGCGGCCCAGGCGGTCGAGGACCTGCGGCGAAGTGGTCTAGCCAGGCCGAGGCGGGAGTCGGCCTGGGATCGTGGTCGAGGGAGCGGAGTGGCCGAGGCCTGGCGACGGGCGCTGGAGGGCGATGGGCCTTCGGGACGCGGAGGGGAAGTGGTCCAGGCCGTCGGGTGAAGTGGTCCTGGCGGTCGAGGGAGGAGGGGGGGTTGACCCGATCGAAGGAGGCGGCTGGTTCGGCTCCTCGTGAGCCTGGCGGCGGGGTCTTCGGTGAGGAGAAGCCAAGTGGCGGCTGGGGGCTGGTGGATCCGAAAATAAATAGGGGAGGGGAGCTAGAGGTTAGGGATGCCCAAAATGGACATAGGGGGGTCTATATATATCGGATTTGCTAGGGTTAGGGTTTTTGGGTGTTTTGGAGCCCTCCGATCGCGATCCGACGGATCCGATCGCGAGGGGAGTTAGGATGGGCCAAGAGGAGGTAAGTGGGCTGTTGGAGGGATGTCTTGGGCCTCAAAGTGGAGGCACTTTGAGCCCACACGAATAACTGTTGGGATAGCAAACGGACTCCAAACGCGACGAGATTTGACAGGCGGGTTACACACGACAAAACAACACCACACGACAAGTCTCGCGCCACACCGGTAACGTTACACGGCCAAACACCAAAGTAGGCCTACGGAACGCCACGGACACGTGAGGGAGCTCCGGAACGCGAAACGGACAACGGGAAGGAACGCGCGGAACCGGATGCAACCGACAACACAAATGCAATGCGATGCACATGACAATATGATAGGAATGAATGCCACACACTCACACAACAAAATGACGAAAACCCGAAAGACGAAGAACCCGGAATGGAATAGATGGAGCCGGAGATATATTATATGCCCAAAAGGGAAAGTATAACATCCGGGGCATTACAAACTCTCCTCTACTACAAAAAGATCTCGTCCCGAGATCTAGGACTGGAAAAAAGAAGGGTACTCAGAACGAAGATGATCTTCTCGTTCCCACGTAGCCTCTCGGTTGGTGTGATGTGACCACTTGACTTTCAAGAATTTGATGGACTTGTTGCGCTTGCGCTCGGTTTCTTCGAGAATAGCAACGGGATGCTCTCGGTAGGACAAGTCTTTTTGAAGATCAATCTCTTCAAACGGAATAATGCGCTCAGGTGCCTTGAAGCATTTGCGGAGTTGAGACACATGGAACACATCATGAACATTGGCGAAGTTGGGAGGGAGCTCAAGTTGATAGGCTAGATCGCCTCTTTTGCCAAGAATCTTGAAAGGCCCGACGTATCTAGGAGCAAGCTTTCCTTTGATACCGAATCTTTGGGTGACTTTCATCGAAGAAACACGGAGATAAACATGATCATCAATGTTGAAAGCCAAATCACGATGCTTGCCGTCATAGTAGCTCTTCTGACGCGACTGAGCGGCCTTGAGATTCTCACGTATGACTTTGCACATCTCTTCTGCTTCTGAGATCAAGTCATTGCCAAGAAGTTGACGTTCGCCTGTTTCAGACCAGTTGAGAGGGGTACGACACTTTCTGCCATAGAGGATTTCAAACGGAGCTTTTCCGGCACTTGCTTGAAAGCTGTTGTTGTAAGAGAACTCGGCAAATGGAAGGCAGTCTTCCCATTTCATGCCGAAAGATATGACACAGGCTCTGAGCATGTCTTCTAGAATCTGATTCACTCGCTCGACTTGACCACTAGTCTGAGGGTGAAAAGCAGTGCTGAACCTGATCTTAGTGCCCATGGCGGACTGAAAGGAGTCCCAGAACCTTGAAGTGAACAAACTTCCACGGTCTGAGGAGATAACTTGAGGAATGCCATGTAAGGACACAATTCTGGAAGTGTACAGCTCTGCCAATTGAGATGCATTGATTGATTCTTTGACTGGAAGAAAGTGAGTGACTTTGGTAAGCTTGTCAATCACCATGAAGATAGAATCATTCCCTCTCTTGGATTTAGGAAAACCAGTGACGAAGTCCATTTCAATGTGGTCGAACTTCCACTCGGGAATAGGAAGAGGTTGGAGAAGACCGGCTGGACGTTGATGTTCTGCTTTCACTCTTCTGCAAACATCACATTCGTTCACGAATTGGGCAATCTCCCTTTTCATGCGTGTCCACCAGTAAGACTGCTTGAGGTCTTGATACATCTTGGAACTACCAGGATGAATGGAAAGGAGAGAATCATGTTCTTCTTCCATTATGAGCTTCCTAAGATCACCTTTGGGAACAACGAGCCTGTCCTCGAAGAACAAGGTATCTCTCTCATCAACACGAAAGCACTTGTATTTCGGAATGCCCTTTGCAATACCATGTTTCACCTTCTTCACCATGGTATCCCTGAGTTGGGCCTCACGGACCTGATCTTCCAAGGTAGGAGCAACTTGAAGGTTTGCAAGAAAACCCCGCGGAACAACTTGGAGGTTGAGTTTCCTGAAAGCTTCACAAAGCTCGGGCTGGAACGGCTTGATAAGAAGGCTGTTGCAATATGCCTTTCTGCTCAAAGTATCTGCAATCACATTCGCCTTGCCAGGAGTGTATTCAATGCTGGGATCATACTCTTGGATCATCTCAACCCAACGAGTCTTGCGAAGGTTCAGATTCGGCTGTGTGAAGATGTACTTCAAGCTCTTGTGATCGGTGAAGATGTCGACTTTTCTGCCCAACAACAGATGTCTCCACGTAATCAAAGCATGTACCACAGCTGCTAGCTCGAGATCATGCGTGGGATAGTTCTTCTCACTTGGCTTGAGCTGACGAGAAGTGTATGCCACAATTCTCTTATCTTGCATAAGCACACCACCAAGTCCTTGAAGAGAAGCATCACAGAATACTTCATAGGGCTTGGACTTATCTAGAGGAGTAAGAACTGGAGCAGAGACAAGCTTTTCTTTGAGAGTTTTGAATGCCACTTCACACTCTGGAGACCAAAAGTATTTGACATTCTTCTGAAGCAAGTTGGAAAGAGGCTTGGCAATCTTGGAGAAGTTCTCAACGAACCTTCTGCAATAGCTGGCAAGACCCAGAAAACTGCGGAGTTGCTTGACGTTCTGCGGAGCTTCACAGTTGACAATTGCTTCAACTTTCTCGGGATTAACCGCAATACTGTCAGCTGAGATGATATGGCCCAGGTACAAAACCTTATCGAGCCAAAACTCGCACTTGGAGAACTTGGCATAGAATTTATGCTCTCGGAGTCGATCAAGAACCAGACGTAAGTGCTTTTCGTGATCTTCTTCATTCTTGGAAAACACCAGAATATCATCCAGATACATAAGCACAAACTCGCCAGTATAGGGGTTGAAGATGTAGTGCGTCATCCTCGAAAAGGTAGGAGGAGCATTGGCGAGACCAAAGGACATGACAGTATACTCGTATGAACCGAAGCTCGTTCTGAAGGCTGTCTTGGGAATGTCTTTCTCGCGAATGCGAATTTGGTGATAGCCCATTCGGAGGTCGAGCTTAGAGAACACTTTAGCTCCTTTGAGCTGCTCGAAGAGTTCGTTGATGTTGGGGAGTGGATACTTGTTCTTTATCGTCTTCTTGTTCAATGGCCGGTAATCAACGCATAGACGCTCCGTGCCATCTTTCTTCTTGACAAATAAGACACCACAGCCCCAAGGAGACGTACTAGGCCTGATGAGACCCATACGCTCATGTTCATCAAGCTGCTACTTCAATTCCTTCAGTTCATCCGGAGAGACCTTGTACGGACGCCGACATGCTGGCTCAGTACCTGGCTCGAGTTCAATTACGAATTCCACCTGACGGTGTGGAGGCATGCCTGGAAGTTCTTCAGGAAAGACGTCTTGATATTCGTTCACCACCGGAATTTGAGATATGGCATTAATTTCGCCCTTATCATTGAGAGAGAAAAGCCTGATAGTGTTATCCCTGGAGGCAAAGATAATCACATCTTCATCAGGATGAGTCATCTTGACTTCCTTCTGAGCACTATCAATGTGAGCATCATGCTGAGAAAGCCAATCCATCCCGAGGATGAGGTCGATGTCAGAATTACCAAGAACCACCGGTTTAGCCAGAAAGCGATAATCACCCATGCGAATAGAAACATTCGGAGCAAAAATGTTGGAAGTCATGCACTTGCTCGGAGAAATAACTCGCAACCTCTGAGGCAGACTTTGAATGTCAACATTATGCTTGGATGCGAATGGTTGAGACATGAAAGAACATGAAGCACCCGAATCAAATAACACTTTAGCTGGAAAAGAGTTAACTGAGAGGTTACCCAAAATGACATCAGAAGAATTCTCCGCTTGCGCTGCACTCATCAGATTGACCCTTGCTGCCTTTGGATCATGCCTGACAATAGCTGAACTCACAGGTGGAGGAGGTGGTAGACGCTTTGGGTTCGGACATATGTTGGCATAGTGACCCTTCTGGACACACTTGTTGCACACCACTTCTGAGAGAGGACGGAAATGAGAACCACTTGACTTGGAGCCTTGAGACTGAAACTGCTTCTTCGACTGGTTGCTCGGGTTGGGTGGGTGGGAGAAACCACGTCCACTAGAGTTCTTGTTGTTGGAGTTGTTGGAGTTGTTGTAAGGAGCTCGAATCACTGGAGGAGGAGGAAGCCAAAATTTCTGTTGTTTCGAGACCATCTGAGACGATGAGGAAGAGTGAACGGCATCTCGAATTCTCTTTTTAGAAGCCTCCATCTTAAGCTGAGCTGCCTCTTGTTTCAAAGCCATGTTATAGAATTTGTCGAACTCATCGGGCTCGAACAGAGTGAGAGCAAGTTGAAGTTCATCTTTGAGACCTCCACGGAACTGGTAGATTTTGCTCTTAGCATCAGGAATGTCTTGCTTAGCATAGCGAGCGAGGTTTTGGAACTTGACATTATACTGGTAGACTGTCATAGAGCCCTGCTTCAGGTTGCGGAATTGCTCACGCATACCCTCGATGACACTTGTAGGAATGTGGTGAGAGCGAAAGTCCTTGCAGAAATTCTCCCAAGAGATCACCTGACCTGGCCTGGAGTCTTTGTACTGCTGCCACCAATCAGCTGCTTGGTCTTTGAGTTGGGAGGCTGCAAACTTCATATAATCCTCTTCCTTCACGTTACTGCACTCAAAATGCTTCTTGATATCGGTTAACCAATCTTCAGCATCAAGAGGGTCGACACAGTAACTGAAAGCTTTCGGATTATTGGCCAAGAACTGGTTGAGAGTAGCATGGTGCTGCTGGTTGAAGAAGTTGCCTTGGTTCCCTGGAACACTCTAATTAGCTTGATTAGCTTGCATCTGTTGCATCATCTGCATCAACATCTGAGTGTTCTGAGCTGTAGTCTGCATAATCGCTCTCCAAGCCTCAGACGAATGAGGAGGGGAAGGAGGACGTTCTGGGACCTCTTCACCCTCTGGGTTAGCGTTGGGAACCCTTTTCGGAGCCATCCTGAAAGAGATGACCACGAATCAGCAATTGATTGACAGAAGGTATAAGCTGAATCAATGGAATGAATTGCAACAAGTCTTCTCAATAATCATTCGAACAATAAGAACGAATGAAATTCTCAGTTAAATGATAACATCAATCTTCACGAGAAGCCACATAGGGGACAAAAGGTAAAATAAGAAAAACAACAAGGTACGGATGGAAATAAACACAAGATAGGAGCTTCGTTCTAACATCTTTATGCTGAAAGCATATGAACGCGTTACGAAAAGGTTTTGCAATCCCCGGATCAGCATAGCCAAGGACCCTTTAAGATGCAACTCCCGATCGGAACATCGGTCATAATACCACTTCACTCAATGTAGAACCCCGAACTCACTAACCTGCATTCGTTGGAAGAATGCCTACGATCTACTGGATAAACCCACCTATTAATTTCCGAAAGATTCCAGTTATGCAATCAGGTGTTGGGGATACACGGGAAGCACCGCGCAATCAACTCTAAACCTACATCCAGGTGTATCCATCCTTCAACACATAACCAGTCTTTCTCGGAAACTGTTTACCTCGGACCTTCGGAAAGCATCCACTATAACAAGCTATGGCAATACTCCCGAACTACCTCCCCAGTACTGGGTGATGTCGGGGTTATCTTGCCACTGGTCGTATAGGAGAGATTTTCGATGTCGGTCGTCTTAAGTATTTAGTACTGCCGCGATAAGCTTGTGACGACAATACCCCGAAGCTCAACTCCCCGGGACACTGCCACAACCCCTAATGTCAGGAGGCATCGAGAACAATATTCTCGTCACAAGAACATCGAAACAATCCCAGAATACTCGCGAGATTCCTAAAAAAAATTTGGTGCAATTTTTGAAAGTAGAAGAGGGAAGAGTAGTCGTCAGGAGTCCTCAGCAGAGAAAGCGGATGAGAAGCAAAGAAATCCTACTCTCCGATATAATATATAGGACTCAAAATATTTTCAGTGTGTGCCTAGACTCGACCGTCAACGATTCGATCAAACAGTGGGGCTCCTAGGTCGGAGAAGGCTCTGATACCAACTTGTAATGCCCAGGATGGGACTAAATCTCCTACGTGTCGAGGCACAACTTAGAGACTTAACCCCATGCTGGAATGATCGCAAGTCTGGTATCTTTGCACAACTCATGTAAAAGAAGGGGATGGAAAACATAAAATAGTTGGCTTACACTCGCCACGTCACACAAATACAATACATGTCTCAAACATCATACATTTAAAACATCACTGCCCTCTAAGGGTAAAATCCAAAAGATAAGATACCAAACATAATTTAAATCCACAGGTCGGACCGAATCCTAGTAGAAGTCACCACTACTGATCATCCGGATAACGAACATAGTATCGACTACGCTCCTCGTCGTACTCCCAGTCTAGCTCGGTGCCATCACCTGGATAGCTCACAGCTGGACCTGCATCTGAGGGTGGTGAAGTAACTGTGAGTCACAGAGGACTCAGCAATCCCGTTCCCGGGTAATAGGACTATTTAAGCCTTGGGAGAGGATAAGGCTGAAGAAAAGAATAAGTGTCTGCAGCAGCAACTAGCAACTAGCTTACGTGAGAGAGTGCGAGAAGAGAAGGCCTCGGTTGAGAGATGATCACGAAGTGATCCTAGCTACAACACGTCAAACATAACCCCACCGTGTTCAACTCCCGAATCCCCATTCGGAAATTGACAGTCACGGAACACACGCTGTTAGTGTATTAGAAACATTGTGTCAAGTTATCTACAACCAGATATTAACAAGCTCCCATCTGCCACATAACCGTGGGCACGGCTTTCGAAAGTTCATAACCCTGCAGGGGTGTTCCAACTTGGCCCATTACAAGCTCACGATCCGCGGAGTCGCAACTCCAAAGTGGGAAGACCCGAGTATTCTCGGAATACCGTGCTCAAGATACTCCGAACTAAGGTAAGGCTAATCCAGCAAATCCTCCCGGCGTGTCGACACCCTGATAGTAGCCGCGCGTATCTAAGTCTCAGGACACGACCAGATGAGTCATCCTACAGGTGTATGCCAGATACCTCGGGTTGCCCCAAGGCGGCCCCGCAGTCTGCTCGTTTCGGACCAACACTCATGTGGAGCACTGGCCCGGGGTTGTTGATTAAGAAAGAGGGTTAATTACTCCCTATGCAAGTTATTTAGTTATTAGGCAAATAGTACCAATGTTGGGACTTGCTGGAAAAGACTTAGCACTTAGCGGTTTATCGAGGGGGTCCCATACACCCCAACCGTGTTAGGAACGCATAATCAAGGAACATAACACCGGTTTATACGGTTCCTAACGGCATGAGTGGAACAAATCACCAAGCAAAAGGCTTAGCCTTCCACCCTTGCCAATATATAGATGATTTCATTTTAAGCATTATATATAGTGTGATATAACCCAACAAACTTCAACATGAAGCAAGCATCTTCGATCTTCACCTGCAACTAGCAATGCTATAAGAAGGGATGAGCGAAGCGTACTTAGCCAAGCAACGGTTTGCATAGGTAGGGTGGTTAAACATGGTAATGGTTACAAGTAGGAGGCTGACAAGAAAGACATGGGCATCGAGGCAAAACTATAGAGCGGAACTACTAGCAATAGGCAAAGATAGTAATGTTATCGGGGTTCGGTCATCTTGCCTGAAGAGAAGTCGTTCGGATCGTAAGAAGGGTCCTCGTGCTCAACCTCGTTGGTAACCTCGTGCTCGTACTCGTACTCGGTCTCAGCTTCCGGCTCTAAACAATACAATCACACAAGGCACGAATCAACAAGATGCAATGCGCACACCAAAATGATGGATGCATGATGGATGCACTAAGGATGCACACGGAGCACGGGAAAATAGCACTCAAGCAAAACAACTCAAAACATGATAACAATAAGATATTATGAATCTACACAGAAAATCAATCAAGTTTCATATAAGACTCGCTGAAATCGGAGCTACGGGCTAAAAGTTATGCCCGGAACAAGAAATAGGCGAAAGCTGAAAATTACAGCAACATAGCAACTTCGGAGCACAAAATAATTAAGCTACAACACTCAAACAACATGGCAAAGAGCATGAACATAAACTAGACATAACCTACAGCAAATAAGTCCAAAGGTGCACCCCCAAAGGAGACACGGATCAATAGCAATAAGCTTGGACATATTGAACTTGACAATAAAATTCTGACAGCAGAATTTTATTGAAACTTTGGAGCAAAAGTTAAACATGCTACAGCCACTTAAATAAGCATGTGAGAACATGAATGGAAATCCAACAATATCTACTACAAGGAACCATCAAAATCCACCCCAAAACTATCATGGTTTGTCCTAAAGCAGCAAGCAAACATGGCATCGGAACGTTACAGATTTCAGACTTAGTGAAAATCCACTAAGTGTCAAAACAGCAGTTCCATCATGGCATCTAAAAGAGCAAGTTTAAGTCACCTCGAAACTAAACATGGCAAGTGGTAAGCACCACATCAACGTACACATGATGGTGATTCCGAAACACACAAGCATGCATCTTGGAGATAAATACAACGATAGCAATGAGCTCAACAAGATGGCATTTCATAACAAGTGAAACAACATCACAGCCACATGGTACTTTGTAATGGAGATAAACATGGCAAGAATAAATCTATCATGAAACCTAACACAAGCAACATGTAGAGCCTGGCAAGACGAACACGTGGACATGTCATTTGCATCATTCGGACAAACGAGCTAAAAGATATCACATAGGAAAGATGGCATAAAAACATCACATAGCAGCAATTATATCGGGATGCACTCTTGCAACAGAAAAATAAGCATCTAGATGATCTCTAACATGCATGGCACAATGAGATGAAACGTAGTGCTAGTCTCCACGAACGTCTGGACATGCTATTTGCGCAAAACGGATCACCACACTAAAAGTTATTGCAGTTTGAAATATGCATCAGAGAACAAAACGAACAGGGACTTAGGGATATTGCAAACAACCTCAGATCTGGTCAAACGAGGTCAACGGCGGCGAAGCGGACTGGATCCGGGCGAAGCAGAGGGCCCAGGAGAGGCGCGCGGTCGGGCCGGCCGGGCGGATCCGGCGGCTACGGGCCCCGAGCGGCGGCTGATCTGCCGGCCCACCTGGCGTCGGCGCGGTCAACGGAGGGCGGCCCAGCGGCGCTCGGGCCGGCTGGAGGCGAAGGGAGGCCGGCTGGGCCCCGGGCGATGAAGTGGCGGCGGCCCGCGGCTGCGAGGCCGGGCGCCTGGCGCGGCGGCGCGGCTGGAGAGGTGGGAAGGCCGGCCCGCTGCGGCGGCCTGGTGGCGGAGGCGAGGCGAAGGCGCCTGGTGGGCTCTGGCTCGCGGAGGAGGGGAGGCCCACGGCGCGGCGCGGAGATCGGCCCAGCCGGGAGGAGCGGCCCAGGCGGTCGAGGACCTGCGGCGAAGTGGTCCAGCCAGGCCGAGGCGGGAGTCGGCCTGGGATCGTGGTCGAGGGAGCGGAGTGGCCGAGGCCTGGCGACGGGCGCTGGAGGGCGATGGGCCTTCGGGACGCGGAGGGGAAGTGGTCCAGGCCGTCGGGTGAAGTGGTCCTGGCGGTCGAGGTAGGAGGGGGGGTTGACCCGATCGAAGGAGGCCGCTGGTTCGGCTCCTCGTGAGCCTGGCGGCGGGGTCTTCGGTGAGGAGAAGCCAAGTGGCGGCTGGGGGCTGGTGGATCCGAAAATAAATAGGGGAGGGGAGCTAGAGGTTAGGGATGCCCAAAATGGACATAGGGGGGTCTATATATATCAGATTTGCTAGGGTTAGGGTTTTTGGGTGTTTTGGAGCCCTCCGATCGCGATCCGACGGATCCGATCGCGAGGGGAGTTAGGATGGGCCAAGAGGAGGTAAGTGGGCTGTTGGAGGGATGTCTTGGGCCTCAAAGTGGAGGCACTTTGAGCCCACACGAATAACTGTTGGGATAGCAAACGGACTCCAAACGCGACGAGATTTGACAGGCGGGTTACACACGACAAAACAACACCACACGACAAGTCTCGCACCACACCGGTAACGTTACACGGCCAAACACCAAAGTAGGCCTACGGAACGCCACGGACACGTGAGGGAGCTTCGGAACACGAAACGGACAACGGGAAGGAACGCGTGGAACCGGATGCAACCGACAACACAAATGCAATGCGATGCACATGACTATATGATATGAATGAATGCCACACACTCACACAACAAAATGACGAAAACCCGAAAGACGAAGAACCCGGAATGGAATAGATGGAGCCGGAGATATATTATATGCCCAAAAGGGAAAGTAAAAAATCCGGGGCATTACATCCAACCATAAAAGCACGTGACAACCTCTGCTCCCCTCTGCGAAGGGCCTATCTATATTCTTGTCTTATAAGAGTCAAGGTGATAATCACCTTTCCTTTTTACATTTTATCCTTTGGCAAGCACATTGTGTTGGAAAGATCCTGACATATATACCCACTTGAATGTAAGCTATCATGATCTATTACTGATGACATTACCCTTGAGGTAAAAGGTTGGGAGGCAACACTACAAGCCCATATCTTTCTCTGTGTCCGATTAAAACTCTTACCCATAAGTATTGCGTGAGTGTGAGCAATTGTGAAAGACCAAATGATAGTTGAGTTTGTGGACTTGCTGAAAAGCTCTTATATTGACTATTTCCGATGTTACGATAAATTGCAATTGCTTCAATGACCGAGATCATAGTTTGTTAATTTTCAATGAAGTTTCTAATACATACTTGACATTGCAAATGGATTGTTACTTTAGCATAAGAGTCATATGACAATTTATATATGTGTTGCTGTTATAAGAATGATCATGATGCCCTCATGTCTGTATTTTGTATTTATCGACACCTCTATCTCTAAACATGTGGACATATTTTCCGATATCGGCTTTCGGTTGAGGACAAGCGAGGTATAAGCTTTGCATCATGCTTTTATGTTAAAATTTATTGCACTATGGGATATTATTACACGTTAGGTCACAATACTTATGCCTTTTCTCTCTTATTTTACAAGGTTTACATACAGAGGGAGAATGCCGACAACCGGAATTCTGGGCTGGAAAAGGAGCAAACATTAGAGACCTATTATGCGCAACTCAAAAATCCCCGAAACTCCACAAAATACCATTTCAGAAAATATAAAAATTATCTGGCGTAAGAGATACGTCAGGGGGGCCACAACAGTCCACGAGGGTGGGGGCGCGCCCCCTGCCTCGTGGGCCACTTGGTGACTCTTCGATGCCCATCTTCTCCTATATAGGGTGTTTTGACCTGGAAAAAATCAGAAGGAGGCTTTTGGGACAAAACGCCGCCGTATCGAGGCGGAACCAATCTAGGGCTCCGGTGGAGCTGTTTTGTCGGGGATACTTCCCTCCGGGAAGGGGAAATCGTCACTGATGTCATCACCAACAACTCTCCCATCTTGGGGAGGGTTATGTTCATCAACATCTTCACAAGCACCATCTCCTCTCAAACCCTAGTTCATCTCTTGTATCCAATCTTTATATCAAAACCTCAGATTGGTACTTGTAGGTTGCTAGTAGTGTTGATTACTCCTTGTAGTTGATGCTAGTTGGTTTACTTGGTGGAAGATCATATGGTCAGATCCATTATGCATATTAATACCCCTCTGATTATGAACATGAATATGCTTTGTCAGTAGTTACGTTTGTTCCTGAGGACATGGGAGAACTCTTGCTATAAGTAGTCATGTGAATTTGGTATTCGTTCGATATTTTGATGAGATGTATGTTGTCTTTCCTCTAGTGGTGTCATGTGAACGTCGACTAAATGACATTTCACCATTGTTTGGGCCTAGAGGAAGGCATTAGTAAGTAATAAGTAGATGATGGGTTGCTAGAGTGACAGAAGCTTAAACCCTAGTTTATGTGTTGCTTCGTAAGGGGCTGATTTGGATCCACATGTTTCATGCTATGGTTATGTTTACCTTAATACTTCTTTTGTAGTTGCGGATGCTTGCAATAGAGGTTAATCATAAATGGGATGCTTGTCCAAGTAAGGGCAGCACCCAAGCACCGGTCCATCCACATATCAAATTATCAAAGTACCGAACGCGAATCATATGAACATGATGAAAACTAGCTTGACGATCATTCCCATGTGTCCTCGGGAGCGCTTTCCTTCATATAAGAGTTTGTCCAGGCTTGTCCTTTGCTACAAAAAGGATTGGGCCATATTTCTGCACCTTATTTACTTTTGATACCCGTTACTTGTTACCATTTACCTTATCACAAAACTATCTGTTACCGATAATTTCAGTGCTTGCAGAGAATACCTTACTGAAAACTGCCTATCATTTCCTTCTGCTCCTCGTTGGGTTCGACACTCTTACTTGTCGAAAGGACTACGATAGATCCCCTACACTTGTGGGTCATCAAGACTCTTTTCTGGCGTTGTTGCCGGGGAGTGAAGAGCCTTTGGTAAGTGGAATTTGGTAAGGAAAAATTTATATAGTGTGCTGAAATTTACTGTCATTTGTTACTATGGCTCATAATCCTTTGAGGGGCTTGTTCGGGGTATCTTCACCCCGGCCAGTAGAGCAAAGAGTTGCTCCTCAACCTACTGAACCTACTAAAAATGTTTGCTTTGAAATTCCTTTGGGTATGATAGAGAAGAAACTGCTAGCTAATCCCTTTACAAGAGATGGAACACTGCATCCCGATTTGCATCTAATTTATGTGGATGAAGTTTGTGGATTATTTAAGCTTGCAGGTATGCCTGAGGATGTTATTAAGAAGAAGGTCTTCCCTTTATCTTTGAAGGGATATGCATTGACATGGTTTAGGCTATGCGATGACATTGGATCATGGAACTACAATCGATTGAAGTTGGAATTTCATCAGAAGTTCTATCATATGCATCAGGTTCATCGTGATCGTAATTATATATGTAATTTTTGGCCTCGCGAAGGAGAAAGTATCGCTCAAGCTTGGGGGAGGCTTAAGTTAATGTTATATTCATGCCCCAATCATGAGCTCGCAAGAGAAATGATCATTCAAAAAATTTATGCTCGGCTTTCTCTCAATAATCGCTCCATGCTCGATACTTCTTGTACTGGTTCTTTTATGATGAAGACTATTGATTTCAAATGGGATTTATTGGAAAGAATTAAACGCAAATCTGAAGATTGGGACCTCGATGAAGGTAAGGAGTCAGTGTCGGCGTCCTGGGAACCAGGGTACCCAGACTTGCCTGCCTGTGGGCCGCGACGCGCTCCTACTATGGCCTGGTACAGCCCAGCTGATCGACCAGCTGCTTAAGACACATGCGAGGGGGATAGGCCTCGCGAGGAGAACGACATCAAGACCCCCTCAGGAGCGGCCTCGGCTAGGCTGCTTCGGAGGGGCGGATAACCCAAGGCCAAGCCTGCCTCAGGATGAGGTAGTGACGCGAGCAGTGACGCACCGCGCCAGCGAGTGCCAGAGCGCGCCAGCGGCGCAGTTGCCGTTTTGGTGCAAAGGAGACAACGCAGGCACAGGTTCCGGAGGGGCGAGACAAAGGTTTCCCCTTCGGTGTAACAAGACCGGAGACCGCAAGGACGACAGGGAGGATGTCACCACCGAGCCCACCACCGCGTCATCGTTTGATCCCTTTGCAGGCGAAGACCGCTTTTGTCAGGATAGGAACGTCCTTGTGTTCCCGCTCGAAATGGCCGTTGTGGGATCCCTTCCCACCTAAACATTTCGGGGGAAGAGGACCCTGGCCGCCTATAAAGTAGCTAGGGTTCCCACTATGGAGCCAAGCTAATCAAATCTGATTGGCCCCGCCTTCACGCCAAGGAGCAAGAACACTTGCCTCCTGACCCTCTTGAGCTCTCCTCCTGAGCCCAAGAACCACTGTACTTGTTCATACTCAAGCCCTCCTGAGGCTAATCCACCCAAGCAGGACGTAGGGTTTTACACCGCAAGGTGGCCTGAACCTGGGTAAACTCGTGTGTTCTTTTACTTGTTGCTTGCTCAGATCTCACCACCGAGCGTGGGCGTGGCGCTAGGTAGACGTCAGTGGAAGAGATCTTCGTTCACGCACCTGTGTTCGAACTTCTTGGGTTTGCGGTGCCCGTAATCTGACATTTGGCACGCCAGGTAGGGGGCGTGTCGAAATCTCACCTCTCCGACGACTTCGTCCCGCCCTCGTTCGTCGAGCTCGATTCACCACCATGGTGGACACATGCCAAGCGCGCCGCCCGCCGCGTCGCCAACGTCGCTCAGACGGCGCCCGCGGGCAATGGTGCACCGCTCCGCCCCAACTCGCCGATCGCCAACGCCGCCACCGACCCGGTCGTCCACTAGCAGCGGGACTCGTCGCTGTCGTTGTCCGTGCAACGCGATGGCCGCACGGCGACACCATCACCCTCGTCGGCCGCGACGTCGTCCTTGCTGATCCGCCGCGGGCCGGTCTACCAGCAGCCTTCGCTACTGATGGCGCGGGAGCTCCTACGCTACCGTCCATCAGACGACCTCTACAACGAGTTGCCCCACCACATCACCGAGGTCGTCAACGCCGCCGGGGAGGTACCTGCACCGACCCACTCCTCCCGTCCTCCATCGCTCATGGCGGGGAACGTGGACCACAATGTCCCGGCTCCACCTCCGCTGCACGGCGCTGGCCAGGGGCTCAGACGTGAGGCTCCACGGCGCGAGCAGCCCCGCAGGGCTCCTGCGCGCGACGAGGAGAGCTGCCAGGTTGTCTCGCATCCCCAGGCAGAAGCTCGTGGGCTCCCCATTCCTCAGCACCAGAACCGCGCACCACAGGGGGTGGTGGCGCATGTACCCCGGGAACCAGCGCCGTAGGCGCAGGGGCGCCCGCAATCATGAGTGTGGCTAGATGTCGCACCCTAGCTCCAGAGCTGCGGTGCCTCGTCTGGCCCGGCAAGTTCAAGCCGGATCTGCCTCCGCGCTATGATGGCACCGCCGACCCCGCAGAGTTCCTCCAGCTCTACGAGCTGAGCATCGAGGCATCCAACGGCACCGACTAGGTCATGGCGAACTGGTTCCCCATGGCCCTCGAGGACGGCGCTCGCTCTTGGCTCCTGAACCTCCCCGCAAGATCCGTCTCCTCCTGGGGGGAGCTTTGTGAGTGTTTCGTCGCCAACTTCCAAGGTACCCGCGACCGAGCCCCGGCGGCTGCGGATCTGCGCCGCGTGAAGCAGGAACCTGGGGAGACCATGCACAAGTACATCCAGCGTTTCAACATCGTGCGCCTCAGGATCCCCAGGATCTCGGATGACGACATCATCTCGGCGTTCTCTGACGGTGTCCGCGACGTCAGGATGAAGGAGGAGCTCGCCATCCACGTGGACCTGTGCACGGCCCTCGAGATGTTCTACCTCGCGGCGAAGTGTGTCAGGGCAGAGGAAGGCTGCCTCTCTCTCCTGGAGCTACCAGAAGCGGAGGCTGACGACAAGAAGGCCAAGGCCAAGGACACAAAGCCCAAGGGACCCATCGTGCTGGCTGCAGAGCCAGAAGTGAAGCATGGTTGCGGCTACAATGACCCCCCCAAAGACGACCGTCCGTACTGCGTCTTCCACGATGTTCACAGCCACAACACCAACGAGTGCCAAGAGCTCAGGGCGATGCGTGGCAGGCGCGCCGGGCAGCGTCCTGAGCGCGACAACCGCGGCTACGGCCGCGGAGGGGGCCGTGGCGGAGGACGCTGGGACGGCATGAACTCGCGCCAAGGATGGTGTGACCAACCTCGTGAAGACCGCTGGCAGGAGCAGCCTTGTGACGCCCCCTGGTGCGACCAGCCTCGTGAGGGTCTCCCTCAGGACAACGCGAGCCTGCCTCCGCTACCACCACCGCCAAAAAGGAACGACGACGACCGCCAGGGAGACGAAGCAGGGGGCTTTCAGGAGCCACGCGCGGTTGCATGCATCCTGGGAGGAGCCCACGCTCCGGCTTCCCACCGCATCTTCAAGCAGTTCGCTCATGAGGTGAACGCAGCGCTCCCCAGGCCTGACGCGGCGCGCAACCTCGGGTGGACCAAGCAGGTCATCACCTTTGACCCCAAGGACCAGCTCAAATGCAACCCAGTCCCAGGCACTCTCCAGATGCTCTGCACTCTGACCATCAGCAACGTTCTTGTAACCAAGTCCCTCATCGACGATGGATCAGGGCTCAACGTCCTCTCCGTCTAGACCTTCGAGATGCTCCAGGTCCCCTACGATCAGCTCCACCCAACCAAGCCATTCTACGGAGTCACAGATGGCTCCACACTCCCGATTAGGCAGGTCCGCCTCCCCGTCACCTTCGATGATCAAGACAACTATCACACCGAGCTCATTGACTTCGACATCGCCAACATTCACCTCCCGTACAACTCCATCCTAGGGTATCCAGCCCTCGCCAAGTTCATGGCAGCGACCCATCACGGCTACAACGTCCTCAAGATGCCCGGGAGTGGCGGGGTCATCACGATCGCCTGCAACGAGAAGGAAGCAGTGCGTTCCCTGGAGCGCGCCTACCAGACTGCGGCGGTAGAGAGCTCCGACGAAGATGGAGCCGTCTTCGCCCTGTAGACCGCCCCCAAGAAGAAGAAGAACCTGCTCGCAGACGGACCTCAGGATGCAGGGGCTCCTAACGGCACCGCATCGGGTCTCGTGCCTGCAGACGAGGCGCCCGGCGCCCGTCTCAGGACGGGCTCGGGGGCTCTCCTCTGGAGTGCCTCTGGTCTGACCAGCGTCACGAGGGAGGTGTTCGGGCACCACCTGTAGGCGTGTCTCGACGCGCGTTTTTGTGAGCCCAGCGTGAGCCATACAGCGCTGGGGGCTCAGGACTTCATCGACCACGTTACCGAGGAACTTCAGTACGCGAGACTCATACGCGGTGGCGCAACCGCACGGCACCAAGCTCACCTACCCGCAACTTAACCAACCAATTCCGCGTCTGCGTCGACATCGCAGGCCTCAACCGAGCCGCTTCTCTGGAGCCCTTCTGGCCGACGGCTGTCGGCTGGAGAAGGACTCTCCCCTGCAGTTACATTCTGTGGGGACCCCGACTCATAAGTCGAGATCACCGAATGCACGTGTACAGTGATCCCAGAGATCAATGCTCACTGAACACACAGAAGCTGAATAACAAGAGTCTTACATCCATACATACCGTATTACACAAATAGGACCATAATGGTCAAGTCTTGAGTATATCATCGCAGCGGAAATCTTCAATGACAACTTGGACCCATGCCATCTGCCTTAACCCTATAGGCATTCTGACTGGGAAGCGTCCTAGCTCGCATGCTCGTCACCAAGAAATCTTCATCATAACCTGTTCTCTCATGCCTGGCCAATAAAATAACCAGTGGCAAGCCAATGAGTACTTTGAATGTACTCGCAAGCAACCCAAGTGTGATGACAGAATAATTATGCAAGGCTCTACTGCTAAATTGGCAGTTTTGCGGAAAGCTAGTTTTTCATGTGCAAGTATGATCAACATAACATGGGCATGCATGTGTCTACAACAGGCATCAGGAGGTCACAGACATCATTATCGAGAAAGAGTTGTAATCAACTCATGCTCAAGCTCATTGTGATTTCCTCAAGAATCACATCATCAACATCACTGAACCATGTTGTTTCCTCACACACACACACACACCAGGTTTCGCAAACATTGGACGTAGCCCAAGAGCGGTTACCCAACTGTCCTTGACCGTGGACACGGCTATTCGAATAGTTTTACACTCTGCAGAGGTTGCACACTTTACCCACTAGATCCGGGGAACTTCCATGACATCCACGTCCCGCGGTACCTCAAGTACCCGGGGTAAGCACCCGATCACTACCTTTCCCTAGACGACACTAACACAGAGTCCACTCGATTGGTAACAGCCCCGTGCCAACTTTTCACATCTTAAAGATTGTGGAGCCTTGCTCCCATATTCATCACATACCACAAGCACGGGGTACCAACGGTGTGTCCGGTGCCCTGTAAAGACAGTCATGGCCGCCTATCCAAGCACGACCCCGTCCCGAGAGCGACCTGATACGTCCAAAACGTATCTATAATTTCTGCTTGCTACATGCCTCTTTTGCGTGATATTGCTATGATAGTTATGCACTTCCATACACTTTTGATCATATTTGGACTAACCTATTAACTCAGTGCACCCCAGTGCTAGTTTCTGTTTTCTGCTGTTTTTGTATTTCAGGTTTTCCCATTACGTAAATTGGCAGAAAAATCCCGGGAAAAATATATAAAAAAACAGCGTTCCGGAAGCTTCCATGCGGCCAGAGGGGGGCCACCAGGGCTCCAGGCGACCAGAGGGGGCGGCCCCCCTCCTGGACGCGCCGCCAGAGCGCCTGGGCCCCCCCTGGCCTCTTCTGACGCCCCCCTTTGGCATATATTTACACCGCGTCCCGAAACCCTCGAGGACGGAACCCTTTTTCGCGATCTCATCTCTGTTCCGCCGCCGCCGCGCTTCCAAGATCGGGAGCACCAGGAGAACTCTTCCCGGCACCCTGCCGGAGGGGAGGATCACCACCGGGAGCTTCTCCACCACCATGGACGCATCCCGGATGAGTTGTGAGTAGTCTCCCTTGGACCATGGGTCCATGACCAGTAGCTATGCGATGTTCTCCTCCCCTCTTTGTTCTTCACCGATTAGACCTCGTGAGCTGCCCTACATGATCGAGGCACATATGTAATCCTTATGTTGTTGCTATGATGAGTTTGCTGGGATCTGATGGATTATGAGATTATGTTCAGATTGTGTGTGAGTAATATATTTGATTCACCTCTTTTATATTTATGTTCTTGAGTAATTCTTGCATGTTCTCCCTTGCTGTTTATTGCTTTGGCCAAGTAGTACGTGGTAACTCCAAGAGGGAATGTTATGCTTGATTGTGGGTTCATGCCCCTCGATGACTAGCTTGAGTGACAGAATCATGAGTCTAGGGGATGTGCTGTTGCCACAAGGGGGAAAACAATGGTGCTTGTACTTGCGGGTGCAAGGATTGTTTACTTTACGCAAAGTTCTTTTAATGCAGTTGTCTGTTGCTTTGAGTTTACACTATGGGTGGGACTCGCAACTTAATACCAGCGAGATGTTCGGGATAGATATCTCAAGGTGGATGATTAGTAGTAGATGCAGATGGATTTCGGTCTACTTGCCTTGGCGTACCGCCCATGCTTTTGAGCCTCTACCTTTCTTGCAGCATAGTTAGCATTGGTTTGCGCACATAATCCTATCAATTGCCCAGCTGTAATTCGTTTACCTCGCTTAGATGTTTTATCATCTTTTGGGAGAGAGACATCACTAGTGAACATCATGGGACCCCGGTCCATATTACCATCACTGATCACACCCGTTATCTATTTCCTGTTCTTGCTTACTAGTTGCAGTCATACCTATCACTATTATCTCTTGTGTTTGATCCTTTGTAAACGACACGGCCGGAGGGATTGACAACCTCTCTGTACTCGTTGGGAGCAAAGTTATTTGTATCTGTGTGCAGGTCCTGTCAATCGCTAAGTTGCGCCGCTAGCAGTTGACACCTTCTTGTTGACCCTCGGAGTCTTAGGGGATTCGATCCTTGGTATCTTTGCCAAGGGAAAACTACCGCTACACTGCATCTCAAACCTTCCACTTGGGGTAACCAACAAGGGGCGAGAAGCCATCAAGCAAAGTTTTCTGGCGCCGTTGCCGGGGACTCCACTCTTCAAGATAGGGGAGTTGCACGCTATCTTTTACCTTTGCTTTTTAGTTTTGTTAGTTTACCTTTCAGTTTTGCTTTAGTGTCCTTTATCAAAAATCACAAAAATAGTTATCTTGCTTGCTTGCTGCTATGGGTTCCACCGAGAACACCAAGTTGTGTGACTTCACTAGTCATAACAACGATGACTTTATCTGCACGCCTATTACTACACCTGCCACTTCAGCACCTTCTTATGAAATTAAACCTGCTTTACTGAACCTAGTTATGAAAGATCAATTCTCCGGTGCTGGAGATGCTGCTGCTTTGCACTTAAATAATTTTGTTGAACTCTGTGATATGCAAAAGTACCAAGAAATAGATGGTAATATTGTTAAGCTTAAGATTTTTCCTTTCTCCTTGAGAGGAGGAGCTAAAATTTAGTTTCAATCTTTGCCTAGAAATAGCATAGATTCTTGGGACAAATTCAAGGATGCCTTTATTGGGAAGTACTATCCACCTGCTAAAATTATCCAACTAAGGAGTAACATAATGAATTTCAGACAATTGGATAATGAACACGTTGCCCAAGCTTGGGAACGCATGAAATCTCTTGTCAAGAACTGCCCTACTCATGGTTTGTCTACTTGGATGGTTATCCAAATTTTTATGCAGGCTTGAACTTTACCTCGCGGAACTTGTTAGATTCGGCCGCGGGAGGAACCTTTATGTCAACTACACTTGGTGCTGCCACGAAGCTTCTCGATGAGATGATGACCAATTATTCCCAATGGCACACCGAACGCGCTCCAACAGGTAGGAAGGTAAACTCTGTCGAGGAGATTTCCTCCCTAAATGAAAAAGTTGACTTGATCATGTCTCTACTTTCCAAGCAATCTTCTATTGATCCTCGTGATGTTCCTTTAAATTCTTTGATTGCACAAGAACAAGTAGATGTGAACTTTATCTCTAGAAACAATTTCAATAACAATGCTTATAGGAGTAATTTTGGTAGCAATCCTAGACCGTTCCCCTCTAATCCCTATGGGAACAACAATGCTTATCCTAGCACCAAGAACTCCACTACTGAACTAGAGATTATGGTTAAAGATTTCATCACTACCCAAAAAGCCTTCAATAAGAGTGTAGAAGAAAAACTAGCCAAACTAGATGATCTCTCTTCGAAGGTAGACAATTTAGCCCATGAGGTAGAGTTGCTTAAAATTAGAACTTCCCCTCTTGAGGAGAGGAAGACCACTCCTATGAATGCTATTCAAGTGCAAATTAATGAAAACATTAGGATGTTGGCTAAACTTAAAGAGAGATGGGCTAGAGAAAAGGAGGAAGAAGATAGAATTAAGAACCTTCCTACCCACCACACCATTGCTACTGTCCAAGTTGTTGAGGATATCCAAACTCTTAGCACCCAATGCACTCTTGGTCCCATTGGACCTATTAATGGTGATGCTATGATCATAGAAACTACCAAACAAGTGAGCCTAAAGGACACCACTACCACTTTACTTGATAGTAGTGACCTTGATTTTGATAATTGCACCCTTACCGAAGTTATTGATTTCCTTCATAAGATGTCTAGAGATCCCCGCACTAGCACGCTTAATCTTGCCTTCACAGAGCATATCACTAATGCTCTCATCAAAGCTAGGGAGGAGAAACTTAGGGTAGAAGCCTCCATACCTAGAAAGCAAGAAGATGGTTGGGATCCTATGATTAAAATTAAGTTGAATAACTTCTCTTGCTATGCTTTATGTGATGTTGGAGCTAGTACCTCCGTTATGCCCAAAAGAATATATGATATGCTTAAATTGAAACCTTTTGATTCTTGTTATTTTGGTGTTCGTCTTGTTGATTCTTCCATAAAGAAACCTTTGGGGAGGATCGACGATGTTCTTATCATTGTCAATGACAATTATGTTCCCGTTGATTTTACTATTATGGATATTAAATGTGAACCTTCTTGTCTAATTATTTTGGGACGTCCTTTTCTTTGCACCGTGGGTGCTATCATTGACATGAAAGAGGGGAATATAAAATTCCAGTTTCCTCTCAAGAAAGGGATGGAACACTTCCCTAGAAAGAATATTAAGTTACCTTTTGAGTCCGTTATACGGTCTAGCTATTCTTTTACTCTTGATAAAACTTGATCTCTTTGCATTATGCCTAGCTTAAAGGCATAAAAGAAAGCGCTTTTGGGAGGCAGCCCACAATGAATAAAATTTTATTTTGCTTTTATTGTGTCTTGATGTTTGTTACTACAGTAGCATCATCATTGTATCTTTACTTTTCAGCTTTGTGCCAAGTGTAACCTCTGATTGCAAGAAAGTTCAAAAGTTGTGACGTGCTGTCCAGGAAACAGATTATGTCCTTGGACAGAAAAATTCGTATAAAATCACCAGATCATCTTTTTGGTCTGAATTTTTTCGACAGCGTGCTCTATACAATTGGCTTTCGGGCGTCTGTTCTTAGTTTTTTGATTTGAGTTGCAGAAGTGCCCCGAAAAAACTATTTACTACCTGCTGGTCTGTTTTTCACAGATTCTGTCCTGTTTTGCCTTTCCTTCGTTTTGCAAACCTTGAGCTTGCTTTTTTCTTTGCAAAAACATTTTGGCAATCTTGAGAAACAGTAGACCTTCAAGATTATCTTTATTTCCAGCAAGGAAAAATTATTTTATCATGGGTACTAACCTCGCTAATCAGATTATGATGAGTTATGTATGAAGGGAGTTTTCAAGTGTGCGAGGGAAGATGATAAAAAGATTCAGGAGTGTCAAACGCTCAAGCTTGGGGATGCCCCCGTGCACCCCCAAGAAATATTCAAGAAGACTCAAGCGTCTAAGCTTGGGGATGCCCCCGTGAATCCCCTTCTCCATCAACAATTATCAATTCGTCTTTCGTTCCACTATATTTTAATCACTTCATGTGTTATGTGCTATGCTTGGAGCGTCTTGCTTTTAGTTTCCTTTTTAGTTTTCTTTAGCTTTGCTTGCTTTTCATAACAAGTTGGAACCCATCTTCTTTGTGTGGGAGAGAAACACGCTCCACTTCAACCTAGAACATAACATAGGATTTTCATGTTTATCTTTGCTGTGTATGTTCTTTGTCTTTCAATAGCTACTGTCATGCTTAGCTCTTAGTTTTCATGCTTTTCTTTTTAAAGAGCTTTTGTTTAGTTGGTTGCTGGAACTCTCTTGAGTTATCATGCTTATCTTGTTAAGAGAGTTGGCTTCTGTTGCACTGGTTGATATGTCTATGATAAAAATGCTATGTGCATAATGGTGCTTAGTAGTTCATGTTTTCTTATGGTTGGTCTCAAATAGCTGGGGGGGTTCTTAATGTGTTATTGAAAGTACCAAAATGATTTGTTTGCCTATGACGTGGTATGGTTTAGTGATATCTTCCTCCAAGAATTTATTTTGATTGACTTGGCATATGCTCACGCATATTTAAGACTGTAAAGAAAGTCTATCAAGCCTTGATGATCTTTAATTTCTGAGTAGCGATATAACTTCCATGCCCGATTCAATGTTGCTTTGTCGCTCTGCATGATTATGACCGTCATTGCTCTCTTAGTTGGTCGCTCCCAGTCTTTTGCTAACCTTCGCCTGTACTAAGCGGACTGACTGCTTGTGCATCCAAAATCCTTTAAACTAGTTATGCCATATGAGTCCACCATACCTTCCTACACATGGTATTTACCTGCCATTCCTAACGAAGACTATCTTGTACCATCTCGAAATTATTCAAAAAAGCATTTCTCTTTTGTGCCTCTGTTTTAGCTCATGAGGAAGTAGTAGTTAATTCATGATCTTTTTTGGTTGGACAAGCTTCACCCCGGGATTGCATGTCTAATGTGCAAACCCCTAATACGAGAAGGAACTGGCAAAGAGTGCGCCCGGCTCATTAAAAAATATACAACAAACAAACCCTCCTTCACGCTTTGTTCATGAGAAATCAGAAAACTTTGGCAGTGATAAACAAAGGAGATTAAGAGGATGTGATCGTCCTCGTGCGGGAGCCGTTCCTCGAAACTTGTCCAGCTCGAGAAGTAATTGAGTTATCTACTAGCATTCGTTGACGAAATATGCATATTCCAAAAAAATAATTTTACCTCTGTTTTTAAAAACCAAGAGCTCTGGTACATGTTTAGTTTTTGCTTCCGACCACGGGTTTTCAACCTTGCCATCAAAAGCCACGGTTCGAGAGTCTCCACCTTCTTTTTTTAAAGCACCAACTAGTGAGAGCATGATTGTCATTCTGAGTGTAATGTGCATTGTCCCAAAGTACCATTGTCTTCTGCATGATTACGATATCGTTTATTCTGAAGTCATTGTATCTAGTCGTCATTTAAAACTTCGAAGGTGCCCCTGCATTTATGTTTTGCTTCACTAAAGGGGGCAAGCGAGGTACCACTTTGTCATGTTTGCACATCATGCTCACTACATATCTATTGAGTGTTTCAGTATCATATTGTAAAACTTTCAGTTCTTTGTGATATTGTCATGAGGCAACTTAAGTACTACAGATTCATTGTCTCAGTAAGCATTTGTCATGTGACTGTGAAAAGTTCTTATATGGTTAATAGCATGTCACCACAGAAATTATGCTTGTTATCATTTACCTACTCGAGGACGAGCATGAATTAAGCTTGCGGATGTTGATACGTCCAAAACGTATCTATAATTTCTGCTTGCTCCATGCCTCTTTTGTGTGATATTGCTATGATATTTATGCACTTCCATACACTTTTGATCATATTTGGACTAACCTATTAACTCAATGCACCCCAGTGCCAGTTTCTGTTTTCTGCTGTTTTTGTATTTCAGGTTTTCCCATTACGTAAATTGCCAGAAAAATCCCGGGAAAAATATATAAAAAATCAGCGTTCCGGAAGCTTCCATGCGGCCAAAGTAGGACCAGAGGGGGGCCACCAGGGCTCCAGGCGACCAGAGGGGGCGGCCCCCCTCCTGGCCGCGCCGCCAGGGCGCCTGGGCCCCCCTGGCCTCTTCTGACGCCCCCCATTGGCATATATTTACACCGCGTCCCGAAACCCTCGAGGACGGAACCCTTTTTCGTGATCTCATCTCTGTTCCGCCGCCGCCGCGCTTCCAAGATCGGGAGCACCAGGAGAACTCTTCCAAGCACCCTGCCGGAGGGGAGGATCACCACCGGGAGCTTCTCCACCACCATGGACGCCTCCCAGATGAGTTGTGAGTAGTCTCCCTTGGACCATGGGTCCATGACCAGTAGCTATGTGATGTTCTCCTCCCCTCTTTGTTCTTCACCGATTAGACCTCGTGAGCTGCCCAACATGATCGAGGCACATATGTAATCCTTATGCTGTTGCTATGATGAGTTTGCTGGGATCCGATGGATTATGAGATTATGTTCAGATTGTGTGTGAGTAATATATTTGATTCACCTCTTTTATATTTATGTTCTTGAGTAATTCTTGCATGTTCTCCGTTGCTGTTTATTGCTTTGGCCAAGTAGTAGGTAGTAACTCCAAGAGGGAACGTTATGCTTGATTGTGGGTTCATGCCCCTCGATGACTAGCTTGAGTGACAGAAACATGAGTCTAGGGGATGTGTTGTTGCCACAAGGGGGAAAACAATGGTGCTTGTACTTGCGGGTGCAAGGATTGTTTACTTTACGCAAAGTTCTTTTAATGCAGTTGTCTGTTGCTTTGAGTTTACACTATGGTGGGACTCGCAACTTAATACCAGCGAGATGTTCTGGATAGATATCTCAAGGTGGATGATTAGTAGTAGATGCAGATGGATTTCGGTCTACTTGCCTTGGCGTACCGCCCATGCTTTTGAGCCTCTACCTTTCTTGCAGCATAGTTAGCATTGGTTTGCGCACAAAATCCTGTCAATTGCCCAGCTGTAATTCGTTTACCTCGCTTAGTTGTTTTATCGTCTTTTGGGAGAGAGACATCACTAGTGAACATCATGGGACCCCGGTCCATATTACCATCACTGATCACACCCGTTATCTATTTCATGTTCTTGCTTACTAGTTGCAGTCATACCTATCACTATTATCTCTTGCGTTTGATCCTTTGTAAACGACAAGGCCGGAGGGATTGACAACCTCTCTGTACTCGTTGGGAGCAAAGTTATTTGTATCTGTGTGCAGGTCCTGTCAATCGCTAAGTTGCGCCGCTAGCAGTTGACACCTTCTTGTTGACCCTCGGAGTCTCAGGGGATTCGATCCTTGGTATCTTTGCCAAGGGAAAACTACCGCTACACTGCATCTCAAACCTTCCACTTGGGGTAACCAACGAGGGGCGAGAAGCCATCAAGCACGACCTCATGTCACCCCCGTCACTAGTAATGCGGGCACCATGCTAGTATCGACCTAGGTAATCAGTAATGCCCTTTCCCATATAAGGGTAGAGTGGTTGTGCATGTAAGGTTGGAATAACGGTCGCAACTTAAACCAATCCGTTTTCAAAACAACACACACACTTTCCTCGGTACACCACTTCGTCATCAAGTGGTTACCCATCTCACCATCTCCCTCGGGCATAAGTGGCACCCGACGGGGTTCTCGAAAAGTCTTTTGAAAGTATTCTGCCTCCGTCACCATGCATATACCCGTCCCAATTGCGTAGCCACTATTAAAGCAACCTAACTACTCCCACCCGCATAACCCTCATAGGAAGGTAGGGTCATGCTTGATGCACGTTTCAATAGTAAAGTAACAAAGGTAGCAACCAAAGTGGTCTCCACCTCAACATGATTCCGATGCATTTGATAATAAGGTGCTATGAGACATGCATAAAAAGGTTTCTCGAACATGGTCAAAGGGCTGCTTGCCTTATTCTTCCGAGTCTTCAAACCTTCTGGTCCATCTCCTAGTACTCCGTTCATTTCGTCAACTAACGATGGAAGCAAACATAATAAGCAACACAACAAGGCAAAGATAAAAGTAAAAGTGCTCTAAAAATAGGAGTTGGACTTTTCTAGGATACCTCTGGTCATATGCAAAATAACCAAGGTGGTTTCATTGGGGTATGATCAATGGATGGTTTGGCACATTTCAATATGATGGAATCAAGGGGTTTATGGATTTGAGAGAAGTGTATAGAAATATATTCTTGAATGATGAGAAAAGGCACCCATCAACAAGTCATGATTTTAGGAGCATTTAGGAGTTGGTTTCACTGGATTTGGAATTCAAATGAATTTCCTAAGATTTTGCAAAGTTGATAAATATGAAGAAATGGCTCATTATTTGGTGGGGTACAGAAAGTATTAATAAAAATGTTCCAAAACTAAGTTTGGATATGACAAGCACCTAGGAATTTGAATCACTGTATTTGGATCAAATTTGAGCTCTCTGTGATTTTCTAAAGTTCATCACAGAAAATGGAATAATGGCATTTGATAATTATTTGTGAAGGCAAAGTCTCTGGAATAATGTGCATGTTGCACCAACAGGTAGATCCTGATTTTAGTAACTACCAGAAATTTGAATCATGCAATTTGGAGTTCATTTGAATATTTGGGAGATTTTTGAAGTTGACTGGAAAAGAAAAAGGAAAAAGGGAAGGGGTTTATACCTATACTGCGTTTTGGGCGCAGTATAACGCCGCAGTGAACTAGGCCGACCCAACTGCATAGCCACGCGCAGGGGGCCTGGCCACGTCGAAGGCGCCCGTGGGGATTACGCCTTTGCGGCGTCTAGGCGGTTTCGGCTGAAGCCGTCTCCACTCAAACGACGGGGCCCAGCCACTAGGTCGCTGACGCGCGGGGCCCAGCGCTCAGGTTCATCCCCTTCCTCCCGCGCGACGCGACGGGGGAAACAGAGGCGATGCTGGACGGCGGCTTGCCGGCACTATAGGGCATCTCCGGCGACCTTTGGCCTGTCGACGTGATCAGGGGATCCAGCCGCATCCAGCTGTGGGTGGCACGGCCGCCCAGGAGCACCGAATGGAGAAGGAGGTTGGCCGCGGCGGACTAGGCTGGCGCTGAGGTTTGGGCACGGCGAGGAAGGCACGGGGAGGGAGGGCCGGCGTGCAGGGAGCGTTGGTGGTGGTCCTGGTGTTGCTCTGGAGCAAGGAGGGGGAAGGAGGGGCTTCCCACGACGCGAATTTGAGTGGTGGCCGGCGGCAGGGTTCCCGGCCATGGAGTAGAGTGGGGGCACGGGAGGAGCAGGGGGTTGGCTTGGGAGACGCACGGGAGAGGGAGAGTGCCAAAGGAGGTGCAAGGGAGCTCGGGGGTGCCCTATAAGTAGGTGGGCAACGGTCCACCGAGGCGCCGTGCGCCGGCGAGCCTGTTTCCGTCGCCACGGGTCAAGTGAGCTTGCCGCAGCGTGTCTGGGGTGCTTGAGGGATTGGTCCAGGCCTAAAGAAAGAGAGAGGAGGAGCGGGGAGGTGCCAGAGCGTCGCGCGTGCGAGCTTGCTCACTGGAGCGCTAGGGCGGCCATGGCGCGCGTGCGAGCAGGGGTGAGAGAGGAGGAGAGAGGAGGGGGCCGACCGCCCAGCGTGTTCCGGACGCCGAGGCAGCCTCGGGGGACACGAGGGGGGAGGCCCTAGGTGGTCGGGGCCGGTGATTGGGGGCGGCAACAGTGCGCCAGGGCACTGTAGCGCGCTCCAGAGCACCCGTTTGGCCGGCATGGCCGTGCCCTCGCTGCTCTGGACGCGTCCATCATGCCCAAAGCTGTCTGGGGGGTCGAGGGGGTAGTAAACAATTGAGTGATGGCCCTGGATGCTCTGGGGAGCCACTGGAGTGAGGAGGGAGGTGAGGAAGAAGGAGTTTACTACTGTCCAGAAGTGTGAATTGGGGTTTTACCCCCCTCCAATGATTGAGCTGAGGCAAGGGAGAGTTACTGGAGGTAGCAGATGTTTAGGAGAAACTGTGGTAGAAAGTTGAGCTCAAGGGAAATAGTAAAAGTGGTCAAGACAATGGTTTTGGTAATTTGACAGAAGGTGTTTGATCATGTTTTGGGCAAGCAAAAGACTTCCAATTGACATGGGACTCAACAGGATGGAATGTCACACACAGTTAGGCCCCTCCACCAAATTTGAGCTCATTTGGGCAAAGTTGCCAATGTAACTTTGGTGAACCCTAGAAATCAACAGAAATGGTTTCACCATGTTTGAGTTAAGCTAATCATCCCCCCTTGATGCACCACTTGGTGTAGTATCATCATTTGGGGTTATGATCATGCTCACAAAGTTTGAAGCCCCAGGTAAAAAGTTGACAATGTAGAGTTGTTCAAATTTGAATTTGAACAGAAATGGTTTGGGGGCACTTAGATCAAGTTATGCTTCTCCAAAACTTGTGCCATTTGGCATATATGCATAATTACATCATTTTAGCATGTGCACCAAGTTTGATATCATTTGGACAAGTTTGGCAATGTAAAGTTGCTCAAACTTCAAAATGGACAGAAATGGTTTTGAGGGGATTAGATGATGTTTCCTTGATCTTCAAGGCATGAGGCTTTGCAAGATCATCAAATATGTCATATATGACATGATATAATTTCCCTGGAATTTTTGGAGAATATTTCCTTTATAAATATTTCAAAAGCTTGAAATATCCAGAAAGGGTTTTGGAAGGATTTGTCCAATATTTTAAACATGACCATGTGTTGAAACTCTTATATATGGACAATATATGTCCTATGAGTCTCCCTAAATTTTGGCAAATACTTTTGAAATAGTTAAATAATTTTTCCCTATTAAAGACCATTTCTGGCCTTAAGAAAAAGCTTTCAAATAAAATATTAAAATAACTTTTAAAATTATAATTTTGTGGTTTCTGGGAGTCCTATACCTAATAGGATTCAAATATACTTTTTGAAAGATTTTTCACACCCTAAATAAGGTACTTGCAGTGCAAACCTCAATTCAGTGGTTTTTGGAAAACTAATTTTAGAAAATACTATTTGGCCAAAAATATTTTTATAAGAAAATACTATACTGGTCTATACACATGGCATGATCATTGGGAAAAGGTTTTGGATCAAGGAGATGAAGTATAAAAGTTGGAGGATTTATTTGATTTTTAGAGCACTAGCAAACAGCAAACAGAAAGTCAATCAAGCAAAGTCAAAATCACTCAAAAAAAATTGTAAATCCACATTTTTAACATGGTAATTAGCTTAAGCAAAGTGGCATGAAAATCAAGGTGTGACAGACCTACCCCCCTTACAAGAATCTCGTCCCCGAGATTCCCAGACTAGGCGTGGAAAGGAAAACGGAGTCTTGGATATGGGGTAGTCTTCACTTCTTCTTGCTGGTTCTGCTTCCGGGTGGTGCTCCATGGAATCTTGAAGTACTTGGTGGTGTGGCTCCTCGCTTATTGCCTTTGATGCAGGTTGCTGAGGGGTCTCTTGCATAGGTTAGTTTGGGTTAGTTGTCAAAGGGTCGGTGATGTCCTTGCGGGCACCGGGCTAGTTAGGAAGTAAGAAGTACTTCCAGGGTGGTGACTCGTGGAAGATTTGGTGCACCGTGAGTATCTCAGGCGGTAAATATAGCTGGGAGCCGTCTTCTATTTGTCTTGCAATGGCCTTGAAGAAAGGTCGATAAATCTTGGTGTGAGCGTTCCCTCGACACGGAAATGCTCGGTCCCTTCGAGAGGAGTGGTTTGCAGATACGCCCGGTCTTGGATGCAGGAGTTCACTTCTTGATGACGGTGGTCGGTGTAGATCTTCCTTCTTGACAGGGCGGTCTTCAAATGTCTTTTATCCAGCTGTCTGCCTCTTCTTTTGTCTTCGGGCAGACAAGTAGGCCATCAAATAATGATGTTACCCAACTTGTCCAATTACTCCATGAGGTCTACGGGGGTACGCAAGGTAGGCTGGGGTATTGGTGGTGGTCTCCGTTGAGTATTTGCACGGTCTTCCTAACTTAGAGCGAAGGCCCGTGGTCGGAATCTGACCAGGTTGTGGCTTGGTGGGGCTTAAGGGTTTCAAGGATTCTAGTGAGTGAGTGAACGTTTGTCATCTTATCCTTAAGCAAGGTTTCTGAGATGCCAATAGCTCTATCTAGTACTCCGAACGAAAAAGCATCCTCTCGCATAGACCAACTTCAATCACCACTCATGCCATACATATCCTCATGACTCTCAAGAGACGGTCTAACAAAATTATACTTGCCTACGATCCCCAAATCCATATGCATGCCTTCCCCTAAAATCCATGGGTAGGTCATACATGCTACTAAGCTTAAATTAAACTCCATAATCCAAGCACTCAATCTATCCTTGCAAGGCTCACGATAATGCAATCTCTATCCTGAGGAAACACGTCATATGCCACTCCAAGATTTTGTTTCCTTCCTATAGATCATCTCCAATAGCCCGATAATTTCCATCAATCACCACATAATCCAACAATTCTACAAATCCGATGTCTACGGTGTTCCGCAAGATCTCAAGTCCCTGTATACCCAATACTCGGAAGGGCTATGCATTACGATAGTAAGTCCACCAAATTCTCATCATCCGGGTCAAGTAAACTCCAAGATCACTATTATATAGATCCCTAAATCAACTTCGACAAGTAATCCAATCTCCTAGGTTATTGTCCACCGAGAAGCAGGGTATCATGATCAGGATCATTGGTCTAAATCCAATTTACTCCGAACCATGCAGACATATCTAGCACTTATACCAACCAGAATCACCTACATAAATCCAAATCTCATGTCCAACGGTACTCCTACATGCTTCCCCAAAGTCATGATCCCACCAATATGAAAACCTCACAATCCATCAAGGTCTCAGATAATTCCTCGAAGTCACTGATGTAAAGCCACCAAGTCATCTGTCTTATATCCTCAATTGGTCTATCTATGGCATCGTCAGTTCTTGTGCTATATTAGGATGAAAATGTGCTCACTCACTGTGTCCACTAGTTCCTTTACGAACCCAGTGTTGTGCAAGGTTATAAAGGCTTAACTGGTTCTCTCGCAATACTTATAGGTTAGGCACATGGTTAAGGGTTCGAGCTGGAGTGTCTCGTGAAGTCTCAAAGGGTCATCGGAATGGGTTTCTAGTCTGGAGGGTTAAACATAACTCTACGGGGTTGTACTTGGGCACGGAGGTTGTAGCAGAAGCCTTCAGTGCCAGTTGGTTGCCGAGGTAGAATCCTTGGTGCATCTTGTCTTGTGGGTCTTCAGTTGGGGAGAGAGAAGAGAGGGAAAAAGTAGCGTAGAGGAGGGAAATGCCTAAAGGGGGTTCTATAGTGCAGGTGCAACAAACAGGTGCAAAAGGATCAAAACAAAAGAAAAATAGCCATGCACTTGTTGCCTGGGGCAAAAGTGCGACTTATATCAAAACACAAACAAATAAAAGCAAGCAGCACACGATCATGGTTCTATTCGAACCATCATACGGACTCGACTGCGCATAGGGGGTACACGACTCATCCTACCCTAGGGGTTCTCGGACTCAGTGTCGTGACTTGTGCCTCGTGCAGTCTTCTGAGCTTCCTCAGGTGTCGCTATGCCCCTTGTAGTTGCTTGATGAACGATCCGAGTTGAGCCTGAAGAATCTTCAACATCTTCTCGCCTGATGAGGTGAGGTGGTGAAGGTGCCTCCTTGCAACTGGCGTTGACTTGGTCTTTTCTTGACTCTTTAATCATGACGACCCCTTGTGCCTTCGGGGACGTCGAGGGTACCAGGTGGGCAATCCGTATGCAATGACAATAACAAGGCATAATAGAGGTCCAACATGTTGGTTTCGTTGGTGACAACATCAACACCAAGAGCAGGGGATGAAGAGAACCGTTTTCCTGCTCACTATAGTGAGGCGGACCAAATGGCAAGGTTCTCATCCACCGGTGGTTGCCGATACAACAACGGTAGTGACAGGATCACTCTATTAGCGATGTATATCATGATTTTGCATAACCTATACCCTGGTCATCATAGGCCAATGTTGCATCTTCTTGGGGCACTGTCAAGGGTGTCATAACCTTCTGAGTCTTCATGTCCTCATTCCTCGAGGATGGATTTTTCTGTTGGTATCGTCTTGTCGTGGTGTCGTCAATCTTGTGTGTAGAAGTGGTGGGTGAGTGTTTGGCAAGGTGCACTCCACGAGGATTACAGAAAATCCAGTGGTCTGGGGCATAAGGGTTCTGGCGACCAAAAGTTTTGAAAGGGAAGAGATCAAGTATAGCCTAGTTTTCGAAAAACTGAGAAGGGAAGAGAAGTATAGATAGTTTTGAAAACTATCTATACTTTTGAAAATAGTTTTACCCTGACTAACGACCATGCTAACTAAGGCTTCCTACAGTCAGGATGGCTCTGATACCAGCTCTGTGGGGACCCCGACTCATAAGTCGAGATCACCGAATGCACGTGTACAGTGATCCTAGAGATCAATGCTCACTGAACACACAGAAGCTGAATAACAAGAATCTTACATCCATACATACCGTATTACACAAATAGGACCATAATGGTCAAGTCTTGAGTATATCATCGCAGCGGAAATCTTCAATGACAACTTGGACCCATGCCATCTGCCTTAACCCTACAGGCACTCTGACTGGGAAGCGTCCTAGCTCGCATGCTCATCACCAAAAAATCTTCATCATAACATGTTCTCTCATGCCTGGCCAATAAAATAACCAGTGGCAAGCCAATGAGTACTTTGAATGTACTCGCAAGCAACCCAAGTGTGATGACAGAATAATTATGCAAGGCTCTACTGCTAAATTGGCAGTTTTGCGGAAAGCTAGTTTTTCATGTGCAAGTATGATCAACATAACATGGGCATGCATGTGTCTGCAACAGGCATCAGGAGGTCACAGACATCATTATCGAGAAAGAGTTGTAATCAACTCATGCTCAAGCTCATTGTGATTTCCTCAAGAATCACATCATCAACATCACTGAACCATGTTGTTTCCTCACACACACACACACACCAGGTTTCGCAAACATTGTACGTAGCCCAAGAGCGGTTACCCAACTGTCCTTGACCGTGGACACGGCTATTCGAATAGTTTTACACTCTGCAGAGGTTGCACACTTTACCCACTAGATCCGGGGAACTTCCGTGACATCCACGTCCCGCGGTACCTCAAGTACCCGGGGTAAGCACCCGATCACTACCTTTCCCTAGACGACACTAACACAGAGTCCACTCGATTGGTAACAGCCCCGTGCCAACTTTTCACATCTTAAAGATTGTGGAGCCTTGCTCCCATATTCATCACATACCACAAGCACGGGGTACCAACGGTGTGTCCGGTGCCCTGTAAAGACAGTCATGGCCGCCTATCCAAGCACGGCCCCATCCCGAGAGCGACCTCATGTCACCCCCGTCACTAGTAATGCGGGCACCATGCTAGTATCGACCAAGGTAATCAGTAATGCCCTTTCCCATATAAGGGTAGAGTGGTTGCGCATGTACGGTTGGAATAACGGTCGCAACTTAAACCAATCCGTTTTCAAAACAACACACACACTTGCCTCGGTACACCACTTCGTCATCAAGTGGTTACCCATCTCACCATCTCCCTCGGGCATAAGTGGCACCCGACGGGGTTCTCGAAAAGTCTTTTGAAAGTATCCTGCCTCCGTCACCATGCATATACACGTCCCAATTGCGTAGCCACTATTAAAGCAACCTAACTACTCCCACCCGCATAACCCTCATAGGAAGGTAGGGTCATGCTTGATGCAAGTTTCAATAGTAAAGTAACAAAGGTAGCAACCAAAGTGGTCTCCACCTCAACATGATTCCGATGCATTTGATAATAAGGTGCTATGAGACATGCATAAAAAGGTTTCTCGAACATGGTCAAAGGGCTGCTTGCCTTATTCTTCCGAGTCTTCAAACCTTCTGGTCCATCTCCTAGTACTCCGTTCATTTCGTCAACTAACGATGGAAGCAAACATAATAAGCAACACAACAAGGCAAAGATAAAAGTAAAAGTGTTCTAAAAATAGGAGTTGGACTTTTCTAGGATACCTCTGGTCATATGCAAAATAACCAAGGTGGTTTCATTGGGGTATGATCAATGGATGGTTTGGCACATTTCAATATGATGGAATCAAGGGGTTTATGGATTTGAAAGAAGTATACAGAAATATATTCTTGAATGATGAGAAAAGGCACCCATCAACAAGTCATGATTTTAGGAGCATTTAGGAGTTGGTTTCACTGGATTTGGAATTCAAATGAATTTCCTAAGATTTTGCAAAGTAGATAAATATGAAGAAATGGCTCATTATTTGGTGGGGTACAGAAAGTATTAATAAAAATGTTCCAAAACTAAGTTTGGATATGACAAGCACCTAGGAATCTGAATCACTGCATTTGGATCAAATTTGAGCTCTCTGTGATTTTCTAAAGTTCATCACAGAAAATGGAATAATGGCATTTGATAATTATTTGTGAAGGCAAAGTCTCTGGAATAATGTGCATGTTGCACCAACAGGTAGATCCTGATTTTAGTAACTACCAGAAATTTGAATCATGCAATTTGGAGTTCATTTGAATATTTGGGAGATTTTTGAAGTTGACTGGAAAAGAAAAAGGAAAAAGGGAAGGGGTTTATACCTATACTGCGTTTTGGGCGCAGTATAACGTCGCAGTGAACTGGGCCGGCCCAACTGCACAGCCACGCGCAGGGGGCCTGGCCACGTCGAAGGCGCCCGTGGGGATTACGCCTTTGCGGCGGCTAGGAGGTTTCGGCCGAAGCCGTCTCCACTCAAACGACGGGGCCCAGCCACTAGGTCGCCGACGCGCGGGGCCCAGCGCTTAGGTTCATCCCCTTCCTCCCGCGCGACGCGACAGGGGAAATAGAGGCGATGCTCGACGGCGGTTTGCCGGCGCTGCAGGGCATCTCCGGCGACCTTCGGCCTGTCGGCGTGATCAGGGGATCCAGCCGCATCCAGCTGTGGGTGGCACGGCCGCCCAGGAGCACCGAATGGAGAAGGAGGTTGGCCGCGGCGGACTAGGCTGGCGGTGAGGTTTGGGCACGGCGAGGAAGGCACGGGGAGGGAGGGCCGGCGTGCAGGGAGCGTTGGTGGTGGTCCTGGTGTTGCTCTGGAGCAAGGAGGGGGAAGGAGGGGCTTCCCACGACGCGAATTTGAGTGGTGGCCGACGGCAGGGTTCCCGGCCATGGAGTAGAGTGGGGGCACGGGAGGAGCAGGGGGTTGGCTTGGGAGACGCATGGGAGAGGGAGAGTGCCAAAGGAGGTGCAAGGGGGCTCGGGGGTGCCCTATAAGTAGGTGGGCGACGGTCCACCGAGGCGCCGTGCGCCGGCGAGCCTGTTTCCGTCGCCAAGGGTCAAGTGAGCTTGCCGCAGCGTGTCTGGGGTGCTTGAGGGATTAGTCCAGGCCTAAAGAAAGAGAGAGGAGGAGCGGGGAGGTGCCAGAGCGTCGCGTGTGCGAGCTTGCTCACTGGAGCGCTCGGGCGGCCATGGCGCGCGTGCGAGCAGGGTGAGAGAGGAGGAGAGAGGAGGGGGCCGACCGCCCAGCGTGTTCCGGACGCCGAGGCAGCCTCGGGGGACACGAGGGGGGAGGCCCTAGGTGGTCGGGGACGGTGATTGGGGGCGGCAACAGTGCGCCAGGGCACTGTAGCGCGCTCCAGAGCACCCGTTTGGCCGGCATGGCCGTGCCCTCGCTGCTCTGGACGCGTCCATCATGCCCAATGCTGTCTGGGGGGTCGAGGGGGTAGTAAACAATTGAGTGATGGCCCTGGATGCTCTGGGGAGCCACTGGAGTGCGGAGGGAGGTGAGGAAGAAGGAGTTTACTGTTGTCCAGAAGTGTGAATTGGGGTTTTACCCCCCTCCAATGATTGAGCTGAGGCAAGGGAGAGTTACTGGAGGTAGCAGATGTTTAGGAGAAGCTGTGGTAGAAAGTTGAGCTCAAGGGAAATAGTAAAAGTGGTCAAGACAATGGTTTTGGTAATTTGACAGAAGGTGTTTGATCATGTTTTGGGCAAGCAAAAGACTTCCAATTGACATGGGACTCAGGGGCACCCTTGGCGATGGGAGGCGTGAAATCACTCGCCTCTCCGGGCGGCTGACCGCACCACCCCCGTCGTCGCCGCCCGCGCATCGCATGCCTGTCGCCGGAGCACCCAGGCGAGGCGAGAATCCTGGTGGCGCCCGCGTGCACTACGTACGGGCGTCCGCTAGCCTCAGGGGCACCCTTGGGGAGTCGCGGCGCCTCTTCTTCGGCGGGAGCTGCTCAGGCTCCACCATCGGAGCCTTCCCTTTCTGTGCAGTCAAGAACCTACGTATAGGCACCATGGAAAAACCCTCGACGAAGGAAGAGGAGCTTGGGTTTGATCTGCAATAGTCAAGTGAACGGAGGTGGCGCTTCACCCCCTGTTTATAGGCTGAGAAGATCAATCGCCGGCCACTCGCGCATGGCCATAACGACCGCGCCATCCGCGCCAGGGAGACGGCAAGTCGCACGGTCACCACGACTACGTGGGGAGCGGAGTCGCCCATGTCCCATCCAACCGTCACGCGCCAGCCTGGCCCGCAATCTTTTGGGGCCCATGGCGCTTCGTCCTTGACTAAGGCTTCGCCCCGAAGCCAACTCCGCGCGAGCCTTGCGCCCGGGGGCTACTGTCAGCATCTTGGGAACCAGGGTACCCAGACTTGCCTGCCTGCGGGCCGCGACGCGCTCCTACTATGGCCTGGTATGGCCCAGCTGATCGACCAGCTGCTCAAGACCCTCGCGAAGGGGCTAGGCCTCGTGAGGAGAACGACATCAAGACCCCTTCAGGAGCGGCCTCGGCTAGGCTACTCCGGAGGGGCGGAGAACCCAAGGCCAAGCCTACCTCAGGAGGAGGCAGTGACGCGAGCAGTGACGGTGCAGTTGCCGTTTTGGTGCAAAGGAGACAATGCAAGCGCAGGTTCCCGAGGGGCGAGACAAAGGTTTCCCCTCCGGTGCAACAAGACCGAAGACCGCAAGGACGACAGGGAGGATGTCACCACCGAGCCCACCACCGCATCATCGTCTGATCCCTTTGTAGGCGAAGACCGCTTTTGTCAGGATAGGAACTTCCTTGTGTTCCCGCTCAAAATGGCCGTTGTGGGATCCCTTCCCGCCTAAACATTTCGGGGGAAGAGGACCCTGGCCGCCTATATAAGTAGCTAGGGTTCCCACTGTGGAGCCAAGCTAATCAAATCTGATTGGCCCTGCCTTCACACTGATGTCTACTACACAACCTTCTTCTTATAGACATTGTTGGGCCTCCAAGTGTAGAGGTTTGTAGGACAGTAGCAAATTTCCCCCAAGTGCATGACCCAAGGCTTATCAATCCATGGGAGGCGTAGGATGAAGATGGTCTCTCTCAAACAACCCTGCAACCAAATAACAAAGAGTCTCTTGTGTCCCCAACACACCCAATACAATGGTAAATTGTATAGGTGCACTAGTTCGGCGAAGAGATGGTGATACAAGTGCAATCTGGATGGTCGATACAGGTTTTTGTAGTCTAAAAATATAAAAACAGCAAGGTAACTAAAGATAAAAGTGAGCATAAACGTTGTTGCAATGATAGGAAACAAGGCCTAGGGTTCATACTTTCACTAGTGCAAGTTCTCTCAAAATAATAACATAACTGGATCATATAACTATTCCTCAACATGCAACAAAGAGTCACTCCAAAGTCACTAATAGCGGAAAACAAACCAAGAGATTATTATAGGGTACGAAACCACCTCAAAGTTATCCTTTCTGATCGATCTATTCAAGAGTTCGTAGTAAAATAACACGAAGCTATTCTTTCCGTTCGATCCATCATAGAGTTCGTACTAGAATAACACCTTAAGGTACAAATCAACCAAAACCCTACTGTCACCTAGATACTCCAGTGTCACCTCAAGTATCCATGGGCATGATTATACGATATGCATCACACAATCTTAGATTCATCTATTCAACCAACACAAAGAACTTCACGGAGTGCCCCAAAGTTTCTACCGGAGAGTCAAGACGAAAATGTGTGCCAACCCCTATGCATAGAACCCCAAGGTCACTGTAATGCCCAGGATGGGACTATACCTCCTACGTGTCGAGGCACGACTTAAAGGTATAAGCCCATTCTGGAATGATCTCAAGTTTGGTATCTTTGCACGACTCATGTAAAAGAGGGATTAAATTGCAAAAGGAGATAGTTGGCTTACACTCGCCACTTCACACAATACATTACATAAGCAATCATCATTCAAAACATCACAACCCGACTACGGGCGAAGATCCAAAAGGAAGATACCGAAACAACATAAAGCCACAGGTCTAGATCGAATCCTAGTAGAAACCACTACTGGTCGTCGAAAACGTCACAAGCATATGGCCACTCTCTTCATCGAGCTCCCAGTGAAGTACTTGAATCAGCTCCTGCATCATTCTCGGCTGAACCTGCATCTGGTGTTGTAGTATCTGTGAGCCACGAGGACTCAGCAATCCCATAACCATGGGTATCAAGACTAGCAAAGCTTTATGGGTAGGAGGAGGTAAAGTGGTGAGGTTGCAGCAGCGGCTAAGCATAATATGGTGGCTAACTTACGAGTACAAGAATAAGATGAGCATCTACGCAAACGGTCGCAAAAGTAGTGATCGCTAAAGATCCTGAACTACATACGAATCAAACATAACCCCACCGTGTTCTCTTCTCAAAGTGAAAAGAGACAGTCACGGTTACTCACACAATTGTGTGTTTTACTTCGGATCCTCTGCCAAGTTTTCTACAACCGGACATTAACAAATTCCAATATGCCACATAACGGCGGGCACGGCTTTCGAAAGATTATAACCCTGCAGTGGTGTCCCAACTTAGCCCATCACAAGCTCTCACGATAAGGTGAAGTGATAAATATAATATCATCACCCCTTATCTTAGGGAAATCCGATCAGGCTCGGCATCCCGGTGCACAAGACATTTCGACAATGGTAAAACAAGTCCAGAGGGACCTCCCGGCGTGCCGACACCCTGATAGTAGCCGCGCGTATCTCGTCTCAGGCCACGACCGGATGGGCGATGCTACAGGTAATACCAAACCTCGAGTTTCCCCGTGGTGGCCCCGCAGGACCCTCGTTTGGGACCAACACCATCAGCACTGGCCCCCCTGTTATGTAGAATTAAGAACCCGGGGACATGACCCCCTATGCAATTAATTAATTAATTAAGTTGTTATTATGAGCAAATTAAAACCAAAGTTGGGCCTTGCTGGAGGAGTTTTATTCAAAGTCGAACTATCAAGGGGTCCCCATCCACCCATCGTGTAAAGAACGCAAAATCAAGGAACATAATGCCGGTTTATCGGCGCCTAAGGTGGCATGAGTGGAACAAAACACCGAGCAAAAGGCCAAGCCTTCCACCCATGCCCAGTATATAGGTGTGTTAATAATAATAGATATTGTGATATTCCAACAACAAGTTCCCTCCTGGAACGAATCTTCATATACACCTGCAACTAACAACGCTGTAAGAGCGGCTGAGCAAGCGGGTAACATAGCCAAACAGTGATTTTGCTAGGAAGGTTTCAAATGTTAAAGGTTTCATGGCAACAAGGAGAGGCTGACATAAAAGATGGGTAGCGCGACATGTAACGATAGCATCGAGACAACTAAGCATGGCAATGGTAGTAAAGGTATCCAAGGGTATGATCATCTTGCCTGGGATTCCGCAAGGGAGAAGAACGGATCCATGAAGTAGACGGAGCAACACAGTCGAGCGAATCCTCACAACTCCGGAACGAAACCGAAGCTAACAAGAGAAGCAACCGGAAAGAAGCAAACAACACGGTAAACACACAAGCATAAACATGGCATACGATGCACAAACGAGTATGATGCATGTCCGGTTTAATTATGCATGGCATGGCAAAGTGCACAAACAAGTACTACAAGTTAAGTGGAGCTCAATATGCAACTAGTTGCATATTGACGAAACACCACATTTATTTATTTAGTTGACTCTCGTTTATTTACAAGACAAGATTAAATGTTTGTTAACATGGCAAGAGGTGAAGCAAAAAGAAACTACCTATTTAGACATTTAAATGAGGCCGGAAAAACAACAACAATTTCAGAAAATCCCCATGAGCATGTTTAGTAATTTTAAGCAACAACAATTCACACATTTTAACGTTGTTAACATGATGCGGATGACATGATCAGGTTTATGCAATTTTTGTTAAAAGTTAACATGAAGATGATAAGGAGTATTCTCACCGTGGTGGAAGAAAAAGGTGCCACGGCAACGATCCGAAAATGATGCAACGGCAACATCTCGGTTCCGGTAACTCGTTGAGAGTCCGGAGCAAAAGCAAAGGTGGAGTGAGCGAGCGGAACAAGATGGAAGGTGGGATGATCCCGTTGCCGGGTTCCCACGGGTCGGCGACGAGGCAACTGAGGAGCATGACAAAAGTCGAAACGGGCACGGTGCACACAAGGGAAACATTTCATACAACACAAGCATCACACGGGGTCATCGTCACGGGGTTATACCTTCGGAACGTTCGTTCTCGGAGGGGTTCGAGATCGTCGAGGGACGTAGTGGAAGTAGTGGTACACAGGTCGCAGAGGAAGTAGTTGTTCCGTAGAGGTACTCGTTATGTAGCCGTTCTCGCGATTCGTAGAGGAAGTAGGCGTTCACGTTCGGAGAGGTACTTGATGAAACCAACATCTTCGGGGCGACGGTAGTAGTACACGTTGGCATTTTCGTTCTCGAAGAGGTACTTGTCGCGTCGTCTTGTGTCGTCGTTCTCGTATCATAGATGTTCATGTCGTCGATGTCATGGTACTTGGTGTCTTCGGACTAGCCGGTCTCAATACTTGCGACGGTACCGGTACACTTGTCGACGGACTTGGCGAATCCATAGGCGCTGATGGTGGTGTAGTCGTACTTGAGGTGCACGTGCACTTGGCGTCTCTGGAAGAGGAACTTGGCAGATCCGATGCACACAAAAGAAAAAAACACTCGGGCTTCACGGAGGCAGCAGCAAGGAGGCGCATGCGCCGCGCAGCTGGCCATTTCGGACGCCGGAGGAGGCGCTCGGGAACACGCCTGTGAGGAAAGGATGGCGACGAGGCGAGGTCGTGGCCCATGGCACGAGCGGCTACAGCGCTCGATCGAGGGTCAACGCCGAAGAGGCAGGGGTCGAGCGCTGCTCGACCGGCGAAGAGGAGGCAGTGAGGTAGTGGAACTTGGCACGGCATCGGCGAAGGCGATGGCGACCGGAACTCGGTGCGGAGCTTGACTGGAGCGGCGACCTTGGGGCGCTCGTTGCACGCGCTGGAGGGGATGACGTGGCGGTCGTCGCCGGCGGCGGCAAGGCAGCGGCCTGGGGCGCGCAAGGACGGAGGGAGGCGCGGTGTGGCGCTGGAGATGGAGGCCACGGCGCTGCGGACGGCGGGGCTGGGGTCGGCCACGGCCGGATGTGGCTGCACGGAGGGATGCGCTCCTGGCCGGCCCGCGGGGCGCCAGGCGCGGAGGGAGGCACAGGGGCCATGGCGAGCAAGGAGCTGCTCGTGGGGAGGCAAGGGGACGATGGGGTTCGGTCGCGAGGGAGAGCTCGAGAGGAATCGGGACGAAGGGGTGCGGCGGACAGGGGAGGAACGAGAGGAGGGGTCGGGGAGCTCGCGACCTAGGGTTAGGAGCGGTCGGGCCAGGAGGCCTGAGAGGGAAGCATGGGCCGGCTGGGCCAGGAGGAGAGGGAGGCTGCGGGAGGAGATGGGCCAGGCGGCTGGGACGCCTTGGGCCAAAAAGAGGCCAGTGGCTGCCTGGCTGTTCCTCTTCTTTTTTTAAACTGCTGTTGTTTTCCCAAAAAGCAGAAAACAGCAAAGGAGAAAGAAAAGGAAGGAGGTGTTCTGAATAGGATTAAGGCATAGGTTAAAATTCCCTGGACTCACAAAAATGTAAGGAATTCATTAAAATTGCTGGAGGGTTTTTGGAGGAACCTCGATAAACGAGAAAAGAAATATAGGGAGGGTTTTGACGGTGAAACTTGAATTAAAGAGGCATGGGGAAAATTATGCACGTGTGTTATGCTTAATTCCAAAGAATGGAATATTTATAATATAGCTCCCTAAATATTGGGAGGATATGTTATAAAGAGAGTCATCCTTCCCTCGATTTAAATGGACCGAAGGTCTACATGATTTATTTAAGTTGAGATGCAAAATATTAATGACATGATGGCATGATGACATGATGCAATGCAAAAATAAATAACACAAGCACAAATGAAACACACGGGAGAACTCGGAACATCTGGAATCTTCTGGAATCTTCTGGGACGTCGGTCTTCGGGCGTCACAACTCTCCCACACTAATAGAGGATCTCGACCCGAGATCCTAGAGATGGCACCGGGTAGAAAACGAAAAAGAAGAGGTAAAACAAAGTTGCTTCTTTGACAGACGAGTGAAACCAAAGAACCTTGAGTGGTTGAACAATCTTGAAGGAAAGAATAAAACGGAGATGAACGAAGATGAAAACACTCCGTTAGAAAAGAGGAACAAGGAGCATTATGAGAACCTTGCAGGTTGAAAGACATGAAACAGAGCTTACGAACCAAAAGAATAAGAAACTGCAACGGTATAGCCAAGGAATAAGAATGACAGAATCTGGGCAGCACTCCGACTGAAAATGGAAGGAATTAACAAGAACTTGAGAAGATGGAATGATACTGGATGAAATCAACAACACCCAGCCTCCGGGACAATTAAAAGAATGGCACAAGGGGTAAGAAAGGATTAAGACAGCACTCCGGTTAAAAAGATAGGCAAAAACTTGATAAGATGAGGGAACTTGAATGAAGAATACAACACTCCGGTTAAATGGACTAGAAAAGAAAAGAACATGATCTTGATAAAAACGAGATGATGGTCAAAGAGAGCAACATCACAATGCCTCCGGAATGAAAGAATAGCATATAAATCAAAGAAGAAATGAATGGAGAAGAAAATGACAACTTCTCCCACAAATGAATTTGGAAATCCTCCTTACAAAGAAGGGTTGAATGTGGTTGAAGGAAAAATCAACAACGAAAAGGAATAAGCTTGATGTGGGCTTATGGAAAACATCTCAAAATTAAGAGGTGACAACCAACCACTGACGAAAACATTTGATTGGATTGAGATCAACAAGGAGACGATAAACCTATTTCACCGGAATGATAAATGAAGAACTTGGGTCATTTTAAGCACCATAATAACAACAATCCTTAGGGAAAGCTTTTAGGTGAAATACAACCCAAGATTACTCCAACGAATAATTGAAGGTTTGAAAAGATCTCCTGAACAAGGAAAAATGATGGTTTTAAATATCTCATTCCTACCAACTCGTGAATCATGAAACATGAAGGAATTGTCAAAATGACATAACACTATCTGAAAAGATAAGGTAGAACGGATTGCAATTGGAAAGCATGATGAAGAATGCTTGAGCTTCAACAAGAATCTTGATGAAGACTTCGAGGATGAATTAAAACATGATGAACCACCATGAAGAACTCCGGTAACAAAAGCATGAGAAGTGAAAGATGAAAATAATAAGATTCAAGGCCTGCGATGAATTAGATGGAGCTTTGAAATGATATAATTGAAATAACTTGGAGCTCCGGAAAACAAGATGAACAACTTAGGACCGAGAATATGATATGATGAACAAGCTCCAGACAAAAGAATTAAATCACCTTGAAGGAATAAGAATAAGAATTATGTCATGCATCTCCTTCACCAATTTAAATTGATGACAACCAAAGGATTTGGCATACTACTTATTCTCGTTGGAAAGAATTAAAGAGAGATCTCGCACAAGCTTGGGTAAATCTTCAACAAACCACCGGTAGGATTGAGAAAAGAACAAATGAATTAAAACGATGACAACGGAAGAGTAAACTCGAAAGAACCACCGTAAGAATATGGAGACGAACGAAGAGGCATCAATGAAGAATATTTGGAGGACGAAGTTGAAAACTGAGAACGAAGAAATATTCTGAAACGATGGCCTTCGGAGGATCACAATAAGAAGGATTCATGAAATGCTTCGGATGGTATAAAAGAATTCCTCACAATCGGAACAATAATGAGGATGGCATGAAGCTAGAACCACGAATCTTCAAGAGAACGGCCAAGATTAAGAGAAACACTTCTCCGGTCTTCAAATGTTGAGAATGAAGACGAGAATGCCATAAGAATTGTTGAGCACTCCGGAATGAAGAATTAAAAAGGTTGAACCAATGATGAAAAAGAATTTGAAAGCGATCTTGGAGAAGGCATGTGACTGATGTAATCCATTCTTACGTCACACTTTGAAAAGAATTCTCCGGAAAAAAGAAGAGTCAGGTAAGGTCCTGGGAAAAGACCTGTGGGTTAGGGCCCACTAAAGAAATCACCGTTGGAAAAGATTGCTTAAGAGATATTGCACCGATTGAATTAAATGGCTTGAATAAGATAACAATCCTCAAAAATAATTTGAACGGATTAAGAATGGAATTATGAATCTTCAGCACTCCGGATATGAATAGCAAGAGGAGAATGACTAATTGGAGCACCGGAATAAGAAAACATTGTGAAATGAGGAAAAGGATAAGATCAACACTGAAATCTTGAATTACATCCACCGGCCGAATTTGAGAACAAAAGAATGATGAACTTGAAGCTCTTGAGCATCTTCACGATAAATCACCGGATAAGAACATAGAAGGAAAAGAATGAAGAAATATTACATGAATAAAATGGATATTTCATTAAGAATTCTGGCTCCATAAAGAAAAGGGTGGGAGGGCGGGGAAAACAAAGACAACTTGGGATGAATGAAACACACAAATCGTCAGATTTCTCAACGGCGTCCGTATTGAATAACTTGAAGAGAAGGCACACCGGTTGAAAAAGGATTAACATGAAAATCTCGATGATCAAGAAGGATTAGCACTCCCATAGAAATATGAGAACACCGATTAGGAAAGGTATGGAATCAACATTTGACATCGAAGCAACTCGAATACCAGAATCAAATCGAAACAAAGGATAGATATGTTTATGAAGAAGATTATGTTGCAACATATCTACCCGAACAGAGAATTGAACGAATGAATTCCGCATGTACATCAACTTGTTGAGAAGCCACTTGGGAGAACAAAAGATAAATAAAAGCAACAAGGAGCAGATAGAACAAATACAAGATAGAAGCTTCGTTCGACATATTCGTGCTGAAAGCTTATGGAACGTGTTACAAAAGGGTTTTACAATCCCCAGATCAGCATAGCCAAGGACCCTTTAAGATGCAACTCCTGGTCGGAACAAGCCCATAAAACCACTTCACTCAATGTAGAACCCCGAACTTCATATCATGCACTCGTTGGAAGAATGCGTAGAACTACTAGATGAACCCACCTATTAATTTCCGAAAGTTTCCAGTTATGCAATCAGGTGTTGGGGATACAGGGGAAGCACCGCGCACTCAACTCTAATCCTACATCCAGCTGTATCCATCCTTCAACACATAACCAGTTGTTTCCGGAAACCGTTTACCTCGGACCTTCGAAACGCATCTACTATACAAGCTATGGCAATACTCCTGAACTACCTCCCCAGCACTGGGTGATGTCGGGGTTATCTTGCCACTAACCGCATAGGAGAGTTTTCGATGTCGGCCGTATTAAGTATTCTAGAACTGATGCGATGGATTTGTGACGACAACACCTCGGAGCTCAACTCCCCGGGACACTGCCACAACCCCTAATGTCAGGAGGCATCAAGAACAATGTTCTCGTCACAAAGACATCGGAACAATCCAAACAATACTCACGTGATCCTAAAAAAAATTGGTGAATTTTTTAGAGTAGAAGAGATAAAAGTAATCGTCAGGAGTCATCACCAGAATGAAAAGAGATGAGGAGCAAAAGAAATCCTACTCTCCGATATATATATAGGATTCAAAACATTTCAAGTGTGTGCCTAGACTCAACCGTCAATGAATCGATCAATCTGTGGGGGCTTCTAGGTCGGAGAAGGCTCTGAATACCAACTTGTAATGCCCAGGATGGGACTATACCTCCTACGTGTCGAGGCACGACTTAAAGGTATAAGCCCATTCTGGAATGATCTCAAGTTTGGTATCTTTGCACGACTCATGTAAAAGTGGGATTAAATTGCAAAAGGAGATAGTTGGCTTACACTCGCCACTTCACACAATACATTACATAAGCAATCATCATTCAAAACATCACAACCCGACTACGGGCAAAGATCCAAAAGGAAGATACCGAAACAACATAAAGCCACAGGTCTAGATCGAATCCTAGTAGAAACCACTACTGGTCGTCGAAAACGTCACAAGCATATGGCTACTCTCTTCATCGAGCTCCCAGTGAAGTACTTGAACCAGCTCCTGCATCATTCTCGGCTGAACCTGCATCTGGTGTTGTAGTATCTGTGAGACACGAGGACTTAGCAATCCCATAACTATGGGTATCAAGACTAGCAAAGATTTATGGGTAGGAGGAGGTAAAGTGGTGAGGTTACAGCAGCGGCTAAGCATAATATGGTGGCTAACTTACGAGTACAAGAATAAGATGAGCATCTACGCAAACGGTCGCAAAAGTAGTGATCGCTAAAGATCCTGAACTACATACGAATCAAACATAACCCCACCGTGTTCTCTTCTCAAAGTGAAAAGAGACCGTCACGGTTACTCACACAGTTGTGTGTTTTACTTCGGATCCTCTACCAAGTTTTCTACAACCGGACATTAACAAATTCCAATCTGCCACATAACCGCGGGCACGGCTTTCGAAAGATCATAACCCTGCAGGGGTGTCCCAACTTAGCCCATCACAACCTCTCACGATTAGCTGAAGTGATAAATATAATATCATCACCCCTTATCTTAGGGAAATCCGATCAGGCTCGGCATCCCGGTGCACAAGACATTTCGACAATGGTAAAACAAGTCCAGCAAGACCTCCCGGCGTGCCGACAACCTTATAGTAGCCGCGCGTATCTCGTCTCAGGCCACGACCGGATGGGCGATGCTACAGGTAATACCAAACCTCGAGTTTCCCCGTGGTGGCCCCGCAGGACCCCCGTTTGGGACCAACACCATCAGCACTGGCCCCCCTGTTATGTAGAATTAAGAACCCGGGGACATGACCCCCTATGCAATTAATTAATTAATTAAGTTGTTATTATGAGCAAATTAAAACCAAAGTTGGGCCTTGCTGGAGGAGTTTTATTCAAAGTCGAACTGTCAAGGGGTCCCAATCCACCCATCGTGTAAGGAACGCAAAATCAAGGAACATAATGCCGGTTTATCGGCGCATAAGGTGGCATGAGTGGAACAAAACACCGAGCAAAAGGCCAAGCCTTCCGCCCATGCCCAGTATATAGGTGTGTTAATAATAATAATAGATATTGTGATATTCCAACAACAAGTTCCCTCCTGGAACGGATCTTCATATACACCTTCAGCTAACAACGCTATAAGAGGGGCTGAGCAAGCGGGTAACATAGCCAAATAGTGGTTTTGCTAGGAAGGTTTCAAATGTTAAAGGTTTCATGGCAACAAGGAGAGGCTGACATAAAAGATGGGTAGCGCGACATGTAACGATAGCATCGAGACAACTAAGCATGGCAATGGTAGTAAAGGTATCCAAGGGTATGATCATCTTGCCTGGGATTCCGCAAGGGAGAAGAACGGATCCATGAAGTAGACGGAGCAACACAGTCGAGCGAATCCTCACAACTCCGGAACGAAACCGAAGCTAACAAGAGAAGCAACCGGAAAGAAGCAAACAACACGGTAAACACACAAGCATAAACATGGCATACGATGCACAAACGAGTATGATGCATGTCCGGTTTAATTATGCATGGCATGGCAAAGTGCACAAACAAGTACTACAAGTTAAGTGGAGCTCAATATGCAACGAGTTGCATATTGACGAAACACCACATTTATTTATTTAGTTGACTCTCGTTTATTTACAAGACAAGATTAAATGTTTGTTAACATGGAAAGAGGTGAAGCAAAAACAAACTACCTGTTTAGACATTTAAATGAGGCCGGATAAACAACAACAATTCCGGAAAATCCCCACGAGCATGTTTAGTAATTTTAAGCAACAACAATTCACACATTTTAACGTGGTTAACATGATGCGGATGACATGATCAGGTTTATGCAATTTTTGTTAAAAGTTAACATGAAGATGATAAGGAGTATTCGTCACCGTGGTGGAAGAAAAAGGTGCCACGGCAACGATCCGAAAATGATGCAACGGCAACATCTCGGTTCCGGTAACTCGTTGAGAGTCCGGAGCAAAAGCAAAGGTGGAGTGAGCGAGCGGAACAAGATGGAAGGTGGGATGATCCCGTTGCCGGGTTCCCACGGGTCGGCGACGAGGCAACCGAGGAGCATGAAAAAAGTCGAAACGGGCACGGTGCACACAAGGGAAACATTTCATACAACACAAGCATCACAGGGGGTCATCGTCACGGGGTTATACCTTCGGAACGTTCGTTCTCGGAGGGGTTCGAGATCGTCGAGGGACGTAGTGGAAGTAGTGGCACACGGGTCGTAGAGGAAGTAGTCGTTCCGTAGAGGTACTCGTTATGTAGCCGTTCTCGCGATTCGTAGAGGAAGTAGGCGTTCACGTTCGGAGAGGTACTTGATGAAACCAACATCTTCGGGGCGACGGTAGTTGTACACGTTGGCGTTTCCGTTTTCGAAGAGGTACTTGTCGCGTCGTCTTGTGTCGTCATTCTCGTATCGTAGATGTTCATGTCATCGATGTCGTGGTACTTGGTGTCTTCGGACTCGCTGGTCTCAATACTTGCGACGGTACCGGTACACTTGTCGACGGACTTGGCGAATCCATAGGCGCTGATGGTGGTGTAGTCGTACTTGAGGTGCACGTGCACTTGGCGTCTCTGGAAGAGGAACTTGGTAGATCCGATGCACATAAAAGAAAAAACACTCGGGCTTCACGGAGGCAGCAGCAAGGAGGCGCATGCGCCGCGCAGCAGGCCATTTCGGACGCCGGAGGAGGCGCTCGGGAACACGCCTGTGAGGAGAGGATGGCGACGAGGCGAGGTCGTGGCCCATGGCATGAGCGGCTACAGCGCTCGATCGAGGGTCAACGCCGAAGAGGCAGGGGTCGAGCGCTGCTCGACCGGCGAAGAGGAGGCAGTGAGGAAGTGGAACTTGGCACGGCATCGGCGAAGGCGATGGCGACCGGAACTCGGTGCGGAGCTTGACTGGAGCGGCGGCCTTGGGGCACTCGTTGCCCGCGCTGGAGGGGACGACGCGGCGGTCGTCGCCGGCGGCGGCAAGGCAGCGGCCTGGGGCGCGCAAGGACGGAGGGAGGCGCGGTGTGGCGCTGGAGATGGAAGCCACGGCGCTGCGGACGGCGGGGCTGGGGTCGGCCACGGCCGGATGTGGCTGCACGGAGGGAGGCGCTCCTGGCCGGCCCGCGGGGCGCCAGGCGCGGAGGGAGGCACAGGGGCCATGGCGAGCAAGGATCTGCTCGTGGGGAGGCAAGGGGACGATGGGGTTCGGTCGCGAGGGAGAGCTCGAGAGGAATCGGGACGAAGGGGTGCGGCGGACAGGGGAGGAATGAGAGGAGGGGTCGGGGAGCTCGCGGCCTAGGGTTAGGAGCGGTCGGGCCAGGAGGCCTGAGAGGGAAGCATGGGCCGGCTGGGCCAGGAGGAGAGGGAGGCTGCGGGAGGAGATGGGCCAGGCGGCTGGGACGCCTTGGGCCAAAAGGAGGCCAGTGGCTGCCTGGATGTTCCTCTTTTTTTTTAAACTGCTGTTGTTTTCCCAAAAAACAGAAAACAACAAAGGAGAAAGAAAAGGAAGGAGGTGTTCTGAATAGGATTAAGGCATAGGGTAAAATTCCCTGGACTCACAAAAATGTAAGGAATTAATTAAAATTGCTGGAGGGTTTTTGGAGGAACCTCGATAAACGAGAAAAGAAATATAGGGAGGGTTTTGACGGTGAAACTTGAATTAAAGAGGCATGGGGAAAATTATGCACGTGTGTTATGCTTAATTCCAAAGAATGGAATATTTATAATATAGCTCCCTAAATATTGGGAGGATATGTTATAAAGAGAAGTCATCCTTCCCTCGATTTAAATGGACCGAAGGTCCACACGATTTATTTAAGTTGAGATGCGAAATATTAATGACATGATGGCATGATGACATGATGCAATGCAAAAATAAATAACACAAGCACAAATGAAACACACGGGAGAACTCGGAACATCTGGAATCTTCTGGAATCTTCTGGGATGTCGGTCTTCGGGCGTCACAGTCACGGAACCCGCAAGTTGATCACCAAAACATACATCAAGTGAATCAATAGAATACCCCATTGTCACCACAGGTATCCCACGCAAGACATACATTAAGTGTTCTCAAATCCTTAAAGACTCAATCCAATAAGATAACTTCAAAGGGAAAACTCAATCCATTACAAGAGAGTAGAGGGGGAGAAACATCATAAGATCCAACTGTAATAGCGAAGCTCGCGATACATCAAGATCGTGCCATCTCAAGACCACAAGAGAGAGAGAGAGAGAGAGATCAAACACATAGCTACTGATACATACCCTCAGCCCCGAGGGTGGACTACTCCATCCTCGTCATGGAGAGCGTCGGGATGATGAAGATGGCCACCGGAGAGGGATTCCCCCCTCCGGCAGGGTGCCAGAACGGGTCTAGATTGGTCTTCGGTGGCAACAGAGGCTTTCGGCGGCGGAACTCCCAATCTAGGTTATTTTCCGGAGGTTTCTGTATTTATAGGATTTGTTGGCGTATGGCACAAGTCAGGGGGGTCTCCGGGCTGTCCACGAGATAGGGGGCATCACCACTTGGGTTGGGCGCGCCCCCCACCCTCGTGGGCAGCCCGTGGCTCTCCTGGCCCAACTTTTTACTTCCGGGGCTTCTTTTGGTCCGGAAAAAATCATCAAAAATTGGCATGTCAATTGGACTCCGCTTGATATTCCTTTTCTGCGAAACTCAAAAACAAGGAAAAAAACAGAAACTGGCACTGGGCTCTAGGTTAATAGGTTAGTCCCAAAATCATATAAAGAGTGTATAATAAAGCACATAAAACATCCTAGAAGGATAATATAATAGCATGGAACAATCAAAAATGATAGATACGTCGGTGACGTATCAAGCATCCCCAAGCTTAATTCCTGCTCGTCCTCGAGTAGGTAAATGATAAAAACTGAATTTTGATGTGGAATGCTACCTAACATAATTCTCAAAGCAATTTTCTTTATTGTGGCATGAATGTTCAGATTCGAAAGATTCAAGACAAAAGTCTATATTGACATAAGAATAATAATACTTCAAGCATACTAACAAAGCAATTACGTGTTCTCAAAATAACATGGCCAAAGAAAGTTCATCCCTACAAAATCATATAGTTAGGCTATGCTTCATCTTCGTCACACAAAATATTCCAATCATGCACAACCCCGGTTTCAGCCAAGCACTTGTTTCATACTTAATTTTTTTTTCAAACTCTTTCAACTTTCACGCAATACATGAGCGTGACCCGTGGACATAGCACTATGTGGAATAGAGTGGTGGTTGTGGAGAAGACAAAGAGGAAGATGGTCTCACATCAACTAGGCGTTTCAATGGGCTATGGAGATGCCCATCAATAGATATCAATGTGAGTGAGTAGGGATTGCTATAAATGTATGAAATCTCAACAAAAGAAACTAAGTTGGTGTGCATCCAACTTGCTTGCTCACGAAGACCTAGGGCACTTGAGGAAGCCCATCGTTGGAATATACAAGCCAAGTTCTATAATGAAAATTCCCAGTAGTATATGAAAGTGACAAAACAAGAGACTCTCTGTCATCAAGATCATGGTGCTACTTTGAAGCACAAGTGTGGAAAAATATAGTAGCATTGTCCCTTTTCTTTTCTTTTCTTTTCTTTTCCCTTTTTTTCTTTTTTTTTGGGCCTTTCTTTTTTTTTCTTTGGCCTTTCCTTTTTTTTCTTTTTTTTCATTGGGACAATGCTCTAATAATGATGGTCATCACACTTATATTGATTTACAACTCGATATTACAACTCGATACTAGAACAAAGTATGACTCTATATGAATGCCTCCGGCGGTGTACCGGGATGTGCAATGAATCAAGAGTGGCATGTATGAAAAATTATGCATGGTGGCTTTGCCACAAATACGATGTCAACTACATGATCATGCATGGCAATATGACAATGATGAAGCGTGTCATATGAACGGAACGGTGGAAAGTTGCATGGCAATATATCTCGGAATGGCTATGGAAATGCCATTATAGGTAGGTATGGTGGCTGTTTTGAGGAAGATATATGGTGGGTGTATGGTACCGGCGAAAGTTGCGCGGTACAAGAGAGGCTAGCAATGGTAGAAGGGTGAGAGTGCGTATAATCCATGGACTCAACATTAGTCATAAAGAACTCACATATTTATTGCAAAAATCTAAAAATCATCAAAACAAAGTACTACACGCATGCTTCTAGGGGGGAGGTTGGTAAGAGTTAACCATCGCGTGCCCCCGACCTCCACACAAAGGATGACACTCAATGAAATACCTCATGCTTCAAATTTGTCACACAATGGTTACCATACGTGTGTGCTACAGGACATGCAAACCTCAACACAAGTATTTCTCAAATTCACAACTACTCTACTAGCATGACTCTAATACCACCATCGTCATATCTCAAAACAATCATCAAGTATCAAACTTCTCATCATATTTGCACTTTATGTGAAAGTTTTTACTATTACCAACTTGGATGCCTATCATATTAGGACTAAATTCATAACCAAAGAAAATTACCATGCTGTTCTAAAAGACTCTCAAAATAATATAAGTGAAGCATGAGAGTTCATCTATTTCTTCAAAATAAAACCACCGTAGTGCTCTAAAAGATATAAGTGAAGCACTAGAGCAAATGACAAACTACTCTGAAATATATAAGTGAAGATCAATGAGTAGTTGAATAATTATGTAACTATGTGAGGACTCTCTAACATTTGAGAATTTCAGATATTGGGATATTATTCAAACAGCAAGCAAAAAAATTGACGCTCCAAGCAAAACACATATCATGTGGTGAATAAAAATATAGCATCAAGTAAAGTTACCGATGAATGAAGACGAGAGAGGGGATGCCTTCCCGGGGCATCCCCAAGCTTAGGCTTTTGGTTGTCCTTGAATTTTACCTTGGGTGCCTTGGGCATCCCCAAGCTTAGGCTCTTGTCACTCCTTATTCCATAGTCCATCGAATCTTTACCCAAAACTTGAAAACTTCACAACACAAAACTCAACAGAAAACTCGTAAGCTCCGTTAGTATAAGAAAATAAAATCACCACTTAGGTACTATTGTGAAATCATTCTAAATTCATATTGGTGTAATATCTATTGTACTCCAACTTCTCTATGGTTCATACCCTACGATACTACTCATAGATTCATCAAAATAAGCAAACACACATAGAAAACAAAATCTGTCAAAAACTGAGTAGTCTGTACCAATCTGTAAGTTTCGAATACTTCTGTAACTCTAAAAATTCTGAAATAAATTGGTGGACGTGAGGAATTTGTCTATTAATCATCTGCAAAAAGAATCAACTAAAAAGCACTCTCCAGTAAAAAAATGGTAGCTAATCTCGTGAGCGCTAAAGTTTCTATTTTTTACAGCATGATCGCATAAACTTCACACAAGTCTTCCCAAAGGTTCTACTTGGCACAAACAATAATTAAAACACAAAACCACATCTAAACAGAAGCTAGATGCAATATTTATTCCTAAACAGAAGCAAAAGCAAATAAAATAAAATAGGGTTGCCTCCCGACAAGCGCCATCGTTTAACGCCCCTAGCTAGGCATGATGATTTCGATGATGCTCATATAAAAGATAAGAATTGAAACATAAAGAGAGCGTCATGAAGAATATGACTAGCACATTTAAGTCTAACCCACTTCCTATGCATAGGGATTTTGTGAGCAAACAACTTATGGGAACAATAATCAACTAGCATAGGAAGGCAAAACAAGCATAACTTCAAAACTTTAAGCACATAGAGAGGAAACTTGATATTATTGCAATTCCTACAAGCATATGATCCTCTCTCATAATAATTTTAAGTAGCATCATGAATTAATTCAACAATATAACCAGCACATAAAGCATTCTTTTCATGATCTACTTGCATAGAAATTTTACTACTCCCATCATAAGCAAAATTCTTCTTATTCATAGTAGTGGGAAGGGAAAACTCAACAAAATAACTACCATGTGAGACATAATCCAATTGAAAACTAAAATCATGATGACAAGTTTCATGTTTATCATTATTCTTAATAGCATACAAGTCATCACAATAATCATCATAGATAGCAACTTTGTTCTCATAATCAATTCGAACCTCTTCCGAAATAGTGGATTCATCACTAAATAAAGTCATGACCTCTCCAAATCCACTTTCATCAATATAATCATCATAAATAGGAGGCATGCTTTCATCATAATAAATTTGCTCATCAAAACTTGGGGGACAAAAGATATCATCTTCATCAAACATATCATCCCCAAGCTTGTGGCTTTGCATATCATTAGCATCATAGATATTCAAAGGATTCACACTAACAACATTGCAATCATGCTCATCATGCTCATCATGCACATATTTTATGCCAAGCATTCTATGTAATTCTTCTTCTAGTACTTGAGCACAATTTTCCTTCCCATAATTTTCACGAAAGATATTAAAAAGATGAAGCATATGAGGTACCCTCAATTCCATTTTTTTGTAGTTTTCTTTTATAAACTAAACTAGTGATAAAACAAGAAACTAAAAGATTCGATTGCAAGATCTAAAGATATACCTTCAAGCACTCACCTCCCCGGCAATGGTGCTAGAAAAGAGCATGATGTCTACTACACAACCTTCTTCTTGTAGACGTTGTTGGGCCTCCAAGTGCAGAGGTTTGCAGGACAGTAGCAAATTTCCCTCAAGTGGGTGACCTAAGGTTTATCAATCCGTGGGAGGCGTAGGATGAAGATGGTCTCTCTCAAACAACCCTGCAACCAAATAAGAAAGAGTCTCTTGTGTCCCCAACACACCCAATACAATGGTAAATTGTATAGGTGCACTAGTTCGGCGAAGAGATGGTGATACAAGTGCAATATGGATGGTAGATATAGGTTTTTGTAGTCTAAAAATATAAAAACAGCAAGGTAACTAAAGATAAAAGTGAGCATAAACGGTGTTGCAATGATAGGAAACAAGGCCTAGGGTTCATACTTTCACTAGTGCAAGTTCTCTCAAAATAATAACATAACTGGATCATATAACTATCCCTCAACATGCAATAAAGAGTCATTCCAAAGTCACTAATAGCGGAGAACAAACAAAGAGATTATTGTAGGGTACGAAACCACCTCAAAGTTATCCTTTCTGATCGATCTATTCAAGAGTCCATAGTAAAATAACACGAAGCTATTCTTTCCGTTCGATCTATCATAGAGTTCGTACTAGAATAACACCTTAAGGTACAAATCAACCAAAACCCTAATGTCACCTAGATACTCCATTGTCACCTCAACTATCCATGGGCATGATTATACGATATGCATCACACAATCTCAGATTCATCTATTCAACCAACACAAAGAACTTCAAAGAGTGTCCCAAAGTTTCTACCGGAGAGTCAAGACGAAAACGTGTGCCAACCCCTATGCATAGATTCCCAAGGTCACGGAACCCGCAAGTTGATCACCAAAACATACATCAAGTGAATCAATAGAATACCCCCATTGTCACCACAGGTATCCCACGCAAGACATACATCAAGTGTTCTCAAATCCTTAAAGACTCAATCTGATAAGATAACTTCAAAGGGAAAACTCAATCCATTACAATAGAGTAGAGGGGGAGAAACATCATAAGATCCAACTATAATAGCAAAGCTCCTGATACATCAAGATCGTGCCATCTCAAGAACACGAGAGAGAGAGAGAGAGAGAGAGAGAGAGAGAGAGAGAGAGAGATCAAACACATAGCTACTGATATATACCATCAGCCCCGAGGGTGGACTACTCCCTCCTCGTCATGGAGAGCGTCGGGATGATGAAGATGGCCACCGGAGAGGGATTCCCCCTTCGGCAGAGTGCCAGAACGGGTCTAGATTGGTTTTCGGTGGCAACATAGGCTTTCGGCGGCGGAACTCCCGATCTAGGTTATTTTCCGGAGGTTTTTGTATTTATAGGATTTTTTGGCATATGGCACAAGTCAGGGGGGTCTACGGGCTGTCCACGAGATAGGGGGACGCCACCACTTGGGGTGGGCGTGCCCCTCACCCTCGAGGGCAGCCCGTGGCTCTCCTGGCCCAACTCTTTTACTTCGGGGGCTTCTTTTGGTCCAGAAAAATTCATCAAAAATTGGCACGTCAATTGGACTCCGTTTGATATTCCATTTCTGCGAAACTCAAAAACAAGGAAAAACAAAAACTCGCACTGGGCTCTAGGTTAATAGGTTAGTCCCAAAAATCATATAAAAGTGTATAATAAAGCCCATAAAACATCCTAGAAGGATAATATAATAGCATGGAAAAATCAAAACTTATAGATACGTTGGAGACGTATCACACACCAAGGAGCAAGAACACTTGCCTCCTCACCCTCTTGAGCTCTCCTCCTGAGCCCAAGAACCACTATACTTGTTCATACTCAAGCCCTCCTGAGGCTAATCCACCCAAGCAGGACGTAGGGTTTTACACCGCAAGGTGGCCTGAACCTGGGTAAACTCGTGTGTGCTTTTACTTGTTGCTTGCTCAGATCTCACCATCGGGCGAGGGCGCGACGCTAGGTAGACGTGAGTGGAAGAGATCTTCATTCACGCCCCTGTGTTTGAACTTCTTGGGTTTGCGGAGCCCGTAATCCGACAGTCGGGTATAACCCCTAAGTTTGATTGTGTTAAATCTTTTATGGATACCGATGTTTTCCGTGAATTTAGCACTAAATATGGACTTGACTCTGAGATAGTAGTTTCTTTCTATGAATTGTTTGCTACTCATGTTGATATCCCTAAGGAGAAGTGGTTTAAATATCATTCTCCCATTGAAGTAAAAGTAGTTGAACCTATTAATGTTGAAGAAAAGACTATCACTTATAATGTTGATCCTATTGTTCCTACTGCTTATATTGAGAAACCGCCTTTCCCTGTTAGGATAAAGGATCATGCTAAAGCTTCAACTGTGGTTCGTAAGAGTAATACTAGAACACCTACAAGCTCTGAGCAAATTAAAGTTGAACCTACTGTTGCTATGGTTAAGGATCTCTTGGTCGATAATTTAGATGGACATGTTATTTACCTCCAAGAGGAAGCTGCTAGAATTGCCAAACCTGATACTAGGAATAAACATAGACTTGTTGTAGGCATGCCCGTTATTTCTGCTAAAATAGGAGATCATTGCTATCATGGTTTATGTGATGTAGGTGCTAGTGCGAGTGTAATACATCATTCCTTATATAAATAAATTATGCATGATATTGCACCTACTGAGTTAGAAGGTATTGATGTTACTATTAAACTTGCTAATAGAGACACTATTTCACCAGTTGGGATTGTTAGAGATGTTGAAGTCTTGTGTGGGAAGGTTAAATACCCTGTCGATTTTCTTGTTCTCAGTTCCCCACAAGATGATTTTTGTCCCATTATATTTGGTAGACCCTTCTTGAACACTGTTAATGCTAAGATAGACTGCGAAAAGGATATTGTTACTGTTGGATTAGGGGATATGTCTCATGACTTTAACTTTGCTAAATTTCGTAGATAACCCCATGATAAAGAATTGCCTAGTAAGGATGAAATTATTGGTCTTGCTTCTATTGTTGTGCCTCCTAACGATCCATTAGAACAATATCTGCTAGACCATGAAAATGATATGTATATGAATGAGAGAAGGGAAATAGATGAAATATTCTTTAAGCAGGGACCCTTATTGAAAAACAACTTGCATGTAGAAATTCTAGGGGATCCTCCTCCACCCAAGGGTGATCCCGTGTTTGAACTAAAACCTTTACCTGATACTCTTAAGTATGTTTATCTCGACGAAAAGAAGATATATCATGTTATTATTAGTGCTAACCTTTCAGAGCAGGAAGAAGAAAAATTATTGAAAACTCTGAAGAAGCACCGTGCTGCTATTGGATATACTCTGGATGATCTTAAGGGTATTAATGCCACTCTATGCCAACACAATATAAAGTTGGAAGAGGACGCGAAACCTATTATCGATCATCAACGACGGTTAAATCCTAAGATGAAAAAAGTGGTAAGGAAGGAAATACTTAAGCTTCTAGAGGCAGGTATAATTTATCCAATTGCCGATAGCCAGTGGGTAAGTCCTGTCCATTATGTCCCTAAGAAGGGAGGTATGACTGTTGTTCCTAATGATAAAGATGAATTGATCCCGCAAAGAATTGTTACAGGTTATAGGATGGTGATTGATTTCCGCAAATTAAATAAAGCCACTAAGAAAGATCATTACCCTTTGCCTTTTCTTGATCAAATGCTAGAAAGGTTATCCAAACATACTCATTTTTGCTTTCTAGATGGCTATTCTGGTTTCTCTCAAATACATGTGTCAAAAGGGGATCAAGAAAAGACCACATTTACTTTACCTTTCGGTACCTTTGCTTATAGACGTATGCCTTTTGGTTTATGTAATGCACCTGCTACCTTTCGAAGATGCATGATGGTTATATTCTCTGATTTTTGGGAAAACATTATTGAGGTTTTCATGGATGATTTTTCCGTTTACGGAACTTCTTTTGATGATTGCTTGAGCAACCTTGATCGAGTTTTGCAGAGATGTGAAGAAACTAATCTTGTCTTGAATTGGGAAAAGTGCCACCTTATGGTTAATGAAGGCATTGTCTTGTGGCATAAAATTTCTGAAAGAGGTATTGAAGTTGACAAAGCTAAAGTTGATGCTATTGAAAAGATGTTGTATCCCAAGGACATTGAAGGTATAAGAAGTTTCATTGGTCATGCCGGGTTTTATAGGAGGTTCATTAAGGACTTCTCCAAAATCTCTAGGCCTCTGACTAATCTCTTACAAAAAGATGTTCCTTTTGTCTTTGATGATGATTGTGTAGAAGCATTTGAAATACTTAAGAAAGCATTGATCTCGGCACCTATTGTCCAGCCTCCTGGCTGGAATTTACCATCTGAGATTATGTGTGATGCTAGTGATTATGTTGTAGGTGTTGTTCTAGGACAAAGAGTTGATAAGAAATTGAATGTTATCCAATATGCTAGTAAAACTCTAGACAGTGCCCAGAGAAATTATGCTACTACTAAAAAGGAGTTTTTAGAAGTTGTATTCGCTTGTGATAAGTTTAGACCTTATATTGTTGATTCTAAATTAACTATTCACACTAATCATGCTGCTATCAAATACCTTATGGAAAAGAAAGATGCTAAACCTAGACTTATTAGATGGGTTCTCCTGTTACAAGAATTTGATATGCATATTACTGATAGAAAGGGAGCTGAGAACCCCGTTGCAGACAACTTGTCTAGGCTAGAGAATATTCTTGATGACCCACTACAAATTGATGATAGTTTTTGTAAGGCCATATTTCTCCCTAAGTAGTTTTGGTGATTGATGACAATGCTTTTGCGGACTAATCGTGTGCACTGAGCTTCTCAGATATTTCACACCTAGGCACAAGACGATTAAGTGCCCCTCGGAACCTATTGAACATGGTGTTTCCTTTTGTTTCTTTTCGGTGGAACTGGGTCATAGGAAAGCCGTACTATTAAGAGGGGGTCCGCCTCGGAAAGGGTTCGGTGGAATCAACACGTACACATCTATTCATTCGCACCACCTTTCTTTCGCTTCTCTGGAGCTCCGGCTGTTTTCCCTTGTCTTTGGAAAAACAGTGGCGTCCTACTACTACCACTCTTAGGCATGCGGTAGTACCGCTCAAAGAAGGCGGTAGTACCGCACGGCCCCACGGTAGTACCGCTCCAGGGTTACGGTAGTACCGCACATTGCGGTAGTACCGTGCCAAGGACACGGTAGTACCGTCTGACCGGCCCCAGCGTCGTAAGTAGTATGGTAGTAGGAGCGGAAGTAATTTTTTACTTCCGCGTCCTATGCGGTAGTACCGCTTCTAGCAAGCGGTAGTACCGTGTTGGGATTTTGCATCGATCGTAACTCTGGGGAAGTAGTCGCGGACGTAATTTATTTAGTCCGCACTTTTCCCCTACCAGTCTAACCTTGCCTTATGGCAGTACTACCGCCCGTTTCTTTACGCGATAGGGGCTAGATTTGGCTCATGCCACGCCAGCGGTAGTACCGCAGGGCCGTGCGGTAGTACCGCAACTTATGTGCGGTAGTACCGCGCGTTATGGGCAGAGTTGGTGGATAATGGTTGGATTTGTCCTTCCACTATATAAAGGGAGTCTTCTTCCTCAAGAAGACTCACCTCTTCCTCCCCAAGCTCCATTGTTGCTCAAAGCTCCATTTCTGCCCGATCTCTCTCCCTAGCGAATCAAACTTGTTGATTTCCTAGGGATTGCTTGAGAAGGCATCGGTATACACTTCCACCAAGAGAAATTTGATTCCCCCCACTAATCCCTTGCGGATCTTGTTACTCTTGGGTGTTTGAGCACCCTAGACGGTTAAGGTCACCTCGGAGCCATATTACATTGTGGTGAAGCTTCGTGGTGTCATTGGGAGCCTCCAATTCAGTTGTGGAGATTGCCCCAACCTTGTTTGTAAAGGTTCGGTCGCCGCCTTCAAGGGCACCACTAGTGGAATCACGACACCTTGCATTGTGTGAGGGCATGAGGAGAATACGGTGGCCCTAGTGGCTTCTTGGGGAGCATTGTGCCTCCACACCGCTCCAACAGAGACGTACTTCCTCTCAAAGGGAAGGAACTTCGGTAACACATCCTCGTCTTCACCGGCTCCACTTGTGGTTATTTCTTACCTTTACTTGTGCAAGCTTTCCTTGTATACCTTAGCTTGCTTGCTTGTGTGGTTGTTATTGTTGCATCATATAGGTTGTCCATCTAGTTGCATATCTAAACAACTTACTTTGTTGCTAAGTTCTAATTTGGTTAAGAAAAGCTAAAAATTGGTAGTGTCCTATTCACTCCCCCCCCCCCCTAGTCAACCATATCGATCCTTTCAATTGGTATCAGAGTCTCGTCTCTTTGTAAGGACTTTACCGTCCAAAGTGTATGGGTGACAACGTAGTCGAGACGGAGGGACACTCCGGTGGAACTCTGCCCTTGCCTACGTCCAATGGGGGAACCGCGGTCTCTCGTGAGGAGTTCAACATGGCTATGGACACATTGAAAGACTCACTAGCGATTGAGGTCAAAGGCATGTTCAAGGAATTACTTGAGGGACTCAAATTATCCACCGCACCGTTGGAAGTGGCCCGTCCCACTACCAGCGTGCCGGATGCTATTCCTGACAAGGGAGAAGCTAGTAGTGCTAAGAATGGGAGTGGGATTTTTGCCAACTCCGCTCCTCCTACCCATTATGGAGGACCCGTTCCTACTCCGCATTTAAATTTCGTTGGTCCTCCTCCTAAGTTTGTGAAAAAATCTGATTTTTCTACTTGGATGTTTCACTTTAGACGTCATTTAAATCATTGTTCTACTAATCTTTGGAGAATCATTTAGCAAGGTTTCTACCCGCATGATCCCTACAACTTAACTCCGAGAGAAGCTGTGGATCATCAATTCAACGAGTCCGTTCTTTGCATACTTCAAGATGCTATCCCTCCCGAATACATTGCACATCTTCGACCCTTCACCGTGGCCAAGGAAGCATGGGAGCATTTTGGTTCCATGTACAAGGGAAGCGCAAGCATTCAACGCTCAAACTATGAAGTTGTGTAAGATGAAGCCGATGAGTTTGCCATGATCGAGGATGAAGATCCCCGTGAACTTTATCGGAGATTAACCACTCTTGCGGTTTCACTTCGAGATCATGGGAGCAAGGACACGGATGACAACTGGATCAATCGCAAGTTTCTCAAGGCCATGATGCCTTATCACAAGGCCATGTCCTCCGTCATTCGCCAAAGACCGGACTTCCACACTTTGTCATCAAGTGAAGTGTTGGATGAGTTCGTTGCCATGAGGAATTGACGATCTTGGACAACACCGCCGACAATGCGGTATTACGAGCTCAACGATCAAAGAAGCCTAACCTTGCCTTGAAGGCCAAGGCTTGTGTGGAAGAAGATGATGAAGAGGATGAAGATGATAGTTGCCCCGAAGACACCAAATATGCCTATCATGAGCACATGGCTCTTGCATCACGGCAATTTTGGGGCAACAAGAAGAACTCAAGGCCCAACTTCAATAAGAACAATTCAAGTGGCAACAAGGGCAAGCAACGAGTGAGGACGTGCTACAACTGTGGGAATGTGAGCCACTTTGTTGTAGATTGCCCATATGAGAAAAGAGAAGACAATGGAGGCAAGCTTATCCGAAAGGACAAGGCCAAGTCTTATCCCAACAAGAACAACCTCAACAAGAAGACCCCTCCCAAAGGGTTGGTGGCCCAAGAAGAATATGTTGAGGATGATGATGATGATGATGATGATGATGAGATGGTCACTATGGCCACCATTGCTATTGCAACTACTCCACGATCATCTCTCTTTGACTCGCCAAATGAGAACATCACCGCCAAGTGCCTCATGGCTAAGGCCACCAACAAGGTAACTCCCAACATCAACTCTAGCATCACCTCTAATCCTTCATTGACGGATTGTATTGATGAGAGTGAGGGGCAAAGGAGGAAGAAAATGAATTTTAGTTGTTTACGAGTAAACTCAAGGGCAAACCCAAGAAGCACTTCGTGGCTCTCTTGGAACAACTTGGTGAGGCCAATGACATGATCGAGGCTCACGAGGAGACCATTTCTAAAATGGAGGGTCATAGTCGAGACTATGTCGATGAGATATCGGATCTCTCTAATGCTCTTGAGGAAGAGTGTGGTCTTCGTTTGGCTCTTGATGAGTTACACAACGATGATCATGCTAAATTAAGGAAAGATCTTGATCATGCTTTAGTTTTCTCCCGTGTGCTCAATTCCGAGAAGGCAAAGCTTGTGGTTTACCATGCTAGACTCAAGGAGCAGTTTGTTACGCTTGACAAGGCTCACGAGGTCTTGAAAGGTGTACATACTAGCCTCAAGGATTCTCATGATTAACTTAAAGTTTCGCTAACCAAGGAGAAAGCTATCTTTCCTCGCATGGTTTTAATTGATAATGCAAATGTTACTAACCCATGTTGCGAGCATGTGCATCTTCTTGAAGAGAATGCCAAGTTGAAGAAGCAACTTGAGAAAGGCCTTGTGTCATGTATACAAGGTGAGAAGAACCTCAACGATCTTTTGAGCAATCAAAAGGAAGTTGTGGCAAAGGAAGGAATTGGGTTTGCTCCCAAGCCCAAGAAAAAGAAGAACGACGAGACCAAGCAACCTCCTCCTCTCAAGCAAATCTTTGTGAAAGAGGGAGAGGGTGCTCCTAAGAAGAAGAACAATGTGAAGAGTGGTGGAGTCAAGAAAAACCCCGCCATGCCATCAAACATAGCCGACGACTTTAATCCTTCATATGTTCTATGTCGTGCTAGTGATGGACATGTTTTTGCTAAATTTGTTGGTTATTCTTATGAGTACATTGAATGGTTTATTTGGGTTCCTAAGACCCTTGTTATTAACCTCAAAGCACCCATTACCAAATGGGTACCTAAACCCAAGCATTGATCTCTTGTAGGAGTTTGCTTCCGGTGGGGGATCATGGTTGCTCGATAGTGGAGCCACAAATCATATGACCGGAAGCAAAGCTTGGTGGTGGACGTGCATCAAGGTTCATCTATGGCCACCAATGTCGAATGGGGTGGTGCTTCATCTTTTAAGGTATTGGGGCTTGGCAAGGTTGTTGTTTCTCATGATCTCACGATCGAGAAAGTCATGCTTGTTGAGTCACTTGCATAGAACTCACTTTCTGTTCGTCAACTTGCACTCATGGGCTTTGCCACATTCTTTGATATTGATACCGTGGCCCTCTTGTGGAGCAAGACTTTTAAAGTAGCCTATGTTGGGCATGTCGAGAACGGTCTCTATGTGGTTAACTTCTCGGAGCAACCCACTAAGACCGCGACTTGCCAATTGGCTAAAGTTGACGTGGGATGGCTTTGGCATCGCCGGTTAGCCCATGTCAATATGAGATCTTTGCAAAGTCTTCTCAAGGGGGACCATGTCCCTAGACTAACAAATGTTAGCTTTGCCAAAGATCGTGCTTGCAGTGCTTGTATTGAAGGAAAGTCACATGAGACGGCTCACCCTCCCACGACTATCATCTACTCAAAAAGACCGTTAGAGCTCCTTCACATGGATCTCTTTGGGCCTCCATCCTTTGATAGTCTTGGGGGCAGAAAGTATTGCTTGCTGATTGTAGATGATTATTCAAGATACACTTGGGTATATTTCTTCAAGAAGAAGAGTGAGACTCAACAAACCATCATCAACTTTGCAAATGAAGCTCAACGTCAACATGAGGCAAAGATCTTGATGATCCAAAGTGACAATGGCACCGAGTTCAAGAACTACACCTTGGATGAGTTTCTTAGTGATGAGGGGATCAAACATCAATATGCCGCACCTTATACCCCTCAACAAAATGGTGTAGCGGAGAGAAAGAACCGGACATTGATGGACGCGGCAAGGACCATGATGGCAGAATTCAAGTCTCCATACAACTTTTGGGCCGAAGCCATCAACACCGCTTGTCATGCATCCAATCGACTCTATCTCCGCAAAGGCTTGAACAATACTCCGTATGAGATTCTTACCGGTAACAAGCCCAATCTCAAGTACTTCCAGGTGTTCGGGTGTAAGTGTTTCATCCTCAAGAAAGGTGCTCGTTTGTCTAAATTTGAATCTAGAGCTCATGAGGGCATATTTGTTGTTATGCTACAAACTCTCATGCTTACCGTGTCCTCAACAAGTCCAATGGACTCATTGAGGAGACATGTAACATAGAGTTTGATGAGAATAACGGCTCCCAAGTGGAGCAAAGTGGTACTTGTCATGTAGGTGATGAAATTCCTCCTCAAGCCATAAGAAGAATGGATGTTGGTTATATCCTACCCATTGAGGAACCCCTTGTGGCCGAAGAAGAAGGAAAATGTTCCACTCAAGTGGAACCATCATCAACCCAAGACCCACACGCTTCCGAAGAACAAAGTGAAGGCCCTCAACCGGACGAACAAGGCCAAGTGCAAGATCAACCACAAGATGGTGGTGAGCCACCAAATGATGCACAAGGCCAAGTTCCCTCTCCTGAGCATGATCAAGATCAAGAGGAAGCTCAAAATCAAGATCAAGCTCTTGACGACGCTCAATACGGTCAACTCAAAGCTCCTCAATTATCACTTGAAGAGCAATTGGAGCGTCGTGCTGCTAAAGTTGCTTCCAGGCTCGCTTCTAGAGAGCATCACATGGAGAATATTCTTGGAAGCATCACAAAGGGGGTAAGCACTCGTAGACAATTAGCAAACTATTGTGCTCATCAAGCTTTTGTCTCTTGTGTTGAACCTCAAAAGGTCTATGAGGCGCTCGAAGAATCTGATTGGCTCAATGCCATGCATGAAGAACTCCATAACTTCGAGCGCAACAAAGTGTGGTGTCTGGTGCCAAGGCCGAAGGAGAACCATAATGTCATTGGGACCAAGTGGATCTTTAAGAACAAGCAAGATGCTCACGGCATTGTCATTCGCAACAAGGCTTGTTTGGTGGCTCAAGGCTACTCCCAAGTCGAGGGTATCGACTACGGCGAAACCTTTGCAACTTTGCTCGCCTTGAATCTATCCGTTTGTTACTTGCCTATGCTTCTCATCATAACTTTAAATTGCAACAAATGGATGTGAAAAGTGTGTTTCTTAATGGTCCTATTAATGAGTTAGTGTATGTCAAACAACCCCCGGGGTTTGAGGATCCTAAGTTCCCCAGTCACGTGTATCAACTCGATAAGGCGCTCTATGGCCTTAAACAAGCCCCACGTGCGTGGTATGAGCATCTTACCGAGTTGTTGCAAGATCGTGGGTTTGAAATTGGGAAAATCGACCCCACTCTTTTTACTAAGAAGGTCAAAGGGGAGTTGTTTGTCTGCCAACTATATGTTGATGATATTATCTTTGGTTCACCTAACAAAGCTTTCAATGATGAGTTTGCCGCACTCATGATCACGCATTTTGAGATGTCCATGATGGGAGAGTTGAAGTACTTCCTTGGATTTGAGATTAAGCAAAGAGGAGAAGGACTCTTCATCAAACAAGCCAAATACACTCACGACATGCTCAAGAGGTTTAATCTAAGTGATGTCAGGCTGGCTACTACTCCAATGCCTACCAAGTGCCAACTTGACATTGATCTCAATGGTAAAGCGGTGGATCAAAAGGTATATCATTCTATGATTGGATCCTTGCTTTACCTTTGTGCATCTAGACCGGATATTATGTTGAGTGTGGGAATCTGTGCACGGTTTCAAGCCTCACCTAAGGAAAGTCACTTTGTGGCAGTCAAGCGAATCTTTCGATATTTGGCTCATACCCCAAACTTTGGCTTATGGTACCCAAGAGGAGAAAACTTCTACCTTGTAGGTTTCTCTGATTCGGATTGGGTGGGAGACAAAGTCGATAGGAAGTCCACTTCCGGAGGGTGCCAATTTCTTGGTTACTCTTTGGTAAGTTGGTCTTCCAAGAAGCAAAGTTGTGTGTCTCTCTCGTCCACCAAAGCAGAGTATGTCGCAGCTGGCAGTTGCTATGCACAACTTCTATGGATGAGGCAAACTTTAAAGGATTACGGTGTCATTTGTGACAAAGTGCCTCTTTGGTGTGACAATGAGAGTTCCATCAAGATTTCTCTCAACCCGGTGCAACACTTCAAGACGAAGCATATTGAGATTCCGAATCACTTCATCTGGGATCATATTCGGTGAGGAGAAATAGAGCTTCATTATGTCAACACTCATGACAACCTTGTAGACATCTTCACGAAGCCATTGGATGATGTAATATTTCGCGAGTGAAGGCATGAGCTAAATATCATAGATTTGAGCAATGTGGATTGAAACCTTGCACACACTCCTCCCACTCAACTTGATTATCTTGCCTAGGTGTAGGCATGGACATAGGGGGAGTATTGTTCTCTCAATGAACTCTTCCTCCCCCCATTATGCATAAATCGATCAAGTATGTTGTTTGCCATTTTCGATGGTACAAGTGCTTCAAGACGAGTGTTGGTCATGGGCTCAAGGATAATTCTTCGCAGTGCCATACCAAGTAACTCAAACATAGGTGGCTCCGGCCACCGACCTCTTTCAAAGAGGGGTGTCTCGTGTGTTGTTCTAGTGGTCTGTTGTCCTTCCTTCCTGTTGCCTTGTTTGTGTGCTCTTGTCCGTAGTTGCCTTGCTTAAGCCTTCCTGGTCGAGACATGCACTTTCTTGGGGGAGCGGTACTACCTTGGTCAGTCACGGTACTACCGCAAGAGAGCCTACCGGTACTACCGCAACCAGCACGGCAGTAATATTTTACTGCCGCTGGAGAGCGGTACTTCCGCCCGGGCGGTACTACCGCAATGATACGCGGTACTACCGCGTCGTTTTGAACGGGTGGGGGTTATAAGCGGGCAGGGGGAGTTCTAACTCCCCCATACCCAATCAACTCGTTTCCCCCACATCGTCTCTCTCTCTCAAGAACGACGCCGGAGGACCTCGCCGGATCTCCGTCTCCGGCCACTCTCCTCGCATTCCGACCGGTGGGATCATTCCCCACCTCGCCCTCTTGCCATGGAACAAGGTTTCTCCCCAAAATCCCTTATTCTTTTGCCCTTTTGTTGTCTGTAGGTTTTGGGGAGATGCATGTTGTTCTTGTGTTCTTGTAGACCTTTTCCATGGAAGATTAGGGTGTAGGAGAGTATTTGTGAAGTAGAAATGCTAGTCAGTAGGTTGCTACAAAGGAGTTGTGATCAACTGTAGTATCGCTCGTTTGTCTTACGCGTCCATAGATCAGATCCGCATTCGGATCTAACCCCGAGCGCCGCTTCTCTGACGCGATACTACCGCGCTGGACGTGGAAGTAAACTTTTAGTACTGCTCCTGATGCGGCACTACCGTACCACTCTGGCGCGGTACTACCGCCCCCGGAGCGGCACTAAAAATTTACTTCCGCATCTTCGAGCAGTACTACCGTTCGCTCCACACCTTCTTCGTAGCCCATACTTATTATCATTTTTACATGTTTCTTGTGCTTTGCTGTGGCTTTTGCATTGATTATCTCTGTTCCTCTTTCGTGTTCTTGTGTTTGTGTCATAGGTGGTGGCTCTGGTTCCAATGTCCGTCGCTCGAATCCCAGCCGTGACATAGGGTCAAAGCGTCAGCGCACCCAAGATGATGTTCCTGAGGGCTCCAATGCCCCCCAACGCAGAACCAAGTCCACTGCCACCAAGAACAAGGACCCAACAATGGGCATGGACGATATTCCATCACAAGAGTTCATTGCTAGGAGGAAGATCAATCCATATGCAAATCCTCGGGCTCAGTTCCATGGAGATGATTTGTTCTGGACCAAGCAGCAGTATCTTATCTACACAAAAGTGCTCAAGAGCAAACACAACTTATATGTGGATGCACACTGGATTGACATGAATCACATGAGGAAGGAGGAGCACCGGGCCTATTTTGCTGAGGCTCTAGATCTTGTGGAACAGTTTGGCATTGAGCATATAATGTCTTTTCATATGGACTTTGACCCAGAGATTGTGGCCCAGTTCTTTGCTTCGGTTCACTTCCATCCTAAGGAGGAAGGCAACATGACTTGGATGACCAATGGACAGAAGATGACTACTACTTGGAAGGATTTCATGGATCTGCTTCAGGTTGCTGATGAGGGGCTCCACACTCCTGTTGGACCGGTTGCTGCCCTATTATGTGGAGAAGACGCTCGCAAGTGGCAAGAAGACTTGGGTGATGAACCCTTTTCTGGATATTATGCATAGGATCTTCCGCAACTCATTGTTTCCTCGCATTGGGGACAAGGACAAGGTACATTCATACCTCGTGGACATGATGCTTATGTGTGAGGAGGCCCGTAGTGCTCAGACTCAACCACTTGATATCTCACATGTCATGTGGTGTGAGCTCCGCTATTCGATATTCACCCGCAAAGTGCCTATCTATGGTCCATATATGTTTCTGCTGATCACCAAGACTTGGGAGAAGCTCTATGCTAATGAAGAGTTTGAGGCCCCTCACTGGATTCGTCATGAGCCTATCAAGCTTCGCATCAAGAGTCAATGGGCTAAGACCACTACCCGTGCGGAGGCTGCTGCGGCTAAGATGGATGTGGATGAGGAGGAAATTGCGGAGGAGGCAGCTGATGAGGATAGCTCTGGAGGGTATGCTCCCCCATCGTTTGAGCCCTCGTGCGCTAAAAGGCTGAAGATCAAGATGAAGGCTTTGTTCTGTATGCAGGCCAAGGGCCAATACAAGGCACATGTTGCTCAGAAGCAGGTTCGCCGGCGCGACAAGAAGATCCTAAGGACTTTTGGAGAGGATGTGTCTAGTGGGTCTAAGAAGAATATTACTCCAGAGACTGAGTGGATTGCCAAGCAGGGATACAAGTGGTCTGATTCCGAGGAGGAGCAGCAGGAGACTGACGAGGCGCATGATGACTGATCTCTTCCTCCTGAGCTACCACTTATGTCTTAGGTGTCCTCTCTGCCCTTTTGGTGTCTTGATGCCAAAGGGGGAGAGTGTAGGATTTGCGTGTGTGTGTCTTGTGCCGCGTTTTAGTTGCTTTCGTTTGTCGAACCTTGTTTGGTTTCGTTGGTTTGTGTCGTGTGTGTGTGAGACCTATCATATGGTGTGAGACATATGCACTCTGCTCCTTATCTCGTTATTATGTTTGTGCCATCTGCTAGGTTGTGAGCTTCTGCTTCTCTTGCCCTGATAATCTGTGCTCACGTTATCCTCCTTGCATCCACGCGTAGAGTTATATTCTTAGTTGCAAGGTGTTGTTTATAAAATATAGGGGAGTGTTGATCCTAGTATGTGCGCTGGGCAGTCCAAAGCTTATTCATAAGTATGCACGCATCTAGGGGGAGCTTACCTATATTTTACATACATGCTGGGCTTGCTTATTATCTTTCTTTCATATATCTTTGTGCAAATCCCGTGTTATCATCAATCCAACAAAAAGGGGGAGATTATAAGGGCATATTTCTCCCTAAGTAGTTTTGGTGATTGATGACAATGCTTTTGCGGACTAATCGTGTGCACTGAGCTTTTCAGATATATCACACCTAGGCACAAGACGATTAAGTGCCCCTCGAAACCTATTGAAGACGGTGTTTCCTTTTGTTTCTTTTCGGTGGAATTGAGTCATAGGAAAGCCGTACTATTAAGAGGGGGTCCGCTTCGGAAAGGTTTGGGTGGAATCAACACGTACACATCTATTCATTCGTACCACCTTTCTTTCGCTTCTCTGGAGCTCCGGCTATTTTCCCTTGTCTTTGCAAAAACAGTGGCGTCCTACTACTACCACTCTTAGGTATGCGGTAGTACCGCTCAAAGAAAGCGGTAGTACCGCACGGACCCACGGTAGTACCGCTCCAGGGTTACGGTAGTACCGCACATTGCGGTAGTACCGTGCCAAGGACATGGTAGTACCGTGTGACCAGCCCCCAGCGTCGTAACTAGTACGGTAGTAGGAGCGGAAGTAATTTTTACTTCCACGTCCTATGCGGTAGTACCGCTTCTAGCAAGCGGTAGTACCGTGTCGGGTTTTTGCATTGATCATAACTCTCCAGAAGTAGTCGCGGACGTAATTTATTTAGTCTACACTCTTCCCCTACCAGTCTGACCTTGCTTTACGGTAGTACCGTAAGGACGTGCAGTAGTACCGCTGTCGGATTTAGGGCTCCGCAAAACCCAAGAAGTTCAAACACAGGGGCGTGAACGAAGATCTCTCCCACTCACGTCGACCTAGCATCTCGCCCTCGCCTAGTGAAGATATTCAAGCAAACAACAAGTGAAGCATGCAAGAATTTACCCAGGTTCAGGCCACCATGTGGTGTAAAACCATACTTCTTGCTTTGGTGGATTGGCCTGAGGAGGGCTGGAATATGAACTAGTTTAGTGGTTCCTGAGCTCAGGAGGGTCAGGAGGCAAGTCTTCTTGCTCCTTTGCGTGGTGGCAGAGTTTATGGATCTACCTCTCTCCCCCTTCATAGTGGGGATCCTAGCTACTTATATAGGCGGACAGGGTCCTCTTCCCCCGAAATGTTTAGGCGGGAAGGGATCCCACAACGGCCATTTTTGAGCGGAAACACAAGGACGTTCCTACCCTGACAAAAGCAGTCTTCGCCTGCAAAAGGATCAGGTGGTGACGCGGTGGTGGGCTCGGAGGTGACATCCTCCCTGTCGTCCTTGCGATCTTCGGTCTTGTTGCACCAATGGGGAAACCTTTGCCCCACTACTCGGGAACCTGCGGCTGCACTGTCCCCCTTGCACCGAAATGGCAACTACACCCCTGACGGACACTGGCACCCGCTGGCGCGGTGCGTCACTGCTGACATCACTGCCTCCTCCTGAGGCAAGCTTGGCCTTGGACTCTCCGCCCCTCCGGAGCACCTTGCCGAGGCCGCTCCTGAGGGGGTCTTGACGTTGTTCTCCTCGCAAGGCTTAGCTCCCTCGCGAGGGTCTCGGGCAGCTGGTCAATCAGCTGGGGCGTACCATGCCGTGGTAGGAGCGCGTCGGGACCCGCAGACATGCAAGTCTGGGTACCCTGGTTCCCAGGACGCCGACAGTAGCCCCCAGGCCCAAGGTGCGTGCGGAGTTGGCTTCGGGGCGAAGCCCTAGTCGAGGACAAAGCGTCGTGGGCCCTAAAAGGCTGCGGGCCAGGCCGGCGTGCGACGGTTGGATGGGACGTGGCGGCTCCGCTCCTCACGCAGTCTTGGCAATCGTGTGACTTGACAACTCCTCGGCGCAGACGACGGGGGCGTTATAGCTGCAACTCCAGTGGCTGGCGGTTGGGCTCCTCCGCGCTATAAATGGGACTAGGGGGAGCCCCCAAGCCGTTTTCAAGCCAGCGCCGTCTTCTCCTTGCTTGTTCTTCGCTCTCTTTCTTGCTGCGAGATCTCCATGGCGCCGTCGAGGAAGCCATCCGCCGCGGAGAAGGGGAAGGCCCTGAAGGATCTGGCCCCGCTGCCACCGAAGAGGGGCCGCGGCGTCCCCTCAAGCATGCCGCTGCGCCTGCAGCGACCCCTCGGGAAGGCGGGCGCAGCCTTCCGAGTTCTGCCGCGGCCGCTCGTGATAGGCGCGGTATGTCCTCCCGTAGTGAAGGTGGTTGGGGCCGTGGAGGGAGAGGAGGCGCGCAACGGTGCCTGTCAGTCGCGCGTCCTCCGCGCCTGCAGCTCCACTCCTTCGACGTGTCGTCGGAGTTCATGGTGTGGGCGGAGAAGCCTGGTAGCCCGTGGCTCCGGCTTTCTCGCTTGTTCGGCGACGTGTTACCAGCCGGAGGCCTCGGCGGCGTCTGGCTGCAGGCTGACGGTTGCTGCAGTGGTGCATCCTGGGTGGAGGTTGATGTGGCTCCCTCGGGCGATGTGTTCCTGGAGCATGGTTGGCAATCGTTTGCTCGCGCACGCCGGCTGCAGGGGAGGTGTGCGCTCCACTTCAGGTACGATGGCGCCTCCACACTGTTCGTCAGGGTCTTCTCGGAGGAAGGGAGGCGCCTTCGGTGCTGTCCTGAGGCTGATGACGAACAGGACGACGGGGACGGCATCTGAAGGAGCAGCTCCTCCTCCGAAGACGGTCTTAGTCCTTGGGGGCGCCGTGGGTCCCCCCTCTGTGGCAGCAGCAGCTCCTCTAGCAGTGACGGCCGCGACGAACCACCACTCCGCCGAGCTCAGCCTGGCGAGCGGAGGGGGTTGCCGTGCTGCTGTGGCTCGGTGAAGCCAGAGGAACTGGAAGACTCCGACTAAGCGGGAGCGGCCTCTGCTTCTTCTCATTTTCTTTCCTTCATGTCCTTTTTGCATCAAAATTTCAAGCTGCCTCAAGGAGGCATGTAATGGAGGCCTTGCTGTCAAAATTTCAAGCTGTCTCGAGGAGGCGAGTTTGACATATCATTTGCTTCATTTGGATCACCACACAAAAAGATACAGCACCACAAAGTATGCATTGATACGTCTCCAACGTATCTATAATTTTTTTATTGTTCCATGCTATTATTTATGAAGTCTTGGATGTTTTATGGGCTTTATCTTACACTTATATATCATTTTTGGGACTAACCTACTAACCCAAAGGCCCAGTCCAGATAGTTGTTTTTTGCCTGTTTCGGGGTTTTGCAGAAAAAGAATATCAAACGGAGTCCAAACGGAATGAAACCTTCGCGAGAGATATTTTTGGAGAAAAACACGCACAGGGGGCTTGAGAACCACATCAGGGGAGCCTCGGGGTGTCCACGAGGGTGGGGGGGCGCCCCCTGCCTCGTGGGCCCCTCGAGCACCCCCCCCCCCCCCCCCCCCCCCCCCCC
>LR738711.1:713587215-713616200 GCA_902687465.1 Secale cereale | reverse complement strand
ACAGTCGGGCGTCTGAGCGACACCACATAAAGGGCTTATAAGGAAAATAAATAACAAGTATGCCACAGTCGTGCGTCTGAGCGACACCACATAAAGGGCTTATAAGGAAAATAAATAACAAGTATGCCATAGTCGGGCGTCTGAGCGACACCACATAAAGGGCTTATAAGGAAAATAAATAACAAGTATGCCACAGTCGGGCGTCTGAGCGACACCACATAAAGGGCATATAAAAGTAATGACGGTGAATATCTAGGAGATAGAACCATCCCAGGGATACTCCATAACTCAAATAATATAAAGGGTTAGTCCATAATAATAAGCATAGTAACAGTCATCATAGGTCACAAGTCATGACCCATATTTCGGTTGGTAGTCTTTCCTCCGAAGACCGACACTAAGACCGACACTTGACCCATCCCAGACTGTAGTCCTAACCCATGGACACGGCTATTCGAATAGATTTAGTCTCTGCAGAGGGTGTACTCTCTACCACGAGTAACGGATTCCTTTAGTCCATCGGGACTAATTCCGTCTACGGTCTTTTAATTTGAAAACACACCTGACCGCACACACCAGTGTAAATTAACGGTGTCCGGATTCACCTGTGACACCCGTTAAGCAAAACTCTAAGTGGGGAGGCTGCAACCTCGACTAGCATGGGATCACAAAATTTATAATGCGCGCAAACTGGGGAAGCTACCCCCTTCGGCTCCAACCGAAAACACCCATGCCCCCTGACCAGGTGGCATGCCTACCGGATGCAGCCGGTATCTTCCACCATGGCCTCTCTGTACGGTGTGTGCTAGGACAGGGGTTGACAATTTACTGAACCGTACCCTACCTGTGGTAGGGACAGATGTTAGGTACGAAACAAGCATGGGGGTTACTGGAACAAGACTCGATCTACGGTCGACTCAGGAGGTTCAAGCATCACTTGTATGATTAGCATAACCAATATATTCCACATCAACAGACGAAACCACCACTCATCATACCTCTGCCATACCGGCCACCACCGTCTCGACGAGGGACTAGGGACAAACTCGCGTCTACACAGGACAGCGATTTTTCCCGGATTTCTTCCGGTAGGCATGAGAGACATACGAGGAGGCTTTCCATCACAAGCATAGTAACTTTTCAACAGCAAGAAGTCTACGCCATGCACTCATGGGTATGATCAAATCATCACATAGGAAAATGAATGCATCCATGTCAAGGTGGTGTTGTAATCGCATCAAACAACACACCACAAGTATTGAGACAGGGTTCAAAAATGCTTGCCTTCAAGTAGTGGAGAGGCAGAGTGCATTCCAAACTTTAGAAAGTTTCTTCCTTCTTCGAAAATCCTATTTAAGAAAATATGAAATCAACACATAGTTTCAAAACAGTACAAAAAAGTTGTCTGGAAAATTTCCAAATAAATTTGAGAATAAACTAGACCAAATTTGAGGAACAACAGAAAAAGAATCAAGTCATTTGGACTTATATTTAAAAAGTTGTAGCTAGTCAAAGTTCTGTTTTTAAATAAAAATCAGAAAAGAAAACGATTCGAGGGAGAATACGCTTTCGGGGTAAGGGAAACGTACTTCGGGGTTCTACACTTCCACTTAAGCCAGTGCGGGCCGGCGCTGGGTCGTTGACAGTGGGTCCCTTGGGCCCACTGGTCAGGTTTGACCAGTCATCGCGCCTTCTTCCTCCTCTGTTCGAGCGGGGCGGGGCTCTGGCGATCGCCGTCGACGAGCCACGGCTCCTTGAGGGGTTCTGAGGGCGGGGATGGATCCGCCAGTCTGAGGTGGTCCTCCCGGTAGTCGCTAGGTCGGCGGGGGTGGAGGGAATCGCCGGCGGCGAGCTCTGCGGCGGAGGTGGCCTCGGTTGGAATTGGGGGTCTCGGCTACGGTGGTTTCTGGTCGCAGTTGAGAGCATGGGCAGCTCCGCACGATCAAGGTGAGTCTGACGGTGGTGCTGGATGGACGGGGGAGGGTCTGTTTGCTGCGAATGGAGCTGGGATACGGCGGCGGCCGAACTGGCCAGAGACGAGGGAGACAGCTCTCCCCCCATCAATGGTTGTCCACGGGAGTTCTAGAGAGATGGCTAGGGGTCGCCTGAGTGCTCGGACGAGCTCGGGGCCTCCTAAATATAGCGCTCGAGGTCGGTTCCGCGGCGGCTGAGGATAAGCCCGTCAGTGAACCACCGTTCTGTAGCTATGGGCGCGTGGCGATGGCTGGCGGGGTCTGGCAAGTCGAGTGGATGAGCTCGAGCTGTTCCTGCGGCAGCTGGCGTGCGGCTGTGGCTCGGGCGGCGCCGTCCATGGCAGGCGCCTGCTGTGGACGTCGGCGTACCGCCAAGGAGCTCTAACGGCGGCGCTGTAGGGCGCCAGGGAGGGCTTGGAGGGTTACGACGAGTGGTCGGGAGCGAGGTGTGGCCCTGCGGGCGAGCGAAGGCCAGGGGGCAAGACGCGGCGACTCAGTGCGCGCGCGTGCAAAACGTGCGCTCTGGGCGCGCCCAGAGCACGCACACCAGGTGCTCGACAGATTGTCATAGCCTGCCAGGGGGCTCCAATCCACATGAGGTTTTGCAGGGTGGGGTTATAGACTAAGCTAGTGCCATGATACATGTTGGTTAGGCCTTTAGAGCGACTTCCTAATGTAAGTTTAAAAGCATGCCAAAACTGGCCATGCTCCTAACCTATTTGATGCAATGCCAGGGGCATCTAGGCATCTCTTGGGGTGGCCAAAAATTTCCAGATCATAGTCTCTTTAGATGTAGGAGATGGTGACAGGGTTAGTTGGGCAAAACTAGAAACTTGCAAGTGTAAGTTTCTGAGAAAATCAATTCTGGACAAAAACTAGAAGGCATTATTGCATGGACCAAAAATGTTCCAAATGGTCCAATCTCCTGTACTTAAGGGTTTTGCAGGGAGGACTACAAGCAGGAAAAAGCTCATTGTTAAAAGAGCAAGTTGACATAGGGCTGTAGTAGAAAGTGCCAATCTGGACCAGAGAGCAAAATAGGATGTTTTGCTCAACTTTTTCAAAGAACACCAAAGGATTTTTGCATAAAAGTGATGTAGGGACTTCACATGACATCCCCAAATTTTTGGTGGAATTTTTGAATAAATCTATCAAAGGGTTGTAATGCAAGTAGAGCTTTGGAACTAATGAAAATGCACTTTAAGAGATAAAGCTTAGGGGAAAATAATAATGCAAATAAACCCACTGATAGAAGAAATGTTTTTCTTGGGTAGGGCAAACAAGTCCAAATAACATATCTGAAAAGTTTTCACTAGGGCAAAAACTCCATTAATTCAAAAGATAAAGTGGTTCTGAAACCAAAGAAAATCCAGAGAATGAAAGGTTTAAACTCCTCGTAAATTTTTTGATTTATAAATCAAGGTCAATTTTTTTGGGGTGTTACAGATCCCATCTTGGAGTCGGTTCCGGAGCTCCACCGGAGGGTGATCCATCATGGAGTTCATCATCACCATCATCATCATTGCCCTCACCATGAGTTGTGAGTAGTTTACCACAGACCTTCGGGTCCATAGCTAGTATCTAGATGGCGTCTTCTCTCTCTCTCTCTCTCTCTCTGGATCTCAATACAAAGTTCTCCTCGGTCTTCGAGGAGATCTATTCGATGTAATCTCTTTTTGCGGTGTGTTTGTCGAGATTCGATGAATTGTGAGTTTATGATCAAGATTATCTATGAGAAATATTTGGTTCTTCTCTGAACTTTTTATGTGTGCTCATAATATCCTTGCAAGTCTCTTCGAATTATTTGTTTGGTTTGGCCTACTAGATCTATAGTTCTTGCAATGGGAGACATGCTTGGCTTTGGGTTCAATCTTGCGGTGTCCTTTTCCAGTGACAGTAGGGGCAGCAAGGCACGTATTGTATTGTTGCCATCGAGGATAAAAAGATGGGGTTTATATCATATTGCTTGAGTTTATCCCTCTACATCATGTCATCTTGCTTAAGGCGTTACTCTGTTCTTATGAACTCAATACACTAGATGCATGCTGGATAGCGGTCGATGTGTGGACTAATAGTAGTAGATGCAGGCAGGAGTCGGTCTACTTGTCTCGGACGTGATGCCTATTTACAATGATCATGCCTAGATAGTCTCATAATTATTCGCTTTTCTATCAATTGCTCGACAGTAATTTGTTTACCCGCCGTAGAATATCGCTATCATGAGAGAAGCCATGAGAGAACACTATGGCCCCCGGGTCTATTCTCAACATATCAATCTACATCTACTTTACTTTTACCGCTTTTATTTTCTATTCTTATAAACAAAAATACCAAAAATATAAACTATCATCTCTATCAGATCTCACTTTCGTAAGTGACTGTAAAGGGATTGACAACCCCTTATCGCGTTGGCTGCGAAGTTCTTATTTGTTTGTGCAGGTGCGAGGGACTCGCGCGTGGTCTCCTACTGGATTGATACCTTGGTTCTCAAAAACTGAGGGAAATACTTACGCTACTGTGTTGCATCTCCCTTTCCTCTTCGAGGGAATACAACGCAAGCTCGAGAAGTAGCATGCATCATGATAAGATTTTTCACGGACTTAGGAAAAAAACCTCCGAGGGGTGGACATGTCCGGGTCCGGACGGACATGTCCGTCGGTGCAGAAGCGCTGGTCCACCTGGCAGTGACACGGCGAGGGGAGAGGTCGGCATGTCCGGCACGACGCGAGCCCAGCTGGCAGAGACTCAGGGCGGAATCGGCTCGATCCAGCTGCCGCTTGCAGAGGGACCGGAGCAGAGGGGAGGCACGATAGGAGCTCCCGCTCCGGCGAGCGGCGGAGGAGGCCAGAGCAAGGGGTGAAGCAGGCGAGGCGAGCGGGGACCGGGAATGACGTGGGAGCTGCGAGGGAGGCTGGATCCAGCCGGCTCCCTGCCGGATCTGGCCGGAGGCGGCCAGAGGAGCGGCGGCCGGGCAGGATGCGGGAAGGAGCGACGCGGCCGGCGGGGGTTGGAGGAGTCCGGAGGACGGCGGCGCTGACCCAGAGATCCGGCGGCGGAGGAAGGGGATCGCTCCGGTGGCTTGTCGGGCGGTGGCGAAGGATCTTCGGTGAGGCGGGGCGACGGCCGAAGAGGGTGAGGAGAGGGGCAGCAAGGGAGCGGAGCAGGGCGCAGTGCACGGGTGCGCTCGGCGGATCCGGGCCCGGCACGGCCCGGTCGTGGCCCGGGGCGGCTCCCCGCGGGCCTGGCGGGCCTGGCGCGGCGGTGGGAAGCATAGGGGACGCGTGGCAGGCTGGGATTGGAGGAGGGCGAGATTGAGGGGCGGCGGAGCCAATGGCTACGCGCCATGTGGCAGCGGCGGGCTGGACGGCGACGCTGGTTGCGGGCTCGCCGCCAAGTGGCGAGCTGGGGTTGGGTGCGCTCAAAAAACGAGGCGGAAAGTGGCGGTTGGCTGAGAGGGGAAGAAGGCTAGGGCTATGGATGAACAAATTAGGAAGGGGAAGGCCATATATAACAGTTTTGGCTAGGGTTAGGGGGTTTGCTCCGTTTCGGAGCCGTTCGATCGCCATCGGACGGTCCGAGCGGAGGGGGTTTGTAGGTGGGCTTAGGCTGGTTTAGTGGGATGTATACGAGGCCTTAGACCGACAAGAGAGAGAGAGTGCAGCCTGGTGACGGTTTCAGAGATCGAAACGTCCGACGTTTTATCCGGCTATAGTGCCACTATAGTTTAACGGTTGGGCTATCAGACGAGCTCCGAATGCGACGAAACTTGATAGTCGGTCTGTCTACACTGTAATAAGACCACACGCCAAGTTTCAACCCTTTCCGAGAACATTTTTCCAGCCACTTACAAAAGAAGGACTCGTAGGTGCCACGGGCGCGTGCGAGTGTGTCTGGGCTCAGAACGGACAACGGAAAGGACGGGCGGACTCGGACGGATGCAAGTTTTGAAAACATGCAGATGCAATGCACATGATGACATGCCAAAATACAACACACAAGGATATGACAAGGCAACGACGACGAATAACTGGCTGACACCTGACGCATCGGTCTCGAGGCGTTACATAGAGTGACAGAAGCTTAAACCCTAGTTTATGTGTTGCTTCGTAAGGGGCTGATTTGGATCCACATGTTTCATGATATGGTTAGGTTTACCTTAATACTTCTTTTGTAGTTGCGGATGCTTGCAATAGAGGTTAATCATAAGTGGGATGCTTTTCCAAGTAAGGGCAACACCCAAGCACAGGTCCACCCACATATCAAATTATCAAAGTACCGAACGCGAATCATATGAACGTGATGAAAACTAGCTTGACGATAATTCCCATGTGTCCTTGGGAGCGCTTTCCTTCATATAAGAGTTTGTCTAGGCTTGTCTTTTGCTACAAAAAGTATTGGGCCATATTGCTGCACCTTATTTACTTTTGCTACCCGTTACTTGTTACCATTTACCTTATCACAAAACTATCTGTTACCAATAATTTCAGTGCTTGCAGAGAATACCTTACTGAAAACTGCCTATCATTTCCTTCTGCTCCTCGTTGGGTTCGACACTCTTACTTATCTAAAGGACTACGATATATCCCCTACACTTGTGGGTCATCAAGACTCTTTTCTGGCACCGTTGCCGGGGAGTGAAGAGCCTTTGGTAAGTGGAATTTGGTAAGGAAAAATTTATATAGTGTGCTGAAATTTACTGTCACTTGTTACTATGGCTCATAATCCTTTGAGGGGCTTGTTCGGGGTATCTTCATCCTGACCAGTAGAGCAAAGAGTTGCTCCTCAACCTACTGAACCTACTGACAATGTTTGCTTTGAAATTCCTTCGGGTATGATAGAGAAACTGCTAGCTAATCCCTTTACAGGAGATGGAACACTCCATCCTGATTTGCATCTAATCTATGTGGATGAAGTTTGTGGATTATTTAACCTTGCAGGTATGCCCGAGGATATTATCAAGAAGAAGGTCTTCCCTTTATCTTTGAAGGGATATGCATTGACATGGTTTAGGCTATGCGATGACATTGGATCATGGAACTACAATCGATTGAAGTTGGAATTTCATCAGAAGTTCTATCCTATGCATCAGGTTCATCGTGATCGTAATTATATATATATATATATATATATATATATATATATATATAATTTTTGGCCTCGCGAAGGAGAAAGTATCGCTCAAGCTTGGGGGAGGCTTAAGTCAATGTTACATTCATGACCCAATCATGAGATCTCAAGAGAAATGATCATTCAAAAATTTTATGCTCGGCTTTCTCTCAATAATCGCTCCATGGTCGGTATTTCTTGTACTGGTTCTTCTATGAGGAAGACTATTGAATTCAAATGGGATTTATTGGAAAGAATTAAACGCAACTCTGAAGATTGGGACCTCGACGAAGGTAAGGAGTCAGGTATAACCCCTAAGTTTGATTGTGTTAAATCTTTTATGGATACCGATGTTTTCCGTGAATTTAGCACTAAATATGGACTTGACTCTGAGATAGTAGTTTCTTTCTGTGAATCATTTGCTACGCATGTTGATATCCCTAAGGAGAAGTGGTTTAAATACCATTCTCCCATTGAAGTAAAAGTAGTTGAACCTGTTAAGGTTGAAGAAAAGACTATCACTTATAATGTTGATCCTATTGTTCCTACTGCTTATATTGAGAAACCGCCTTTCCCTGTTAGGATAAAGGATCATGCTAAAGCTTCAACTGTGGTTCGTAACAGTAATACTAGAACACCTACACCCTCTGAGCAAATTAAAGTTGAACCTAGTGTTGCTATGGTTAAGGATCTCTTGGTCGAAAATTTAGATGGACATGTTATTTACCTCCAAGAGGAAGCTGCTAGAATCGTCAAACCCGATACTAGGAATAAACATAGACCTGTTGTAGGCATGCCTGTTATTTCTGTTAAAATAGGAGATCATTGCTATCATGGTTTATGTGATGTAGGTGCTAGTTTGAGTGTAATACCTCATTCCTTATATAAAAAAGTATGCACGATATTGCACCTACTGAGTTAGAAGGTATTGATGTTACTATTAAACTTGCTAATAGAGACACTATTTCACCAATTGGGATTGTTAGAGATGTTGAAGCCTTGTGTGGGAAGGTTAAATACCCTGCCGATTTTCTTGTGCTCAGTTCCCCACAAGATGATTTTTGTCCCATTATATTTGGAAGACCCTTCTTGAACACTGTTAATGCTAAGATAGACTGCAAAAATGATATTGTTACTGTTGGATTAGGGGATATGTCTCATGACTTTAACTTTGTTAAATTTCGTAGACAACCCCATGATAAAGAATTGCCTAGTAAGGATGAAATTATTGGTCTTGCTTCTATTGATGTGCCTCCTAACGATCCATTAGAACAATATCTGCTAGACCATGAAAATGATATGTATATGAATGAGAGAAGGAAAATAGATGAAATATTCTTTAAGCAGGGACCCTTATTGAAAAACAACTTGCTTGTTGAAATTCTAGGGGATCCTCCACCACCCAAGGGTGATCTCGTGTTTGAACTTAAACCTTTACGTGATACTCTTAAGTATGTTTATCTCGACGAAAAGAAGATATATCCTGTTATTATTAGTGCTAACCTTTTAGAGCAGGAAGAAGAAAAATTATTGAAAACTCTGAGGAAGCACTGTGTTGCTATTGGATATACTCTGGATGATCTTAATGGTATTAGTCCCACTCTATGCCAACGCAATATAAAGTTGGAATAGGATGCGAAACCTATTATCGATCATCAACGACGGTTAAATCCTAAGATGAAAGAAGTGGTAAGGAAGGAACTACTAAAGCTTCTAGAGGCAGGTATAATTTATCCAGTTGTCGATAGCCATTGGGTAAGTCATGTCCATTGTGTCCCTAAGAAGGGAGGTATGACTATTGTTCCTAATGATAAAGATGAATTGATCCTGCAAAGAATTGTTAAAGGTTATAGGATGGTAATTGATTTCCGAAAATTAAATAAAGCCACTAAGAAAGATCATTACCCTTTGCCTTTTATTCATCAAATGCTAGAAAGGTTATCCAAACATACTCATTTTTTGCTTTCTAGATGGCTATTCTGGTTTCTCTCAAATACCTGTGTCAAAAGAGGATCAAGAAAAGACCACATTTACTTGTCCTTTCGGTACCTTTGCTTATAGACGTATGCTTTTTGGTTTATGTAATGCACCTGCTACCTTTCAAAGATGCATGATGGCTATATTCTCTGATTTTTGTGAAAAGATTGTTGAGGTTTTCATGGATGATTTTTCCGTTTACGAAACTTCTTTTGATGATTTCTTGAGCAACCTTGATCGAGTTTTGCGGAGATGTGAAGAAACTAATCTTGTCTTGAATTGGGAAAAGTGCCACTTTATGGTTAATGAAGGTATTGTCTTGGGGCATAAAATTTCTGAAAGAGGTATTGAAGTTGACAAAGCTAAAGTTGATGCTATTGAAAAGATGCCGTGTCCCAAGGACATCAAAGGTATAAGAAGTTTCCTTGGTCATGCCGGGTTTTATAGGAGGTTCATTAAGGACTTCTCCAAAATCTCTAGGCCTCTGACTAATCTCTTACAAAAAGATGTTCCTTTTGTCTTTGATGGTGATTGTGTAGAAGCATTTGAACTACTTAAGAAAGCATTGATCTCTACACCTATTGTCCAGCCTCCTGACTGGAATTTACCATTTGAGATTATGTGCGATGCTAGTGATTATGTTGTAGGTGATGTTCTAGGACAAATAGTTGATAAGAAATTGAATGTTATCCAATATGCTAGTAAAACTCTAGACAGTGCCCAGAGAAATTATGCTACTACTGAAAAGGAGTTTTTAGCAGTCGTATTCGCTTGTGATAAGTTTAGACCTTATATTGTTGATTCTAAATTAACTATTCACACTGATCATGCTGCTATCAAATACCTTATGGAAAAGAAAGATGCTAAACCTAGACTTATTAGATGGGTTCTCCTGCTACAAGAATTTGATTTGCATATTACTGATAGAAAGGGATCTGAGAACCCCGTTGCAGACAACTTGTCTAGGCTAGAGAATATTCCTGATGACCCACTACCAATTGATGATAGTTTTCCTGATGAACAATTAGCTATCATAAATGCTTCTCGTACTGCTCCATGGTATGCTGATTATGCTAATTACATTGTTGCTAAGTTTATACCACCTAGTTTCACATACCAGCAAAAGAAAAAGTTCTTCTATGATTTAAGACATTACTTCTGGGATGACCCACACCTATATAAAGAAGGAGTAGATGGTATTATTAGACGTTGTGTACCTGAGCATGAACAAGAACAGACCCTACGCAAGTGTCATTCCGAAGCTTATGGAGGACACCACGCTGGAGATAGACCGTGCATAAGGTATTGCAATCTGGTTTTTATTGGCCTACTCTCTTCAAGGATGCTCGTAAGTTTGTCTTATCTTCTGATGAATGTCAAAGAATTGGTAATATTAGTAGACGTCAAGAAATGCCTATGAATTATTCACTTGTTATTGAACCATTTGATGTCTGGGGCTTTGATTATATGGGACCGTTTCCTTCCTCTCATGGGTATACACATATCTTAGTTGTTGTTGATTATGTTACTAAGTGGGTAGAAGTTATTCCAACTAGTAGTGCTGATCACAACACCTCTATTAAGATGCTTAAAGAAGATATTTTTCCGAGGTTTGGAGTCCCTAGATACTTAATGACTGATGGTGGTTCGCACTTTATTCATGATGCTTTCCGCAAAATGCTTGCTAAGTATGATGTTAATCATAGAATTGCATCCCGTTACCACCCACGGTCTAGAGGTCAAGTAGAACTAAGTAACAAAGAGCTAAAATTGATTTTGCAAAAGACTGTTAATAGGTCTAGAAATAATTGGTCCAAGGAACTTGATGATGCATTATGGGCCTATAGAACTGGATACAAAAATCCTATGGGTACGTCTCCATATAAAATGGTTTATGGGAAAGCATGTCACTTACCTCTTGAGCTAGAACATAAGGCATATTGGGCTATTAAGGAGCTCAATTACGATTTTAAACTTGCTGGTGAGAAGAGGTTATTTGACATTAGCTCACTAGATGAATGGAGAACCCAAGCCTATGAGAATGCCAAGTTGTTTAAAGAAAAGGTCAAAAGATGGCATGACAAAAGGATACAAAAGCGTGAGTTTACCGTAGGTGATTATGTATTGCTATACAACTCTCGTTTAAGATTTTTTTTACAGGAAAACTTCTCTCTAAATGGGAAGGTCCTTACGTTATCGAGGAGGTCTATCGTTCCAGTGCCATAAAAATCAACAACTTCGAAGGCACAAATCCGAAGGTGGTGAACGTTCAAAGAATCAAACATTATATCTCAGGTAATCCTATAAATGTTGAAACCAATGTTATTGAAACCGTAACCCCGGAGGAATACATAAGGGACACTTTCCAGAACGATTTAGACTCCGAAAAGGAAGATGTATGTGGTACGGTAAGTAAACCGACTCCAAAATAGTTCTAATGGCAATTTTTCACCGTTTTGGAATATTTAGAAAAAATAGAAAAATAAGAGGCAGTCCAGAAAGGACATGAGGCGTCCACGAGGGTGGAGGGCGCTCCCTACTCCCCTGGGCGCGCCCCCTGCCTCGTGGGCACCTCGTGTGCCTTCCGGACTCCATTTTCTTGCACGTTACTTCTTTCGGTCGGTAAAAATTCACTATATATTCTCCCAAAGGTTTTGACCACCGTATCACGCAAAAATCCTCTGTTTTTGTTTCGAGCTATCTCCTCCTAGGGTTGACAAGGCCAGGCATCATGTCGTCCTCCTCCTCCAACAATGAGGGCAACGATGCTTGGCTAATGAAGATAGAACTGAAGAGAGAAGAACCCGGGGAGATCAACAAGGAGAATAGGATTAAGAAGACTATGGAAGATCAGGCTCCGGTAGCAGAAGAAGAAGACATCCCTCAAACCCTTCCAAGCCTTTTTACTTCAACTGAGTTTGAAGCTTTCAAGATGATTGAGTTAGCTCAAATACAAAACAAGTATCTCACAAGTGAAAATGTTTTGTTGAAGGAGCATATCGCCACACTCAAGGGTATTATCTGCAAGTTGGATGATCTCCTACGCTCGATGTATGATGATCCGCCATCACTGCTTCCAACTCCATCATCACCACTTTCGAAGTCGGAGACATAATCACATGGGTATGGGCACTCCCCTTGGCAACTGCCAAGCTTGGGGGAGGTGCCCCGGTATCGTATCACCATCACACTCCTATCTTTACCGTTTTTCTTAGTTCGATCCTTTTGGTAATATCTTGATCTAGTAGAATAAAGTTTAGCATGATCTAGTTGTGAGCTCTTTGCTTTTTGATCTTTATCTTTGTAATCGAGTTCGTGATCTATATATAATAAAGATTAGTGTTGAGTCAAGGGCTTGATTCTCTCGCTATGGTCATGAGAGAATAAAAGAAAATATAAAAAGTATCAACGAGATCATATTAATCTTATGAAAGGTAATGACTTCACATATAAAAAGTATGATGAATAAAAGTTGTTGAGAGTTAACAAACATAGTTTTGGTCATCGTTGCAATTAATAGGAAGTAATAAGGAAAGAGAGGTTTTCACATACAAATATACTATCTTGGACATCTTTTATGATTGTGAGCACTCATTAAAATATGACATTGATATGTCTCCAACGTATCTATAATTTTTTATTGTTCCATGCTATTATATTATCCTTCTAGGATGTCTTATGGGCTTTTATATACACTTTTATATGATTTTTGGGACTAACCTATTAACCCAGAGCCCAGTGCCAGTTTCTGTTTTTTCCTTGTTTTTGAGTTTCGCAGAAAAGGAATATCAAACGGAGTCCAATTGACGAGCCAATTTTTGATGATTTTTTCTGGACCAAAAGAAGCCCCCGAAGCAAAAGAGTTGGGCCAGGAGAGCCACGGGCTGCCCGCGAGGGTGGGGGCGCGCCCTGGGCAGGGGGGCGTGCCCTCCTATCTCGTGGACAGCCCAGAACCCCCCTAACGTGTGCCATACGCCAAAAAATCCTATAATACTGAAACCTTCGGAAATTAACCTAGATCGGGAGTTCCGCCGCCGAAAGCCTCTGTAGCCACCGAAAACCAATCTAGACCCCGTTCTGGCACCCTGCCGGAGGGGGGAGCCCTCACTGGTGGCTATCTTCATCATCCCGACGCTCTCCATGACAAGGAGGGAGTAGTCCACCCTCGGGGCTGAGGGTATGTATCAGTACCTATGTGTTTGATCTCTCTCTCTCTCTCGTGTTCTTGAGATGGCACGATCTTGATGTATCGCGAGCTTTGCTATTCTAGTTGGATCTTATAATGCTTCTCCCCCTCTGCTCTCTTGTAATGGATTGAGTTTTCCCTTTGAAGTTATCTTATCGGATTGAGTCTTTAAAGATTTGAGAACACTTGATGTATGTCTTGCACGTGTTTAACTGTGGTGACAATGGGATATCATGTGATCCACTTGATGTATGTTTTGGTGATCAACTTGCGGGTTCCGTGACCTTTGGAATCTATGCATAGGGGTTGGCACACGTTTTCGTCTTGACTTTCCGGTAGAAACTTTGGGGCACTCTTTGAAGTTCTATGTGTTGGTTGAATAAATGTTTCTGAGATTGTGTGATGCATATCGTATAATCATGCTCACTGATACTTGAGGTGATAATGGAGTATCTAGGTGACATTAGGGTTTTGGTTGATTTGTGCCTTAAGGTGTTATTCTAGTATGAACTCTATGATAGATTGAACGTTACTACAGACTCTTAAATAGATCGATCAGAAAGAATAACTTTGAGGTGGTTTCGTACCCTACCATAATCTCTTCGTTTGTTCTCCGCTATTAGTTACTTTGGAGTGACTCTTTGTTGCATGTTGAGGGCTAGTAATATGATCCAATTATGTTATCCTTGTTGAGAGAACTTTCACTAGTGAAAGTATGAACCCTAGGCCTTGCCTACTATCATTGCAACACCGTTTATGCTCACGTTTACCACTTGCTACCTTGCTGTTTTTTATATTTTCTTATTACAAAAACCTATATCTACCATCCATATTGCACTTGTATCACCATCTCTTCGCCGAACTAGTGCACCTATACAATTTACCATTGTATTGGGTGTGTTGGGGACACAAGAGACTCTTTGTTATTTGGTTGCAGGGTTGCTTGAGCGAGACCATCTTCATCCTACGCCTCCCACAGATTGATAAACCTTAGGTCATCCACTTGAGGGAAATTTGCTACTGTCCTACAAACCTCTGCACTTGGAGGCCCAACAACGTCTACAAGAAGAAGGGTGCGTAGTAGACATCAAGCTCTTTTCTAGCGCCGTTGCCGGGGAGGTTAGTGCTTGAAGGTATATCTTTAGATCTTCTAATCGAATCTTCTAGTTTCTTGTTTTATCACTAGTTTCGTTTATAAAAGAAAAGTACAAAAAATGGAATTAAGGTTACCTCATATGCTTCATCTTTTTAATATCTTTCTTGAAAATGATGGGAAGGAAAATTGTGCTCAAGTACTAGAAGAAAAATTACATAGAATGCTTGGCATAAAATATGTGCATGATGAGCATGATTGCAATGTTGTTAGTATGAATTCTTTGAATACCCATGATGCTAATGATATGCAAAGCCACAAGCTTGGGGAAGCTATGGTTGATGAAGATGATATTTTTAGTCCCCCCAAGTTTTGATGAGAAAATTTATTATGATGAAAGCATACCTCCTATTTATGATGATTATATTGATGAAAGTGGATTTGGAGTGGTCATGACTTTAGTTAGTGATGAATCCACTATTTCGGAAGAGGTTCCAATTGATTATGAGAACAAAGTTGCTATCTATGATGATTATTGTGATGACACATATGCTATAAAGAATAAAGATAACCATGAAATTTGTCATCATGATTTTAATTTTCAATTGGATTATGCATCACATGATAGTTATTTTGTTGAGTTTGCTCCCACTACTATGAATGAGAAGAATTTTGCTTATGTGGAGAGTAGTAAAATTTCTATGCAAGTAGATCATGAAAAGAATGCTTTATGTGCTGGTTATATTGTTGAATTCATTCATGATGCTACTGAAAATTATTATGAGAGAGGATCATATGCTTGTAGGAATTACAATAATATCAAGTTTCCTCTCTATGTGCTTAAAATCTTGAAGTTATGCTCATTTTGCCTTCCTATGCTAGTTGATTATTGTCCCAATAAGTTGTTTGCTCACAAAATCCCTATGCACAGGAAGTGGGATAGACTTAAATGTGCTAGTCATATTCTTCATGATGCTCTCTTTATGTTTCAATTCTTATCTTTTACGCGAGCATCATTGAAATCATCATGCCTAGCTAGGGGCGTTAAACGATAGCGCTTGTTCGGAGGCAACCCAACTTTATTTTTGTTTTTTTGTTTTTGCTGCTGTTAGGGAATAAATATTGCATCTAGCTTCTGTTTAGATGTGGTTTTGTGTTTTAATTATTGTTTGTGCCAAGTAGAACCTTTGGGAAGACTTGTGTGAAGTTTATATGATCTTGCTGTGAAAAACAGAATCGTTAGCGCTTGCTAGAATGGTCATCAGATTTTACTGGGGCGTGCTATTTAGTTGATTCTTTTTGCAGATGATTAATAGACAAATTCCTCACGTTTACCAATTTAGTTTGAATTTTTTGGAGTTACAGAAGTATGCGAAACCTGCAGATTACTACAGACTGTTCTGTTTTTGACAGATTCTGTTTTTCATGTGTTGTTTGCTTATTTCAATGCATCTATGAGTAGTATTGGGAAGTATGAACCATAGAGAAGTTGGAATACAGTAGGTTTAACACCAATATAAACAAATAATGAATTCATTGCAGTACCTTTGAGTATTGGTTTGCTTTCTTATACTAACGGAGCTCACGAGATTTTTGTCTAAGTTTTGTGTTCTGAAGTTTTCAAGTTTTGAGTATTGCTTTGATGGACTATGGAACAAAGAGTGGCAAGAGCCTAAGCTTGGGGATGTCCATGGCACCCCAAGGTAAAATTCAAGGACAACCAAAAGCCTAAGCTTGGGGATGCCCCGGGAAGGCATCCCCTCTTTCGTCTTCATCCATCGGTAACTATACTCGGAGCGATATTTTTATTCACCACATGATATGTGTTTTGCTTGGAGTGTCGAATTAGTTTATTTTGTTTTGCTTGTTGTTTGAATAATATCCCAAGATCTTAAATTCTTAAAAGTTAGAGAGTCTTCACATAGTTACATAATTATTCAACTACTCATTGATCTTCACTTATATCATTCGAAGTAGTTTGTTGTTTGCTCTAGTGCTTCACTTATATCTGTTAGAGCACGGCGGTGGTTTTATTTTGAAGAAATAGATGAACTCTCGTGCTTCACATATATCCATTTGAGAGTCTATTAGAACAGCATGGTAATGTGCATAGGCTATAAAACTAGTCTTCACATGATAGACATCCAATGTCAATGTAGTAAAAAAATCACACTAAGTGCATTGAATAGAGTGAGATGTTGGATGCTTGATAATTGTTTTGAGATATGAGGATAGTGATATTAGAGTCATGCTAGTGGAGTTATTATGAAATTGAGAAATACTTGTGTTAAGGTTAGTGATTCCCGTATCATGCACGTATGGTGAACCGCTATGTGACGAAGTTAGAGCATGAGGTATTTGTAGAGTTCCAACCTTTGTGTGGAGGTCGGGGGCGCGCGATGGTTAACTCCTACCAACCTCCCCCCTAGGAGCATGCGTTGATTGCTTTGTTTTGATGACTCGTAGATTTTTGCAATAAGTATATGAGTTCTTATGACTAATGTTGAGTCCATGGATTATACACACTTTTACCCTTCCACCATTGCTAGCCTCTCTTGTACCGCGCAACTTCCGCCGGTACCATAAACCCACTATATATCCTTCCTCAAAACAGCCACCATATTGTTCCTCAAAACAGCCACCATACCTACCTATCATGGCTTTTCCATAGCCATTCCGAGATATATTGCCATGCAACTTTCCATCGTTCCGTTCATATGACACGCATCATATTGTCATATTGTCATATTGCCATTGCATGATCATGTAGTTGACATCGTATTTGTGGCAAGGCCACCATGCATAATTTTTATACATGTCACTCTTGTTTCATTGCACATACCGGTACACCGCCGGAGGCATTCATATAGAGTCATACTTTGTTGTTGTAGTATCGAGTTGTAATGAAAGTGTGATGATCATCATTATTAGAGCATTGTCCCATGGGAGGAAAGGCTAAATATATAAAGCCCCTCCGCAAAAAAAAGGAAAAGCCAAAGAAAAAAGAAAGGCCCAAAAAAGGGACAATTGCTACTATCTTTTTTTACCACACTTGTGCTTCAAAGTAGCACCATGTTCTTCATTGTAGAGAGTCTCATGTTTTAGTCACTTTCATATACTAGTGGGAATTTTCATCATAGAACTTGGCTTGTATATTCCAACGATGGGCTTCCTCAAATGCCCTAGGTCTTCGTGAGCAAGCAAGTTGGATGCACACCCACTAGTTTCTTTTGTTGAGCTTTCATGCATACTTAGCTCTAGTGCATCCGTTGCATGGCAATCCCTACTCACTCACATTGATATCTATTGATGGGCATCTCCATAGCCCGTTAATACACCTAGTTGATGTGAGAATCTCCCTCCTTTTTGTCTTCCCCACAACCACCTCTATTCCACCCATAGTGCTATGTCCATGGCTCACGCTCATGTATTGCGTGAAATTTGAAAGGTTTGAAAAGATAGAGTATGAAAACAAGTGCTTGGCTGAAATCGGGGTTGTGCATGATATGAATATTTTTGTGTGATAACGAGGGAGCATAGCCAACACTATATGATTTTGTAGGGATAACTTTCTTTAGCCATAGTATTTTGAGAAGACATGATTGCTTTGTTAGTATGCTTGAAGTATTATTATTTCTTATGTCAATATAGACTTTTGTCTTGAATCTTTCAGATCTAAACATTCATGCCACAATTAAGAGAATTACATTGAAAAACTACGTTGGTTAGCATTCCACATCAAAAAATTTGTTTTTATCATTTACCTACTCGAGGACGAGCAGGAATTAAGCTTGGGGATGCTTGATACGTCTCCAACATATCTATAATTTTTTATTGTTCCATGCTATTATATTATCCTTCTAGGATGTCTTATGGGCTTTTATATACACTTTTATATGATTTTTGGGACTAACCTATTAACCCAGAGCCCAGTGCAACTTTCTGTTTTTTCCTTGTTTTTGAGTTTCGCAAAAAAGGAATATCAAACGGAGTCCAATTGACGAGCCAATTTTTGATGATTTTTCTGGACCAAAAGAAGCCCCCGAAGCAAAAGAGTTGGGCTAGGAGAGCCACGGGCTGCCCACGAGGGTGGGGGCGCGCCTTGGGCAGGGGGCGCGCCCTCCTATCTTGTGGACAGCCCATAACCCCCCCTGACATGTGCCCTACGCCAAAAAATCCTATAAATACTGAAACCTTCGGAAATTAACATAGATCGGGAGTTCCGCAGCCGAAAGCCTCTATAGGCACCGAAAACCAATCTGGACCCCGTTCTGGCACCCTGCCGGAGGGGGGAGCCCTCACTGGTGGCTATCTTCATCATCCCGGTGCTCTCCACGACGAGGAGGGAGTAGTCCACCCTCGGTGCTGAGGGTATTTATCAGTAGCTATGTGTTTGATCTCTCTGTCTCTCTCTCTCGTGTTCTTGAGATGGCACGATCTTGATGTATCGCGAGCTTTGCTATTCTAGTTGGATCTTATAATGCTTCTCCCCCTCTACTCTCTTGTAATGGATTGAGTTTTCCCTTTGAAGTTATCTTATCAGATTGAGTCTTTAAGGATTTGAGAACACTTGACGTATGTCTTGCACGTGTTTATCTATGGTGACAATGGGATATCATGTGATCCACTTGATGTATGTTTTGGTGATCAACTTGTGGGTTATGTGACCTTGGGAATCTATGCATAGTGGTTGGCACACGTTTTCGTCTTGACTTTCCGGTAGAAACTTTGGGGCACTCTTTGAAGTTCTATGTGTTGGTTGAATAGATGTTTCTGGATTGTGTGATGCATATCGTATAATCATGCCCACGGATACTGTAGGTGACAATGGAGTATCTAGGTGACATTAGGGTTTTAATTGATTTGTGTCTTAAGGTGTTATTCTAGTACGAACTCTATGATAGATTGAACATTACTATGGACTCTTGAATAGATCGATCAGAAAGAATAACTTTGAGGTGGTTTCGTACCCTACCATAATCTCTTCATTTGTTCTCCGCTATTAGTTACTTTGGAGTGACTCTTTGTTGCATGTTGAGGGCTAGTAATATGATCCAATTATGTTATCCTTGTTGAGAGAACTTGCAATAGTGAAAGTATGAACCCTAGACCTTGCCTACTATCATTGCAACACCGTTTATGCTCACGTACCACTTGCTACCTTGCTGTTTTTATATTTTCTTATTACAAAAACCTATATCTACCATCCATATTGCACTTGTATCACCATCTCTTCGCCGAACTAGTGCACCTATACAATTTACCATTGTATTGGGTGTGTTGGGGACACAAGAGACTGTTTGTTATTTGGTTGCAGGGTTGCTTGAGAGAGACCATCTTCATCCTACGCCTCCCACGGATTGATAAACCTTAGGTCATCCACTTGAGGGAAATTTGCTACTGTCCTACAAACCTCTGCACTTGGAGGCCCAACAACGTCTATAAGAAGAAGGGTGCGTAGTAGACATCGGACATGCTAAAGAGTTGATGTTGGACAAGGAAGACAACATAATGGGTTATGTTTTCTTATATCCGAAATAAAGTATGTTGTCATGGATCATCCAACATGTTGAGCTTGCCTTTCCCCCTCATGCTAGCCAAAACTCCTTGCACCAAGTAGAAATACTACTTGTGCTTCCATACATCCTTAAACCCAGTTTTGCCAAGAGAGTCCACCATACCTACCTATGGATTGAGTAAGATCCTTCAAGTAAGTTGTCATTGTGGCAAACTCTCTAAAATATGTATGATTTATTAGTGTGGAGAAAATAAGCTTTATACGATCTTGTGATATGGAAGTAATAAAAGCGACGGACTGCATAATAAAGGTCCCTATCACAAGTGGCAATATAAAGTGACGTTCTTTTGCGCTAAGATTTTGTACATCCAACCATAAAAGCACGTGACAACCTCTACTTCCCTCTACGAAGGGCCTATCTATTATTCTTGCCTTATAAGAGTCAAGGTGATAATCACCTTTCCTTTTTACATTTTATCCTTTGGCAAGCACATTGTGTTGGAAAGATCCTGACATATATACCCACTTGGATGTAAGCTATCATGATCTATTACTGTTGACATTACCCTTGAGGTAAAAGGTTGGGAGGCAACACTACAAGCCCCTATCTTTCTCTGTGTCTGATTAAAACTCCAGACCCATACGTATTGCGTGAGTGTGAGCAATTGTGAAAGACCAAATGATAGTTGAGTATGTGGACTTGCTGAAAAGCTCTTATATTGACTCTTTCCGATGTTACGATAAATTGTAATTGCTTCAATGACCGAGATCATAGTTTGTTAGTTTTCAATGAAGTTTTTGATTCATACTTGACATTGTAAATGGATTGTTACTTTAGCATAAGAGTCATATGACAATTTATATATGTGTTGTTGTTATAAGAATGATCATGATGCCCTCATGTCTGTATTTTGTTTTTATCGACACCTCTATCTCTAAACATGTGGACATATTTTTCGATATTGGCTTTCACTTGAGGACAAGCGAGGTATAAGCTTGGGGGAGTTGATACGTCCATTTTGCATCATGCTTTTATGTTGATATTTATTGCACTATGGGCTATTATTACACGTTATGTCACAATACTTATCCCTTTTCTCTCTTATTTTACAAGGTTTACATGAAGAGGGAGAATGCCGGCAGACGGAATTCTGGGTTGGAAAAGGAGCAAACATTGGAGACCTATTCTGCACAACTCAAAAAGCCCTGAAACTCCACGAAACACCATTTCAGAAAATATAAAAAATATCTGGCAAAAGAGATACGTCAGGGGGGCCACCACCTGTCCACGAGGGTGGGGCGCCCCCTGGGCACGCTCCCTGCCTCGTGGGCCACCTGGTGACTCTTTGATGCCCATCTTCTCCTATATAGGGTGTTTTGACCTGGAAAAAAATCAGAAGGAGGCTTTCTGGACAAAACGCCGCCGTCTCGAGGCGGAACCAATCTAGGGCTCCGGTGGAGCTGTTCTGCCGGGGATACTTCCCTCCGGGAGGGGGAAATCGTCTCCGCCATCATCACCAACAACTCTCCCATCTTGGGGAGGGTTATCTTCATCAACATCTTCACCATCAACATCTCCTCTCAAACCCTAGTTCATCTCTTGTATCCAATCTTTATATCAAAACCTCAGATTGGTACTTGTAGGTTGCTAGTAGTGTTGATTACTCCTTGTAGTTGATGCTAGTTGGTTTACTTGGTGGAAGATCATATGTTCAGATCCATTATGCATATTAATACCCCTTTGATTATGAACATGAATATGCTTTGTCAGTAGTTACGTTTGTTCTTGAGGACATGGGAGAAGTCTTGCTATAAGTAGTCATGTGAATTTGGTATTCGTTCCATATTTTGATGAGATGTATGTTGTCTTCCCTCTAGTGGTGTCATGTGAACGTCGACTACATGACATTTCATCATTGTTTGGGCCTAGAGGAAGGCATTGGGAAGTAATAAGTAGATGATGGGTTGCTAGAGTGACAGAAGCTTAAACCCTAGTTTATGTGTTGCTTCGTAAGGGGCTGATTTGGATCCACATGTTTCATGCTATGGTTAGGTTTACCTTAATACTTCTTTTGTAGTTGCGGATGCTTGCAATAGAGGTTAATCATAAGTGGGATGCTTGTCCAAGTAAGGGCAGCACCCAAGCACCGGTCCACCCACATATAAAATTATCAAAGTACCGAACGTGAATCATATGAACGTGATGAAAACTAGCTTGACGATAATTCCCATGTGTCCTCGGGAGCGCTTTCCTTCATATAAGAGTTTGTCCAGGCTTGTCCTTTGCTACAAAAAGGATTGGGCCATATTGCTGCACCTTATTTACTTTTGCTACCCGTTACTTGTTACCATTTACCTTGTCACAAAACTATCTGTTACCGATAATTTCAGTGCTTGCAGAGAATACCTTACAGAAAACTGCCTATCATTTCCTTCCGCTCCTCGTTGGGTTCGACACTCTTATTTAGCGAAAGGACTACGATAGATCCCCTACACTTGTGGGTCGTCAATCATATCTACTATATGACTCATGTTCGACCTTTCGGTCTCCAGTGTTCCAAGGCCATGTCTGCACATGTTAGGCTCGTCAAGTTTAACCCAAGTATTCCGCGTGTGTAAAACTGTCTTACACCCGTTGTATGTGAACATAGAGTCTATCACACTCGATCATCACGTGGTGTCTCGAAATGACGAACTGTAGCAACAGTGCATACTCGGGGAGAACACTATTATCTTGAAATTTCGTGAAGGGATCATCTTATAATGCTACCGCCGTACTAAGCAAAATAAGATGCATACAAGATAAACATCACATGCAATCAAAATATGTGACATGATATGGCCATCATCATCTTGTGCTTTTGATCTCCATCTCCAAAGCATCGTCATGATCTCCATCGTCACCGGCTTGACACCTTGATCTCCATCGTAGCGTCGTGGTCGTCTCGCCAACTATTGCTTCTATGACTATTGCTAACTCATAGCGATAAAGTAAAACAATTACATGGCGCTTGCTTTTCATACAATAAAGAGACAACCATAAGGATCCTGCTGGTTGTCGATAACTTACAGAACATGATCATCTCATACAATAATGTATAACTCATCACGTCTTGACCATATCACATCACAACACGCCCTGCAAAAACAAGTTAGACGTCCTCTACTTTGTTGTTGCAAGTTTTACGTGGCTTCTACGGGCTTCTAGCAAGAACCGTTCTTACCTGCGGCACAAAACCACAACGGTGATTTATCAAGTTTGTTGTTTTAACCTTAAACAAGGACCGACCATAGTCAAATTCGATTCAACTAAAGTAGGAGAATCAGACACCCGCTAGCCACCTTTATGCAAAACAAGTTGCATGTCTGTCAGTGGAACATGTCTCATGTACGTGGGCATGTAAGGTTGGTCCGAGCCGCTTCATATTACAATACTGCCGAATCAAAAAAGACGTTGGCGGTAAGCAGTATGATCATCACCGCCCACAACTCTTTGTATTCTACTCGTGCATATCATCTACGCACAGAACTGGCTCATGATGCCTCTTTGGGAAACGTTGCATGGAAAACAAAAAACATTGTACGCACACGCAATGATCTATCCATGGAGATGCATAGCAACGAGGGGGGAGTGTGTCTACATACCCTCGTAGACCGTAAGCAGAAGCGTTTCACAACGCGATTGATATAGTCGAACTTCTTCGCACTTCAACCAATCAAGTACCGAACGCACGACACCTCTGCATTCTGCACACGTTCAGCTCAGTGACGTCCCTCGCCTTGTTGATCCAGCAAGACGTCAAAGTAGTAGATGAGTTCCATCAGCACAACGGCGTGGTGACGTTGATGGTGAAGTGTCTCCGCAGGGCTTCGCCTAAGCACTATGAAAATATGACTGGGGGTGTAAACTGTGGAGGGGGGGGGGGCGCCGCACACGGCTAAACAATTGTCTGTTGTGTGTTCTCGCCCCCTCTCCCTCATATATATAGGTGAGAGGGTGAGAGGCCAGGGCGCGCCCTAGGGCTGGCCCACGGCCCCTTAGGGGCCTGCCTTGCCATGTGCCCCCTGCCTTGTTTATCTGAGATGGAAGGAAAGAGGGGGGTTACGGAAGGAAGTGTGAATCCTAATCCAGACTTCCCTTTCCCTTCTCCCCTTTCCTTATCCTCCTTAGGCTAGCCCATATGGGGGGCACGCCAGCCCCTTGTGGCTGGTGCGTTTCCCCTCTTGGCCCATAAGGCCCATATCTTTTGTCAGGGGTGCCCGGAACCCCTTCCGGTGACCCGATAAGTACCTGATACCCTCCGGAACACTTCCGGTGTCCGAATACCATCGTCCTATATATCAATATTTACCTCTCGACCATTTCGACAATCCTAGTCATGTTCGTGATCTCATCCGGGACTCCAAACAACTTTCGGTCACCAAATCGCATAACTCATATAACACTATATCGTCAACGAATGTTAAGCGTGCGGACCCTACGGGTTTGAGAACTATGTAGACATGACCGAGACACCTCTTCGGTCAATAACCAATAGCGGAACCTGGATGCACATATTGGCTCCTACATATTCTACGAAGATCTTTATCGGTCGAACCGTTATGACAACATACATAATTCCCTTTGTCCGTCGGTATGTTACTTGCCCGAGATTCGATCATCGGTATCTCTATACCTAGTTCAATCTCGTTATCAGCAAGTCTCTTTACTCGTTCCGTAATACATCATCACGTGACTAACTCATTAGTCATTTGCTTGCAAGGCTTATTATGATGTGCATTACCGAGAGGGACCAGAGATACCTCTCCGATACTCGGAGTGACAAATCATAATCTCGATTCACGGCAACCCAACAAGACACCTTTGGAGATACCAGTAGAGCATCTTTATAATCACCCAGTTACGTTGTGATGTTTGATAGCACACAAGGCATTCCTCCAATATCTGGGAGTTGCATGATCTCATAGTCAAAGGAATATGTATTTGACATACATGAAAGCAGTAGCAATAAACTGTACAATCAAATGCTAAGCTAACAGATGGGTCTTGTCCATCACATCATTCTCCTAATGACGCGATCCCGTTATCAAATGACAACTCATGACCATGGTTATAAAACCTTGACCATCTTTGATTAACGAGCTAGCATAGTAGAGGCTTACTAGGGACACAATATTTGTTTATGTATTCACACATGTATTTAGGTTTCCAGTCAATACAATTCTAGCATGAATAATAAACCTTTATCATTATTAAGGAAAAATAATAATCATCATTTTATTATTTCCTCTAGGACATATTTCCATCACTAGTACCATCAAAAAGAGAGAATATCAGGTGAAAATCAAGTTAAGATGAAAACCAATGAATACCACATCGGTACTATGTTCTCAAGTTTAAGAAAAAATCTAAAAAAATCATGTTAAGAGAGCGATATTCTATTAGCATGTAAGAGTACAAGTCAAAACTCTAATTCATTTACATGGTGTGTTAAAACAACAAGTTTGGTAATAAACAGTGCCACCACTATTCATTGCTTATTTTTTTTACCTCATACATGATTTTGTGTTTGAACTTGGAATTTCACACACTAATAGAACATCACCCTCTAAGAGGGTGGTGTTTTTCCCATAAAAAGAACACCACCCTATTTTTTGCGAGGTAAGAACACCACCCTCTTAATATACGAAGTCAACACACTGATGCCTTCGTAGTCGACGGAAACATCCCATTGAACGCACAACGCGCGAATGAAATCCAAGAAAACACGAGCACCAATGACAAGTCTAAGACTTAAAGTCTATTGAGCTGGGATACAAATGTCTTTCTAACCATCCAATAACAAATTTTCATTGAACTAGTAATTTGGTTTCTATTGTATCAGATATTCTCTCACACCAAAAAACCTGGAGGTTCTCCCGCAAAAAAACATGGACGTTAAGAGCATCTACAACCGGGCGCCCCAGATCAGCCTCAAATGCCTGGGCTGCCTGCCCAGTCACTAACCGATCAATTTGTTTTTGACCCAGACAGATGCCTCAAATGGGCCTCAAATGCCTGGGCTGACCGACACCCCTCATACCCAACCCAAATATGGGGCGGATATGGGGTGGCCCGGGCACGCTCGAGCGCATCCGTTTGACAAGTCCGGCCCACCACCGACCCCACGTCTATCCCATAAAAAACACCACCCGACTCATCGCTCTGAAACCCTAGCTCATTCATTCTCCTCTCTCGCTCCGTCTTCTCCTCTCCCACACCGTCTCCGATCGAATCCGATGCAATGTCGAGCTCCGACAGCCGCTCCGACTCCGTCCTGGATCCAGACTATGAGCTCGCCCTCCGCATCGCCTTGGAGCGGTCCAAGGTGGAGACCGGGGCAGCTCCGGATCTGCAGCCTCGCCGCAGACGCAGCTTCCCCGGCTGCGCAACTCTAACCCCGGCGTTGGCCCCTCTCGGCACGTGCGCAGCTCCGAAAGGCGTCCTGCGTAATCAGCGCCCACCCTACGTCATCCCCTGCCCCACCGGCCGCTGCTCCCCCACATGGGCAAGGGTGGGTGCTTGTGCCCGCCCCGCCGGCCCGGATGTGCATGCCGGAATCAGAGACACGTGCCGCCGCCGGGAGCAGCAGCGGCAAAGGACAGGAGGGAGACGGAGCAGTCCATGCGCCGCCGCTGCGGGATGGAGGCGGAGCCCGACGAGGACGCGCGGCTCCTCGATTGGGTCTACCACAAGTCACTTACGACCGCGTAGATAGAAGCGCGGCGGCTCCGGCGGAAGAACGCAAAGGCGCTCTGGATTGCCATTGAGGAGTCCGAGCGCGAGGCGGCGGAGGCGACTCAGCTTGCGAAGCTCAGGCGGCAGTAGGACAAGGAGGTCCAGCGGCTAAACGGGCACGTCTTCCTCTTTGACACCTCTGACGACGACGGTGGCGGCTCCTCGTGCGACGACTCAGACGACCTGCCACCAGCCGCCGACGCCTACAGCTGCACCGGCAATCGAAAGGGCAAAGGGCCGGCGAGGAAGTGGTGAATTTCCGCCGTCTCCGTCTTCAATTCCAAGTTTTTAGTTATCTAGATTAAATTTGTTCGTCATTTATGTGAATTGCCGATCTTTTGGACATCCGTTGGTGATTTTTTTGGTGATCGAAATGTGTATTCCTATGTCTGATTCTATGTTTCTGTGATGATCTACGTCTTTTTTATATACTAGATGACTCGTTGCGCCAATAGTGCAAGGGGCGAGAGAGAGCAAAGTATTGTGAGAATATTTAGACACCCAAGTCAAAAACCAAATGTGGCCAACACTCTTGCATCCTCTGCTTGGACGCCGCCTTTTCTCACCGGATCTAACATAGATACATGATTCTTCAAGAGCAAATTTCAGAGAAAATATAAAGCATGGAAGGCTTTAAGTTGTACTATTGAGACCATACCACCATATCTTCATTTAGTTTCTTTCAGAATCTAAAGGTCTAAGAGGATGGTACATGTGAGAAGCTGTGAATCCAGAACAAAAAACTAAACTTACTTCCAAACAGACATTTCAAGTTTGGAAGCCACGAAGCAGCCCAGATCTCTCGTTGTAGTGCAGGTACATGTCCTTAATCCTACATCCACAGCCCATAATTTTTCAACACCTAAATCCATGAAATCCAACCGAAGGAAATCATGGTAGAAACATGCGCTGTGGCTTACGTTTCCGAGAAGGACTTCTTGGCATTCGTGTGCAGGTTGGACACAACAATCCTCACTGCGAGCTGCAGAAGAACAACATAGGCACCTTCCTTCACCTTACCCTTGGGGAGTGATGGCTTCTCGCCCCTCGTTGGTTACCCCAAGTGGAAGGTTTGAGATGCAGTGTAGCGGTAGTTTTCCCTTGGCAAAGATACCAAGGATCGATTTCCCCTGAGACTCCAAGGTTCAACAAGAAGGTGTCAACTGCTAACGGCGCCAGATATTAGCAATCAACCGGACCTGCACACAGATACAAATAACTTTGCTCCCAACGAGTATAGAGAGGTTGTCAATCCCTCCGGCCTTGTCATTTACAAAGGATCAAACGTAAGAGATAATAGTGATAGGTATTGCTGCAACTAGTAAGTAAAAGTGGAAAGTAAATAGCGGATGTGATCAGTGATGGTAATATGGACCGGGGTCCCATGATGTTCACTAGTGATGTCTCTCTCCCAAAAGACGATAAAACAGCTATGTGAGGTAAACGAATTACAGCTGGGCAATTGACAGAATTATGTGCGCAAACCAATGCTAACTATGTTGCAAGAAAGGTAGAGGTTCAAAGCATGGGCGGTACGCCAAGGCAAGTAGACCGAAATCCATCTGCATCTACTACTAATCATCCACCTTGAGATATCTATCCAGAACATCTCGCTGGTATTAAGTTGCGAGTCCCACCCATAGTGTAAACTCAAAGCAACAGACAACTACATTAAAAGAACTTTGCGTAAAGTAAACAATCCTTGCACCCGCGAGTACAAGCACCGTTGTTTTCCCCCTTGTGGCAACAACACATCCCCTAGACTCATGTTTCTGTCACTCAAGCTAGTCATCGAGGGGCATGAACCCACAATCAAGCATAACGTTCCCTCTTGGAGTCACTACCTACTACTTGGCCAAAGCAATAAATAGCAACGGAGAACATGCAAGAATTACTTACGAACATAAATATAAAAGAGGTAAATCAAATATATTACTCAAACACAATCTGAACATAATCTCACAATCCATCGGATCCCAGCAAACTCATCATAGCAACAGCATAAGGATTACATATGTGCCTCGATCATGTAGGGCAGCTCACGAGGTCTAATTAGTGAAGCACAAGAAGGGGAGGAGAACATCACATAGCTACTGGTCATGGACCCATGGTCCAAGGGAGACTACTCACAACTCATCCGGGAGGCATCCATGGTGGTCGAGAGGCTCCCGGTGGTGATCCTCCCCTCCGGCAGGGTGCCGGGAAGAGTTCTCCTGGTGCTCCCGATCTTGGAAGCGCGGCGGCGGCGGAACAGAGATGAGATCGTGAAAAAGGGTTTCGTCCTCGAGGGTTTCGGGATGCGTGTTAAATATATGCCAAAGGGGGGCATCAGCGGAGACCTGGAGGGGCCAGGC